>CM072872.1:16355000-16927500 GCA_036937835.1 Pampus argenteus | reverse complement strand
TACTTTAAGGTCTCTGGGCAAAAGGGCTCCAGCATCTTCTGACTGTTTCGATGGTCTCACTTTTCAGCTCTGACACTAGAGTCACTGTTCTTGGTCTTATGTTTCATCCTGACCTTTAAATATAGATTAAATACAGATCTGTGACAACACCTGTATTGTGTGTCATCGTCTTCTGCGCTAGTATAGCCATCCCAGATCGCCTCTGTTTCTGTGTGTGTGTGTGTGTGTGTGTGTGTTCTGACCGGTTCTGGCACTGTGATGCAGTGATACAGTGATGCACAGTGGCCCGTCCTTTGTCGTGGATTAGTGGTGGTAAAGCTGGGCCGTGGTTGCCTGCAGCAGGGCATTAATCTATTGTAGTAATCTACTGCCAATGTGCTGAGGGATCATTAGCCAGATCATGTGAGCAGATTGGGACTGGATTTACACAACTTCCAGGTGTTGGGCGGGTGTGTCAGCCGTGTGTGTGTGTGTGTGTGTGTGTGCGTGTGTGTGTGAATTATGCACAAGTGTGTTCACAAGCTGGGTCAATAGATGGAAACACTGAGACACGGTACAGGCTCAGTATAGGGGCCGATGAATAACCGTGTGTGTGTGTGTGTATGAGAGTGTGAGATAATGTTCCATTGCTTCTTTCAGTTCATTTAAGTTTAGTGAGCGTCTATTGAAGGTTACTGTGCTGGACGGCGTGACAGAATACGAGCTGTTTTACTGGTCTGTAGTTTTTATAGTTTATGCCACACAGAAGTGATGCCCAGCAGGGATGAACTGCTCAGTTGTAGCATCAAAACTACACCGATGTCCTCAGGAGGAATTGTTGTATTAGTCACCGATGACCATTTTTACACCGGTGCACTTTTGATCTCTGCTGCTTTCCATGCTTTGGGCTTTGCGCTCTAATTAAGAAACATTTTAATGCTACGACATAAAATGAAATGCCCAGAGCTCTGACCTCAACCCCATTCAACGGCATTGGGATGAACTGTAATGCTGACCGCGACGTCAGTCCCTATCGCCAGCAGCAGCGGTCGATCTCGTGTCTGAATGAGAGCAAATCACTGCGGCAGGTTCTGAAATCTTGCGGGTAGCCTTCCAGATGAGTGAAGGGTGTTATAGCTCCGAAATGCCTTAATCAAGCCTCTCAGGTTCATATTCAAGTCCAAAGCCACCGCGGAAAAGTTCAACCAGAGACGTTGAAGGGAAATAGAGATTAAAAATCTGCCTAGTTACAGACATTTATTACCCGTGCTTAGATTTAGCCCAGTCTGGGAAATGTCTTTCTAACTCATCTCAGTATGTTGAATTGAATCTAAAAAGTCAACCTCTGAAGCCCTTTTTCAGATGCCTCCCACATCTGGGCTTTTGTTTTTCTATCTCAAACAGCTGCAGGCTGAAGTTGTGTTGTGACAACCAGACCCTGAACTGCCACATCTTCACCTCGACAAGCTCCGTTACTGCTGGTGTTCGTGGGCATTGAGGTTTTTGGAAGTTTTAAACAGGGTCTTGGTCCAGGACTCTTCTATGATGCCTCACTGCTGTTTATGTCTATGTTTCTCCGTCTTTCTCTCTGGTTACATGTAACAGTGATATTCAGCTGTACAGTGTGGCTCTGTTTAGGTTGCTGTGTCACGTGGAATAGTTTGCACCGAGCGGTCCATGCCTGCTCAATACAATGACCTATTGTTCCGCATCCATTTATTCTACCTCCGTCTCTTCTCTGCTCTCTGTGTGCCCACATGTTGCATCTCCATCCTGTTTTTATCTCCCTCATTCTTTTATTCAATTTGCCCCTCCTCACTGTTTTTTTTTTTCTGTGCGCACAATTGTCAAGCCATTTGCTCTGGTTTGCCCCCCCTCCTCCTAACAATCTCTTCCATCTCTACTTAAGGACATCATTTTCATTTTTAACCCATTCTCATAATTTGTCTTGTCTGACATTTTTCTCTTTTCCCTCCAGCTTTTGGTCCCATTTCTCTTTAACATCTCTCCATCTGTGCTGAGCTTTTTTTTTTTTTTTTCCCCTGGCAGCAACTCAGAGATGGAGAGAATGATCAAATCTGAGCTCAAGAGAGCATAGAAGTAAAACAAAGTGGAGAGAGGGAGATGGAGCTTAACGCAGCCTGTGGATTATAACTGATAGATGCCCTTTTAGGGCAAACAGAGCGCTGCATTAAAGGCTTTACGCGGACGTGGCCATAGTTTCCTGGATGGCATCATGTGTCATGCACCAAGATGTCAAAGTGACAGTGGAAACTTGCACATATGTAACACACACGCATGCACATACTGGATTAGTAACAATCGCTACAACAACGTCAATGTTCCCAACCGTCCATGCCCCAAAGCATCACAGCCAGAGAGAGAGAGAGAGAGAGAGAGAGAGAAAGCGAGAGAGACACGAGTCTATGGCCGCCCTCGTCCTGCTCTGTCCACCTAAATACCCGTTGACCTGCTTTCTCTAAGCTCGTCTGTCCAGCCTCCTCGCTGACCAACTTAATAAAAAAGACATTTTATGGGACAGTTACGTGAATAAAGACAAACAGCCTTTAACGGAAACTCTGACCTCACCGCCTGTCTCTATCTGTCTGTGTGCTGGGAGGTGTTGCAATATTGGAATTGGAAATCAATAGATGCTTGTGTAGTGAATAGGACAAGGCAATGATTTTCAGCTTTCTACCCCCCCCACCCCCACCCCACACACACACACCACCTTTTTGTGATTTGCGATTGTCTTGTCTTCATCTGTGTGCTGTGTATTTTTGGTTTTCACTATCTTTTCGAAGAAGAATTGAAAAACCGTGGTCTTCCTCAATTGATGACTTCTTAAATCAATAATTAACTTCCAATCAACCAAATTTTAAAAGCTAAGGTTCAACTGTCATTCTTCACATTGGAAGCAACAAAAGGCCCACAACAGCTACTACAGTAAACTGTAGACTGTGTTTGAAACTGCTGGTGGCGAATGGTGCTTCCCTGTACCTGGAGAGCCTCACCGAATGTGGCTGCTTTCCCACTCCATTGAAGCGCGCGGACACACACACACACACACACACACACATCCCATTCATCCTGAACCAGAGCTCATTCAAATGCTCCACACACAATCTCTTTGGAGGAACTAATCTAAGTGTCTGAATGAGACGTTGTATCTGCGTTGACTCCACTCCGCTCTCTGTGTGTAACATCAGGAGCTCCCAACTCATAAATGCGTGTTTGCTTATTGTTACTTCATCTGGTTTGAGCATCACTGTGTAGAGTGATGTACTGTATGTGTAGAGTTTTACACTAGAAAGCAGTTTTCTCCGGGTTGGCTGAGTTTAAGACGTGTATTGGACAAATGAGCACGCGTCCAGCGTGTTTGCACTGAGAAGTGAAAGTTAAACATATTTGGTGTGGATTCTGGATTTATTTCGATGGGAACAGTTTTAAGGATTTTAATGAGGTAATTGTATTCTTTTTCTGGAAAAACATCAGATATGAGGCCAAATTTCAATGAATAGGTTATTTTAAAATGTCTTTTTTAATATGTCAGTGGTGGTTTTTCATTCTGGTCTGGAGTGAAATATCTTTATCATATAAACTATTTGACTGATTAACATGAAATTGTCTTAGGGTTTAAGACTCGACTGTGAGCCGTGTAACATCCTTCATTCAAATCCGACGGGGGACCTTGCATCGCTCCCGCCTTCATTTCCTGTCGTCTCTCTACTACAGCTGACTAATCCAGGCGTTAAATGCCCCCCAAAAATGTTACCAATTTATTTTCTGTCAATCGACAGCTCCACTTTTTTTTTTTTTGCTATCACACTTCAGCAGAGTCCTGCACTGTCAACATTTAACAAAACCCAGGGATATCTTTTTTAGAAATGTCAATCCGTAACCCTCTTCCTTTTTTTCTTTGCTTTATGAAAAAGTAAACACTATTGAAGAGATCATTTCCTCTTCACCTCATATCTGTGTCCGCTGTATATTTCTCCTGAGACTCCAGACCTACCAGAGCCTCCTGGGCTGTGTCACCCCCCCCCTTTCAAAGTCTCACCTAGAACCAGATCATGCTCCCCTCCAGCCTGATCTGTCAGAGCCTGGGAGTCAGGAAGCAGAACGGAGGCCTGTGAGGCCTCAAACCCAGTCTGCATGTTTACGGGACTTTGTGATAACATTCCAGCTTCCTCGTGATCAGTTAATCACTGGACATTATGTCACCACAGAGCGAGTTCCAGCTGGAATACTGTACAGTGTACGGTGGTTTTATATAGCGAATAGACGCTCACGATGTGCAGGATGTGCGACAGGTTAGATCTTGTTTTTTTTTGTGACTAAATTGCATTTCTGTGAACTACTAAACAATGTGTGCGGGGTGTGTATGGGTGTGTAGGAAGTTGTCACATTTAAACGCAGCCCGGTGTGGACAATAGATCAGCTGTGAGCAACAGGAGGTTTTCATACAGATCTAAGAACCAGCAGCCTGCCGCAGCTTGTTAAACTATGAATCAGTGGTGAGTTTATTAACGGTAGATTAAATGTGAAATGAAGGGCTACAGTTTGCTGGTCGTGAAGCTGAATGAGGCGCTGAAGGAGTCCGTAAACCAGGTTTTCCAACCCAAGCTCAGGTTGCCTTCGATGACTTCATGTTCATTATTGATGATGATGATGATGTCAGGTTACTGGCATGTCTGTTTGTGACACAGCTCCAAAAGATCCAGTCACACAAACACACAATATTTAGTTTCACACCAGCTCACTGCAGCTTTTTTAAAATAGTTTTAGCATCTGTTTACACGAGGCATAATCAAGGTAGAGGAGAAGCACGTCAGTTTGCATACATGGGCACAATATGAGATTAAAACAAGTGCTGTGTGTTTGAGAGTCTTTTTTTATTATTATTACTATTATGAAACGATAAAGTGTTCTGGGTATTAGGACACAAAGCTGAAAAAACACAGATGTTCAAAAATCTGGACTCATTTTCATCATGTATCTGCTCAATCTGTCCGTCTGTGATTGTTAATGGGTTTAGCACAGGCAGATCCTCTGTGTACTTTAGAGTATGTGGATGGCTCTGAAACTCATTACAACAAGATAGTGGGAGAAGAATAGGACACAACAGAATAGAATAGAGGATTTCTGTATTTTCTGTATTTTCTGTATTTTTCATCAAATATGCAAACCCGCTTTGTGCTAAAATCAAGGCTTTTTTTAAAAAAGGTCAGAAGGAAAGAAGAGGAATATTTGAAGGAAACGGTTAGTTGATTTTGCAATTATTATTGTTATTTTACACATACAGCATCGCGGTCTGTGGAAGTCCAAACTGAGGAAGTAAAGCCAATGTCAACAAAACAGGAGCAGAAGACTGACAACATTTGGTTTCATTCCAGCACTCACAACACACGAGAAGAAGTGTTTAGATTTCCTGGGCTGGTTGGTATGCTGTGTTGTGTAGGTGTTTTTATCACCTATGAAAGCATCCCACTCTATCTCCCGTGTTTTTTTCTTCCACATTCAAGGCCATTTAGCTCCGAAGCCATCATAGATATCAAAAGGAGAACAGCTGTTGCTGCAAATGCATCTATGTCTATCAGGACAGTATATCAGTGCAAACCAAGGGCTGCTGGTTGATCTAGGTAGAGCGGGGGAAAGCAGTGCTCACAGCCGGCTCGCTGCTTTCAGCAGAACGTGTAATTGCCGCTGTCATTTCTGCTAAGAGCGTCGCAGCTCATTGCGAATCAGTTAAGAGCTATTATTGGGGCCTTTAGTGAAATTTCCATGCTGAAACGTTAATGAATGTTAGCTTAACATTGCTCACCGATCTGAGAGGAAGCTGCCAATCAATCTTGATGGAGATAACCAGAGGCATGAAAGCCTTAAGAGAACTTAGCAGCGTTGCTCAATACGTGTACATGGGAACTGCACTTTACAGAGAAACAACTGCACTAATTTTCTGTACAAAAAGCTTAAATTGATCTGTGTCTATGTTCAGGGCCAAAGTGAAGAGTTGTGTAATGGTTTTTTTTAGCTCAATGAAACATTACAGTAAGCTCCAAAAATGTCTGAATAATTGTACTTTCTGCCCTCAAGACCAAGACTGTTCATGCAATATTAAATATTAAATCATTTGCATAGTCTGCAGATTGTTCCTTTGAACAGTGAATATATATATATATATTTACAGTCTCTTTTACAGTCTGTGATTAATGGGTTTTACATTAATCACAGACGGTTTTACATTTGGTTATATTCTGATGGAAAGGTCCCTCACTATTTACTGTAGGTGCTGCTTACAGACCAACAACAGCTGTTTGATTGGTCTATAACAACACAGATTGTGTTGTGGTTCCTCTTAACATGTAGAAACTCTTCTTTTTTTATTTTAACCTTCTGGCCATCTGTCTTTTCCCAGGATCCTTCAGTGCATAAGGTGGGCGGAGGCAGAAAGAAGACTGTGTCCTTCAGCAGCATGCCCTCAGAGAAGAAGGTAGATTAGTGTATCTTGAAAATAAAACTTTGTTGTACTTCTGCAAATATAAACGTATAGATGATAAAGTCCCGGTTGATTTTCTCACTGCAGGTAAGCAGTGCAGCTGACTGTTTGGCGTTCATGCAAGGCGGATGTGAACTGAAGAAGATCCGGCCCAACTCCAGGGTCTACTGTCGTTTCTACACCCTGGAGTCCGACCTGAGCTGCCTACGCTGGGAGCCGTCTAAGAAGGATGGGGACCGGGCTCGTCTGGATGTCTCCAGCATCCGGGAGGTCCGCACAGGGAAGAGCACTGAGACCTTCCTCCATAACGGCCCCCTCTCTGAACACCTGGCCGAGGAAGCAGCCTTCTCTATCATACATGGGGATGACTACCAGGTAAGAAGGAAAAAGAAGAAATGAATGCGTTTTTTAGATGAGTGTAAAACAATCCGTCCATCCAGTAATCTTTATGGTCTATCCCTCCCCTACAGACTCTGGACTTGGTTGCCTTGTCGGCGGATGTGGCCAACATTTGGGTGACAGGCCTTCGTTACCTGCTGGCTCACCCCTCCGTCATTGGTGGGGCTTGGGGAGGTGGTGGAGGAGGAGGACTGGGTGAAGGTGTGTCGGTGGAAGGCAGCCTGGGAAGCAAGATGAGGAGTGAGTGGCTGGCAGCGGAGTTCGCCCTGGTGGATGAAGATGGCTACGGCATTGTGTCAGAGGATGTGGCAGTCGCCACCATCTGTAAACTGTGTCCTGGCATCAAAGAAGCCAAAGTGAGGGGAAGCAGGCATAAGTATAAGATCATTTCAAATCTTACTTCAACATTCATATGCTTCATGCAGACATGAATGCTGCACACGGGCAAAATTAAGCAGCTGCGGTAATAAGACTGGAGTTGGTGGTTGCATTTGAGTATTATGCAATTTTCAGTCGTTTCTTCACAATGTAAAAGCCAACATTGTGTAAATGTAAGATGGCAAAATGTGAATGATCGGTAGATACGAAACACAAGTATCAAAATCAAAACAAAACGAGTTTTATTGCTGCATATGTCCTTACATAGCGATAATTTGATATGTTTAAGTCCTGTTATGTATTTATTTATTTATTTTAAAAGGAGCAGATCAGTCTAAATCCATCAATGTTATTCCTCAGCGTACACAAAAATCAATGATCCTGCTGCAAGAAAACTTTATATACCGCGCTAGTTTATAGTAACCAAAGACCTCTGACACAGCTCAGACATGCTTCTATAGCGGCTATAGGAAGTAAAGAGAAACATGAGGAAATTATCTGATTTTGAACTATAATCCTTGAAAGATCCACTGCAGTGTTCGTGCTGTTTATAAATCAGATCAGCAGTGTCGCATGAGCAGAGCTTCGACAGACTTTATGTTCTGGACTGTGGAACAGCAGAACATTTAATCGCGACAAGGATTCTTACTTCATTTGCTGGTTTTCATTATTAGTGCATATTCAACACACAGATTGGTAACGTCTCCTGCTACAAGCTCCTGTATCATCTGCTGTCTGAATAGTTACCCTGGAAACAAGGAGAGAAAACTCTATTGCTTCAGACAGGTGCGATGGCTGCTGACAACCGGCAAGAACTCAGACACATTTTACCCAGATGATATCAGAGAGGGGAGCTTTTTTCAAGCGTGGGATGAACACAGGAGAAGATAAGACATTTGAGAAAGAAACAAGATAAATGGAAGCTGACCTAAAGAAAGAGATGAAATAAAAAAGGAGAGAAGACGGAGAATGAATAAAGGGGAATACATTATCACTACATTGTGCTGTATGATGTGGGGCCACTTTAATATCCTCATTGAAACAAGATAACCAAAGTTTAATCAGACTTGCAAGCGTAATGTTGGTCAGCTAATGAACTCATACGACATGAACTTCATGTCTACATCAGGACATTTTGTCCAACTTTCATCCTACCTGAGTCTCTTCTCTTGAATTCAATTTCTCTTTCCTTTTGTCTCAGGTACGTCTGCGTTTCAAGGAGATCCAACGCAGCAAGGAGAAGCTGACCTCCCATGTGACACGCGAGGAGTTCCAGGAGGCGTACTGCGAGCTTTGCACCCGGCCTGATGTGTACTTCTTACTGGTGCAACTGTCGAAGGACCGGGAGTGCCTGGACCCTCAGGACCTCCGCCTCTTCTTGGAGACGGAGCAGGGTTTGTCTCTAGCTACAACTGAGGGCTGCTGGGAGCTCCTGAGGCGCTATGAGCCCTCGGCCCAGAGCAGGGAAAGGGGGCTGCTGGGTCTGGATGGATTTGCCCGCTACCTGCAGTCTCCCGAATGCCAGTTACTGGACCCGGAGCACCTGGGGGTTTGCCAGGACATGAACATGCCTCTATCCCACTATTTCATCAGGTGCGTTTAATAGTCTAATTGATGGTTTACTAACCGTCTCAGATGACTCATTATTAAATGTTATTATTACTATTAGACATCGTTTAGAAACAGGGTATTTTTTATTGTACTGAATCTTGTTGTTGCTTCCTCAGCACGTCGTACCGGTCCTACCTGCTGGACGATCAGGTCCACGGCAGAGCAGACATAGGAGGGCTGATCAAGGCCCTGCAGTCTGGCTGCCGATGCCTGGAGCTGGGAGTGACTGATGGCCCAGAAGGAGAGCCTCTCCTTGGGGTCGACTATGGTCCAGACATCCCTCGCCACCATCATCACCACCATCACCACCATCATGCACCTGTCACTATCCGCTCTGCTTTGGAGGTGGTCAATAAGTATGCCTTCCTGACCTCTCAGTACCCACTCTTGGTGTACTTGTGCCAGCGTTGCTCCCCTGCCCAGCAGCGCACTATGGCACAACACCTAAAGAAGGTGTTTGGCTCCCGTCTTTACACTCCAGAGGCCCTACCTGTCAGCTTGGGAGGGCGAGCCACGACCTTACCTTCACCTGAACAGCTGAAGGGACGCGTCTTAATAGTAGGCAAGAAGCTCCCTGCAGAGCATGAAGGCTCTGATGGGGAAGTATCTGAGGAGGATGAGGAGATAGGAGGAGGAGGGCCTTTGGCAGGACGGCGAATGACCATCCCTGGTGAGGAGGAACTGGGTGTGGTCTTGGTTGTACCTCCACCCTCCCAACCCAGGAAGCTCCGCCTCCACAAAGAGCTGTCAGACCTGGTGACAATCGCTCGGACGGGCAGCCGCAGCTTCTACACCCAAAGGGCGAGTCACAAACAGGCTCAGCAGCAGTCACCACCCAGCAGCCCCTCCTCTCCCGGCACGCCCATACCTCCCGAGCCGCCCTATTGGACACTGTGCTCCCTGGGTGAGGGAGAGGCTGGGAGGCTGACCACTGAGAGCCCAGAGGACCTTGTTATGTTCACCAAGCGCACCCTAACTAGGGTGCGGCCCAGCTCAGTGCGCCTTGACTCCAGTAACCCCAACCCGCAAGGCTACTGGAAAGGAGGGGTCCAGCTTGTGGCCTTAAACCAGCAGACCCCCGGTGCGATGCTGGACCTTCACAGAGGTCGCTTCTCGCAGAACGGAGGGTGTGGTTATGTTCTCCGACCTGCTGTGATGAGGGATGAGGTGTCGTATTTCAGCGCCCACACGCAGGGCTGCGTGCCAGGCGTGCCACCTCAAACTCTACGGATTAAGGTTAGCTCTGTTTTCAGTCTTTTATTCTTCCCTGGAATGTATGGAGGGAACTAACTGGAATATCAAATAAGCAATCATTTAAACGCCTTTGTGTTTAACTATACAGGTCATAAGTGCCCATAACCTGCCAAAGCCTCAGGGATCGGGGGCTAAGGGAGAGGTCATCGACCCGTATGTGGTTCTGGAGCTGCATGGTGTACCGGCTGACTGTGCTGAGCAGCGGACGCGCACCGCTGCACAGAACCAGGACGACCCACTGTTTGACGAGACCTTTGAGTTTCAAGTAAGGCATTTTAACACTATACACTTGAGATCTCTCTTTTAACTAAACTGATATTTTATCACTGAATTTATGTTCACCGTAATGCAAACTGAATCAAATCTTTGCAGGTAGGTTAAGTCTTAGGGTAAGTTTAAATGTACACAATAACGTTCATAGAGCAAACACTGAGAAAACAAATAACCCGTTTAAGCTATTTACATAACAGCATGACAGCTCCTTATAGTAATCCTGTTTGCATGACAAAAAATATTATTTTCATTTTCTAAAGGAAATTGTTTCTATTTTCAAAAAAAAAAATGCTTTGATGGAACTCACGATGCCTTTTTATATCAGAGACACCTCTGATTAATACCTGCACTTTGCTACAGCTTGATGATGTCTTAGAAGTATATTAACAATCTTGACACTAATCTAAAACTAAACTAATCTGCAGATTCTATGCATAAAACTGTATTTTTCGATGTGCAACATTTATATGAGCGTGAAAAAGGAAAGTGAAAACTACATAAAAGAGTTTTTGTTTTTTTGTGTGATTTTTGTAAAGTACTAAAATGAATGGGGGGTTAAGACCATCAGGATTTGAATTAGGTGCTCCCATGAATGCACTTACGTATGCAGTGAATTCATTATATGAGACGGGATTTGATGACTGTGGTGCTGATTTAGCTTTTTTATCCCTCACTGACAGAGTCCTGTATTAACGTAGCTGAGCTGTAAAGACAAGCTGTCACAACTGATATGGCATGTTCTCTGTGGCCATGTTGTGTGTGTGTGTGTTTGGCTTCCTCCTTTAGAGCTGACATAATGTACCTCCAGAAACACTGCAAATGGCAATCGTAATTCTTCTATATACATAGCTCTTTAGCAGGAGACAGACATAAAGTACAGCTGGAGTGCATGTAACCACAAGTCCATCAATTTAAAGTATTGAATTTAAACCGCTTGTGTTCACACCTGTATTTTAATCCTCCAAACCAAATATGACAAGTGAACCCGTTTTAGCACCGAGCTATTTTAAATTTACTCTGACATCCAAATAATAATAATGACTTTAACAAAGCAAACCTTAAACACAACATACAACATAAACATAAAGTTACATGGACTGACAGGTAACTAAGTCATTGGAATTCACTGACTTGTCATCTGTACGTGTATTTCACCATGTGGGGGAAAATCGGAACGAAGTTCATTCTGTTGACTGACAGGAAATCATTCATCCATTACTCCTAATGGCTTTATTTATCATCTGTGGTGCTCACAAAGACCTCATGAAGAAATAGTTGGTCTGCCAAGATCTATAAAGGCTGCAGCTGCACCTCATCTATCTATAAACCATGACAGACAGCTAAACAGAGGGCAGAAACAAGGGATCCTACGGTATATGATGGAGAAAATGTTGAGTTTTTTTTTATTTTTTATAAAGCTGTCCGGTTAATGTGCTCTATGCAGCTGGCGTCTGTATTCAGCCAAAGATTGTTAAAGTGAAAAGACACATCACTCTAACACCAACGTACAACCATGAGTGGACTGTGTGTTTGTGTTCAACAGTGTCGAGAAATCATCAAATATGGATTATCACTTCATGTCACTATAAGAGTTTTAATCTGATCAGCTTCATCGGTCATAATCAATTAAATGTAATTCATACATTTAATTAACATTTCATTATGCTGCTCATCTCATTGTCAGATTGTAGGTACGGGTTATGAGCATTAATTAGGCTGCCACAATACATGTAACATTTTAGTTTTTATAAATGTCGAACTGCAAACCTAATAATGAGGTTTGGATTCAATAAAATGCTGTTTAAAGCCGAAACACACCGAGTGAACACAACACAATATAGGTTTTGATTGAACCCTTCTTTATTTCCTCTTTGATCGGGAGAAAAATTACCAGCAATCATGTGCTGACATACTTATGCGTTGCCCTGGTTACCGATTGATTATACATAACTAGTGATTGCTGAGAGTTTATCACGCAGAGTTTACCTGGAGCTGGACTGACAATAAGGTGGGGGACTGGATGACTCACACACACACACACAAGCAAAGACACACCCAGAAACACACACTTCTGTAACGTAACACTTAGTATGCGCTGTGAGTGTGTATTAACACTAGTTGTTTTCCAAAGCACAATGAGAACCACTGTGTCAGAAATGCATCATGGAAGTGAAAATGTAATTGCTATAGGTGAACTATTTCTTATCTACTATGTATCCCAATGTGTACTACTTGTTATGGTTTATACACTGTTCATTTAATGACAGGTACACTTATATATACAAACTTAAAATATTAATATTTTGAACCCAAAACTGGGTTTTGTGGCCAGCTGAGATGAATCTGGTACTGAAATCCAGTTCAGACATTTGCTCTTTATCTTAATTATGATATACTCATCTAGATGTTCTTTCCTCAAGCTTTGTATTATGTAAATGTGACTTTATCAAATCATCATTTATGAGTCTGCTCTTTGTATTTGCATAAAACTCTATTAGGAAAAACGGCGGTTGAAATATATATATATATATATATTCACAAAAAGATTTCAGTAAGGAATTATCTACAGTCTTCTTTTTGTGAGAAAATGAGAACACTGCAGACAACCAACAACTCCAACAGCTCCAGATGTAAGGATATAGATTAGAGATTGAGCCTGAGATTGGGTCTCATTGCCTGTCCTTACAGAAGAGCATTTGGTTTGAAACTGATTCAATTAACTGTCACAGAACTTTTCTGCTCAGCCACAGGCTTGTTTCTGAAAAAATTGAGAATGAGAGAAGAGAGAGAACAGGATTGGAGATCACGCACACACACACACACACACACACAGTCTTCTGGGTCTGTCTGTCTGGCTTGTCCATGCATGAAACTTAAGCTTTCTCTCCAAACCACTCAGCCCTCACTCACAGCTTATGGGAGTGGAGACACACACACACACACACACACATTCAGTTTCCATCTCTTTAGAGGACATTACATTACATACTTACATTAATTTCCCAACCCTTACCCTAACCTTAATATAACCCTAAACCTACCTTAACATTATGATATATTGTTATCCCCCATAAGGTAGGCGACTCCCCAAAACATGACTGTGGAAACAGATTTACGTCCCCACAATGTGAGGAATACCTGGACCTCGCACAGATACACACAGACACAGACACACACACAGACACACACAGACACACAGACACACACACACACACACACACACACACACACACACACACACGTATATTCTTTATAACAGTACAGTCAAAACCTAAGGGGCATGTTTTCTGCTCCTCCATCAATCACCAGCCTCTCCCTCTTACTACAATACACTCAGATATTTGTGATACATGAACATTAACATGACCCTACATGTCAGTGTGTGTGTGTGTGTGTTAATGTTTCACATACTGTAATCCTAGATTTTCTTAGTTATTTATAACAAATCATGTGAGAAGACATTATATTGTCTTATTCTCTGACGTCCCTACCCTGTCTGTAGCCCCCAAATACGTAGTTTCATTCCTAAAACATCTTTAAGCAAATGTTACTCAAGCAGCAGTGAATAGCGATTTGTTTGGGACTACTTTTATCCGTGCATTAATACACATTTGGTGTACTTAGTATGAGTGTATAAGGCAGCAGTGACAGTGTATGTGGGAACCATTTAAAATAATTCAAGTGACAACGTGTACATACAGTCATTTGTCTGGATTTCAGAGGTGAATCCAGTGTCTCTAGTTTACTTAGTGTGTGCTGGTCATTTATTTCGTGATGCATTCAGGTGTTTCTTCTTATCACCGAGTCAAGAAATGTGACCATGTTGTCTTTACTATGCAGTTTGCTTTTGCAGGTTGGCATTGTTTACTTGTAAACACATCACTCACATCATATATCTCTCACAATATTTTCTTACGTAGGTGACTTGGTCTGTGGGTGTATTTTCAGCAGCACAGACGCTACTGAATGATCACAGATTTATTATAGGAATACTACAGGCAGCAGTGTGTCTCTGTTATCCTCTCGCTCTTCTGTGACTACATGTTGCTACTTGTCACTTTGATCATAAAGATGACACCGCTCTGTAGCATAAAGTGTATAGGCTACAGTATAGAGTTGAGTATTTATAGTTTATAGGATATTATAGATCCCAGGCAAAACTGACAGAAAGGCGGGACTGAGAGAAGAAGACGCAATTACAAATCTGTCTGCTACTTCAGCACCACGGACAGCGCCATGGTTTTATCTAGCACAGATAAGCTACAAACAAACAAACACACACACACGTAAACCTAATCCTAACCCCAATTTTGAGGACATTACATAGATTAGATTAATTTCCTGGATACTTACCCTAACCATAACCATAACCTTAACCACCAACACAAAACCTTTTTTTCCCCAATTGAGGTCGCAGCATTTGTCCCCAATTTGTTTAATTTGTCTGACAGACAAAAACTTGGCTTGCGGGAAGTTTATACTCATTCAGAAATGATAGATTGATGCTGTTTTCTGCTATAAACATCCGGCTTGTGTGTTTACGTGTGTGTGTGTGTGTGTCTGTGTGTGTGTGTGCGCATGCGATTGATTATATTGTAGGTTTCGTGAAGAGAAAAACAGAGACATTAACTGTTAACATTTATTGTGAAATTTGTTCACGGTCTGTTCCTCCGCAACAATTAATATTCAGGGACACACTGCCAGCATCGCTTGTCCTCCCACTAACACTAGTGTGTGCTTGAGTGTCTGTGCTTACATGTGCGGGTGTTTAAAGGCTTATTAGCCGAGAGGAAGGTAAAGTCATCCGAAGGTGTGAACTGAAATGTAATAATTCAGCCAGCATCCCCACTGCTGTACGCCAGGATGCTCCTTTTATTGTACCGTGCAATTAACATTAATGCACCGCCTCAGTGGCTCCGTGAGTGACACCTAATAACAGGAAATGGTGTTTGAACTTTCTCGGCTGAATATTGTGACTAATTGATCACCCTCCGCTGTTGTAAACATGTAATGAAGTGCATCTTTTTGCACTTAATAAGAGCGGACCTGATGATCCTAAATCAAAAGCAGGTGAATAATGTAGGGAAACATTTAAACGTTGTCTGAGTGTTTGCACCTTCTCAGATGACAGACATTACACAACGCCTAAAAGCCCAGATAATCTAACAAATGAGCTTGCTCATTGTAGTGAACACAATTCAGCACTGTGCGTTCTGAGATGTAAATAACAGGTTTGATTTTCCAAGTACTAAATATTTAGGAAGGAAAGCAGGTTGCTTTTAATAGTGCTAAATCTTTCCAGCTCTTAAACGTAATGTGCTGCTGAGCTGCAAACAAATGTATTTTTGTACAGCGCTTAACGGATAACAAAGAAAGAATTTATAGCTGCGCTAATCAATTATTATTTTTTTTATATTAGAAGTGGAAACAATGACTATGTGAACGGTTCACACTTCTACTGTTTACTGTTTTGGCTCATTCTAACAGCTTTAATGTACCATGTTTCCAGCAGCAGTTGTTTTCTGTGGAAAAAATATTTACACTACTTGCCTACCAGCAGGTTTCAGGTAGAAACAAAGTCACCCAAAGGTTTTAATATAGTTTTCAATGAAAAGTTTTCAGAATACAACATCTTCAGAGCAATGACCGTGTGGGTCAGAACACTGTGAACACTGTTTTGTTGGCCATGGTTTTCATTGTTCACTGAATGAATCCATGGATTTCTACTTCTTTGTCCACTTCTTGTCTCCAGGTGAACATGCCGGAGCTGGCCTTGCTGCGCTTCGTGGTATTAGATGACGACTACATCGGAGACGATTTCATTGGCCAGTACAGCGTGGCCTTTGAGTGCCTTCAGCCTGGTTACCGCAATGTTCCCCTGCTGGGTATGACGGGAGATCCCTTACCCCACACCAGCCTGTTTGTCCATGTGGCTATCACCAACCGGCGAGGAGGCGGGAAGGCCCAGCGCCGAGGTCTGTCGGTGAGGAGGGTGGGGCGGCGGGGGAGGGAGTACGTCACGCTGAGGCACACGGGCATCAAGGTGGTCGACGAGACTTTCAAACTGGCTAGTGCGCCGCTCAAGGAGGTGACAGAGCTGAGGGAGGATGCTCAGGTGAGACCATGAAGACAATGATGAAAGACAATGTTTACGCATTACACACCTCTTGTGGTATTTTGCCATGCAGATGGTTTTAATTTCATGTGTGGAGGATATGAGATATCCACCTTTAAAATTTTAAAACTTGGGTTGCCACAAAAAAAAATACCCACATGCAATCTGCGCTAGATCATCCGCAGTCTACCCAATAACAGTTTTTATTTGGACTGTTTTTGGTATAAATATTCAGTAGGAATGAAAGATATTTACAGTGAAGATTGTGAATTATGCAGAGTGCTGTTGAGATGTTCTTTTTCATTTTTTGTGATGAAAACATGGCAACATATGACTAAATCTGTCTGCATGAAACACCCCTGGAGGTTAGTGAACATTGATGTGGGTTTTTTTTTTAAAATTATTATTATTTCAGTGAACTGACCCTTGAAGAGTTAACACAGCAAAAATAAACACTTTCTCTGGCACTTTGTGGTATCTTGGCTTATGTGGCATACTGCAGCCAGGCAGGTTAAAAGCAATGCAAACAACTGACTCATCACAGATCAGGTCTCACTCAGCTTTGTATTTTTAGGCCGTGTTCATAAGATGTCTGGCTATGATTATAAATTGGAGTCGCTTACATGACTAAGCTGAAATCAGATTCTACCTGAGGAGGAGCAGGAGAGTCAGTAAGAACACTGGAGGATTATAAAATATATAATATAAATCACAGCAAAACTAGAAACTGCTCACACAACACACACAATCTCTGAATGCTATATACATATCTATGTATATGTATATATAAATGAGCCCTGAGCTCACCCCAATCCAACATGTTTTGGATAAATTGGAACCCTGACCTTATTGGCCAACATCAGTGGTCAACCTCGCTAAAACTGTTGTGGCTAAATGGGAGCCAAATCCTGCAGCCAAGTTGCAAAATAGTCTTTTCCCACTTTTGTTGCTCAAAGTTAGACGAGCACTAATAAAGTACTCCAACTAGCACTTCTGATGATCACTAATTAACATACCATAGCCCGTTTGCCTGTTGTTGTTTGTTTGTTCTATTCATATTTTTTATGCTAAGCTAAGCTAATCAGCTACTGGCTCTAGCTCTATACTTACCTCACAGACGTGTGTGTGTGTGTGTGTGTGTGTGTGTGTGGTATTGATCCTTTCCAAATAAAAGCATTTCCCTAAATGTCATGTTGTAATGTAACAATTGCAGTAGCTGCATGTTCAGGTGTCCACATATTTTTGATCATATTGTTTACACTTATGGATCAAATAACTAAAATCAAACATCATTATTGGCCAATTAAATCAAATGAAAAATTTAAGGTAATTCAACATTGATGGGAAAATCCTGCAAATCCAATATTGCCATGAAGCAGTCCTGCTCATTGATTTGCAGTGTTTCACACAATTGCTAAATAGCTTCCTCAGTGTAAACGGTGTAACAAGACCACTATTTAGACAAATCCCTATGGTCTCACATATCACCCAACCCTAAAACAATAGCCTCATCAGTCTGCTGGACACCCTCCCACACAAACCCACGTTTATGCACACACACACAAACACACACACACACACACACTCACTCAAAACACATTTTAATCCGCCTGCTTCAATGACATTGTCCTTACCCTATGACATGAACTCTCCATCTCTCTGTCTCTTTCCCCCTGCCATGAGTCCAGCTGTGGGCTCATCTGCCACGGCCTGTTAATATTCATCATGCCTCTATTGCTCTGTGTCTGTCACACACATGCAGATACGCTCACACTCGCTCACAGGTGGGGGTGTGATAATCGCTAGTCCAGTTGAGGCTCTGCCAGGTGGCAAATGGTGTTAACTTAGACAGGGTCCCAACTCTAATGCTTGCATGTTCAAAAATCTATCTTTTGCTTTCATTATGAAGTGATCCAAAATGACATTTCAACAGATAAACACATAACAGTTGTTGTTTTTTTGTAACTGACCCAGTTTTGCGTCCTGACATACCTGCATCAGTTGAAAAACACTGGAAATGCTACGATTTTCTGCTCCACATTTATGCCATATTGTCTTCTCTATTGCCAAATGCGCTTAAGCTAAGGCTGATTTCAGTGGATTAACAGGGGCAATGGCTGCCATATTGATTTAATTCACAAGAGAGACAGCAGATGACAGGGGGAAGGAGGGGAAGTGTGTGACCTTTCCCAGCTTACTTTTACAGCCGGAACTGTACATCTGATCTAATACTATTTTGCTTCTCCTCCTCTTCCTGCTGTCTCTCTCTTTCTCTCTCTTGTCTTTTGCCATCACACTGTTTCCAGAGCACCACTGCCAGTTTCAAAGAGCAGTGTGGGCTCCCCGCGGTGGCCAAGCTGAAGCAGTGCATCCAGAGCCTGGCCACAAGGCTGCAGAGCCCTGAGGGCACCATGGGGGCCACCATGGTGCTGAAGGAGGGCTACCCGTGCCTGGATCCCCTCATCAACCTGTCAGAGTCGACACGCAAACTGCTTGCTGCCTACAACACGGTCAGTAAGAGGAAGGAGGACAACGATGTATGAACAGTGTGCAGAGTGCTGGAGAGTAAACCTACTACAGCTTCTGCTTTCAGACATGTCCATCGACTTACGGTGGTAACTTGAAATGACTTTATCATTAAGACTTGTGCCTTCACAAGGAACAAATGTGCTTGACGCCGAGAGCCGCAGACAGTTGTGAAGCATTGAAAGATGGGCTAATATATTGTTGGTTTTGGTGGCTTCACGAGATTCATTGACAAGACTTAAATGGGACGCAAAAAAATCTGTTCTGTCACCTTTGTTGCTAAGGTTGCTGCTAATGTTTCCATAGTCACCATTTTCAGTTTAACATATAAGATGCTAATATTTACTTCTTAACACTAAACATAAAGTAACGTTGGTATAAATGTATATAAAAATCCCTTCAGTTGTTGAGATATTTCATTTTGGACCAAAGTAAAATAGCTCCAAAGATGAATTGATTAGTCAGTCAACATACAATGAATCGCCATCTATTTTGATAATCTATTCATTGATTTGTGTACTTTCTGGTTTCTTTAGTCTTCTATGATAGTGGCCTGAATAGCTTTGGGTTGTGGTTGTGTTGGTCGAAACAATACAAGACATCATAGGTTGCATCTTGGGATTTGAGAACCAGTGATCGACATTTTTCACCATTTTCTGACACCGAATAAACCAAACGACTAATCGATTAGTTGAGAATATAATTAATCAATAGTAAAAAATAATCATTAGTTGCAGCCATAGTTTTAAATTGTATTGTAATGTATTCAGTCAGAAAGTTTTACATTCTGTTTTCTGATACCTAACACTACATCACTTATTGGACACACACACGCACGCACACACACACACACACACACACATACCCACATGCAATTACACAGTCCTGCATCATTAGACATGCAGAAAGACACTCTAAGGTGACATGCATGAAACAGTCTCCCACACTCCTCCTCAAGTACACACACAAATACACACACACACACACACACACAAACAAATACACACACACACAAATACACACACGCGTACATTCACACCCTGACTGCCAGCTGCGCCTCCTCCCACTCATCTCTATCTCCTCTTGCATCAGATCTGGACGAATCTCTCCAACCTGTTTCAGCACTCTGCTATTACACCTACACACCTACACACACACACACACACACACACACACCTCGGTGCAGAGTGGGGGCTTGTTTTTCTTCAAACCATCACTTCGTGTTTATGCATGTCAGCAGAGTTGATAATGTTTGAATGAACCCAGCAAATGTGAGCCCAGCAGGTCAGCATCATGAAGCCACAGTTGGTGTGAACTCCAGTCGTACATCACACACACACACACACACACACACCTCTGCAGCCTTTCTAGGCAAACACACAAACACTCAAGGCTTAGTCATCACACGTTCATCCTCCTGTCTCTGCCTCTGCTAGCCTGAAGCTTTTGATTCCTTCCCTTCATCTTTTCACAGACTCGTTTACTTAAAAACAAAAACTGAGTATATGGCTTTCCACTCAGAGTATTCAAATTGACAGACAGGTTTTAAACAAGGCGCCGGCTACAGAACCAGTGCAGTAAATTACTGACTATTGACAGGAAACAGGATTCTCTCCCAAACTATGGGAAGGATTGGCGTATCATCTGCACGCAAATTCAGACTTTGGCTTATGCACTTCACACAACCTGAAAGTGTAAAGTCGTAGTCTTCATAGATAGCAAATACGGATGCATTAGATTAGTATTAAGAGCTGGATACGATGCTGCCGCTCAGCCATGCAGCCATTTTTTCCAGTGGCCACTCATAATATCATAGGAGGAACAGTAATTGTAAACACATTTCCCTGAAATTAAGCCCTAAATATTTGCTATATTTGACAACAGTGTGAATGTTCTGTGTGTTTGAAACTTTTCTTCCTGTCTATGTAGATGATTGCCACCCAGAAACAGCTGATCGAGAACGCCGATGGTGTTCAGGAGAGGATCGCGCAGGTGCAGAGAGAAGGTAAAAAAAAAAAAAAAAAATCACATTGAGATGTGATGAATGGCTGCCCAGGCTGACAGGAGGTCATAATACACTGAGTAAAAGTAGTTTTTATGAGTTCTCATGAACGATATTCCCAAATCCAAAAATTTCCCAAATGAACAAGTCAGACTCGAACATCAAACAGCCGAAACCTAATGAGGGCGACGTCTCAGAGAGTCTATCAGTGAACAACACTACAAATGGAAATAAAGCATATGTGGTGGTTTAGATAATGACGATCCGCGGAAACACTGCGGAAACAATCTCCAGCAACTATCTCTGCTTAAAATGTTGTTTACAATAAATCTGCACTTAAATTGATCTTTTAGATGTTCTCAGGTGTTCCACTATGACAGCTGTGCAGTAAACACTTACAGCCAAACCAGTATATTTTTAGACCCTCTTACAGCTTCGGATTAATCCTGACGCTTAACTGCCAACGTAAATGTCACGAGGGATGGCACTGTGCTTTCTACGTACAGTAAATATGTAAATATGTTAGTCTCAAAGAGAATTCGAGAAGACCTTTCTGACACTTGACGGTTACTGTATATCTCACCTGTATTTGAGTTGTTGATGCCCACTCACCAGCTCTATAAATGATGCAGAGCTCCTGTTCTTGTACTCTGGTGTTTTGCAGGCATGGACTTCCATGAGGAGCTTCCTCGGCTTGGGGAGAAGGAGGGACTGAAAGGACGCAAGCTAAGCAAAGCCGTGGAGAGTTTCACGTGGAACATCACTGTGTTGAAGGTACTGGAAAGCAAAGAATAAATTTAATTATTGACCCCTTTTGATATGGTAAATGTTACTGTTTTTTTTGTTTTACACCCCTTTCATTTTAAAAGCTCAGAGACTCACTTGGAGATGAAAATGTTCAGTCAGACAGATTTACTCTCTGCTATGTAAGCCGTCTATACAAAGTTGAATCCAATAAAGAGGAATTCACCTCATTCAAAGTAAGAAAGCGTTCAACAGTTCAGCCAGGCTGAACGGCTCTCATTCATGGCGAATACAAAACGGTTAGTTATTGTAATTCCTCATCATAGCAATAAAACGCCCCACTAACTCTTAAAGTCACCACTTCAGTTTGACCCGACAGACTGTATGACCGTGTTAGCTTTTGCTGAGGTGATTTTTTTTTGCATTGAATCAAGACTGTAGAATCGTCCCCCATTAAAGTGAGAGATGAGTGTGAAAATGAAACCAGCCTGTGTACTTATTGAGTATTAAATTTGCTCAACACTGAAAACATTTGGATGTGTTATATGACTCAGAACGCAAAAACATTGCTTATTGATCGATTTCCAAAATGTCCTTAATAAAACATTAATGCTGCTGTTGGCAATATTTTAATGTGAAAGAGGCTGTTTGTGGTCCACAGAGAATCATCACCCGACACTGCGGTTCCCTCTCAGCTCTCTGACTCTTTTAGCCTCTTTTAACTAAGTGTCATCAACCGACTCTCCAACCAGAGCAGGCAGCTCTTTTCGGCCAGCTAAAAATCTGGATATTTCCTTCAGGAGTCTAACACAGAGCTGAAAGGAAAGTGAATATTGGACTTATGTTTGTCAGTTAGCCCCCTAGTGGCAAAACAAATCTATTAATGCAGCTTGAAATCAATTGCTAAGGATTTGTGCAGTTGTTAAGGACTAGTCTCCTGCCAATCATATCGCAGGGGCACTTCAGCTAACAACAGCCTGTAAAATTGAATCAAACACTGGATTCACAGTCATTAAGTATTACATTTCCACCTTCTACATTACTTGGAGGTTATTCTAATGTGCAATGTAATCTATAAATCTGACTCATGCCATCTGCCTCTGTGCTACAGGGTCAGAGTGATCTGTTGCGGGGAGCCAAGATGGATTCCCTGGATGCTCTGAGGCAGCTCGCTCTGGCCTGTGAAGCCTCTGGACTTACTTCCCCCTCCTCATCTTCCAACTCCTCATCCTCCACCTTCTCCACAGCCGAGCTGCACTACTCCTCCCACCCGATGGCTGGCCGCCGAAGCAGCACACATGGCAACGGACGCATCTGACAGCCCCCCGGGTCCAGCACGCTGGAAAAGATTAAAAGGGAGTGGACAGAGTAATTACAGTGGATAACAGAGACGAGGAGATATGAGAGCAAGAAAGGCAGGAAAAAAAAGGAAAAATTTGGGTGTAAAAATCCCGGAGGAGACAGATTTTCTTTCTGGCAGTGTGTATCCCTTTATCCAGGAGGAGTAAGAATCTAGGCTAGCCTAGACCTGAGCAGTGTATCTGTGTAAAGCCTTACGGAGAGTTCATCAATTTATCACTGAAGGTTCAGTCTACAGAGAGGCTTTTCATAATAAGGAATGTCATAACTGTGATGGGAAAACAGGGAAAAGATTTTTCTGAGAGAACGTGTGTGACTCAACCTTGTAACTTGTAACTAGAGAGGAAATTGTTGATACCTGAATCATTTGTGACAACGGGGCAGTCGTGAAGCCGAACGTCCTGCGTCCTTGCTTCTGGCGTTTACTGCAGAACGCAGAACGGAGGGAATGTAGAGTCGGTGGGACAAAGCGGCATTTCAGCTTGTCCCTTGAGAAGGCAACTAGGCTGCTTGTGTGTGTGTGTGTGTGTGTGTGTTCGTGTGTGTGTGTGTTTACAGTGTTGCAAATGGAGAAGTAAGAGATTGATTAACAGGATGTTACTCACAAAAAAACAAAACAAACAAAACAACATTTGGAGTGGAGAGTAATTAACACCAGTAGCCTCAAATTTTACTGTACTACTTTTTTAAAACTTTTAAAGCACTCATACTCTTGTTTTTACATGTTAACTGCAGTAACTCAGTGTATGAAACACACAGTCCTCCTGCACCTAAAGGAGCAGACGCAGGTTTTAATCTACTTATCGAGTGTGGTTTTGGATGTCTTAGCTTGAGACAGACACATAGGCCCTCCCTTGTCTTTTGCTTTCATTTTTCACAGTAG
The DNA here is from genome assembly GCA_036937835.1 of Pampus argenteus. NCBI lineage: Eukaryota > Metazoa > Chordata > Actinopteri > Scombriformes > Stromateidae > Pampus > Pampus argenteus. The sequence continues at coordinate 16,903,478 of CM072872.1, read as the reverse complement.
ATATCTCCACACTTCAATCTCATAGCAAAGACTGAGCTCTGGCTCTGTTATCTGGTAGTATGAGGCCTGGAGCCAGAAATAACTCGACAGGTTAGTCGATACATGGCAAAATAAAAAAATAAAAATAAAAATAGATATCCATGCATATTTTGAATTCGAAGTGACATCTTGCAACTCTGAGCACACACACATTTTCTCACCCAACTGCTACACTCTCATTCATGCATTGTGTCAAATAACCGGCGGAAGCACACACCTACGAGTTCTCGTTATCTCCTCCCTGATGGTCTTTGAAGCTGTCATGTTGACTTGGCGAGGGGGACAGCTGAAACACGAGGAATGATGAGGAGAGACACGGTAATTGGAGAGGTTGTGTGTGATGTTTGTGATACTACAGGACTACATGTCTGCTGTAGTACATGTGTGGATCACATAACCTCCTAATTATACCAACATTTGGGTTAATGGATGATTAGAGTCTGTACGTGTGTGTGTGTGTGTGTGTGTAGGAAGAGCGATGTCAACCAATTGATGAAGTACACTGTATCGATGTAGCAATAATAACAAAAGTGGTACGTTGTAAGTAAGTCTATGAGGCTGTGTAACTCGGTGTGTGCTGACTGAAGGATATAACTATGAAAACAATATAACTATCTTTATAACTCAGTGATGCTTCTAAATGTGTATGAAAACAGCAAATGGTGTACAGCCGGTGCTACTGATCATAGTTTTGCTTACCTGTCAGTGATGGCGTTCTTGGCCTTTTGAGGAAAAGTTCTTGTAACTCGGCTTTTGTATTCGTATTCTTGTATCTCGTAAATGCTGCGTTTCAACCAAACTTGACAGAAGTGATGTTACCGCGACTAACACACGAGACAAGGCTGATTTTTATTAGAAATACCTCCTTCAGTGTCACACAAAGACCATTTCCTCTGGTGTTGATTTTTAGCGTCTAATAAGTTAAAGGAATACACCGCCAAAAAAAATGCATTACTATCATTATCGTTCTTAGTTCGCATAAAGGTAACATTTTGGAGATACAAGAGTTTAATTTGAACAAATGTATCTGCTGCACAATAAAAAGCGTGTGAGGCTGACGTATTTTAAACGTTTATTTTCCCCTTCGACGGTAGCAGGAAAGTGGCTCGATGAGACACGACGAACCACAGCTACAACACCGTAACAGCTCACGGCCGACTGACGTTTGAAAAACACGAGACACACTGAAACATGGCGACGACAGTGAGGTTCGATAAGTTATTTAGCTCCTCTGAAACGCTCGTGCAGGACTACTGTATGTTCTGAATAACGTTCTGTGCACTGCTCTTGTTGCCTTTCATCAATCCGCACGTTCCTTTCCTTTTTTGTAATACCTTTAACCTCCACTTTTCTCCATCCTCTCTTCTTCCTGCTGCTCTTGTGGTTGGCTCCAGGTGGGAAGTGACAGAGCTGATACACTGAGTCATAGACACAGGAAGTTGACCTAATAACATTTGAGCGAGTGTGTTTTATGTGTGTGTCTGAGAGAAGGCATACTCTTCTAAAAGTAGAAGACATATATATATAGAAGAGCAAAGGTGGAAGGGTAGAAGTGAAAGGAACTGATATTGGATTAACTGTTGGTTGCATGTGTGGTTGGATGGGCACACCTGCAGAGCATCATAATTGGCTGTGAGCAATAGACAGAGTGACAGCACCTGCTGTTATGATCTATTAATAACACACTGACTCACTGGAGGTGTTTTAGTGTGTGTGTGTGTGTATATGTTGGTGTGCTCGTGTCTGTCATGATATCATTGGTGCCCTAATTCCTGCCCTGATGATGATGCAAAAGTCATTGCCACATTATACAGCCATATTTCCTCTCAAAGAGCCGCTTCAGGAACTATTTCGAGGATCTCCGCTGCCCCTGAGAGGCACGCTCAATTATCTGAAAACGACAGATTTCAAAAGATCATCGGCGCATCCTCTCACAGAGATCTGCTTACTGTACCTGCAGGGAGGATGCCTCGGCATTAATGATACATCAGCGTCAGTAAAACAAACCACGGTATTAGCTTTCTGTGTTCCGGTTTACAAGCCTGCTGACACGAGGAAATACAAGTGGGTCAAAGAGCAAACAGGCCACGGGATTTACTTTACCTGTGGAGATGCGGCAAAGTTGGGATTCGCAGTGTTCGGTGGTAGCTGGCTCAGGTTCAGGTGTAATGAGGCCTTTTCTAGTTAAGTTAAACTTCGTCTTCAGAATAATTCATTAGGCGCATACTGTATTTACAAAGAAGATCTAGACAGCAATGACAGGAAAATGGCTGCGTGTTACTTCGGTCATTGCAGTGTGTCAGGATCATATAACACCTGAGCTGTATGATCCAAGAGGGCCATACCTGTGTTTTTGCAAGTTGCAGCCTGCTTACAGTACTTCAAATCATCTACTGTGTGCAGTACTTGTATTGAAGATTGATATGATAGACTGAATGTGGTTTTGGAGAAATAAATGCATTTCAGTGAACATCCTGCCTGGGTTTATTTTTGTCAGAAAGTCACAATGTCACATTAACAATGTGAATTTTGAATTCCCTTTTTCATTTTAACGTTTTAATGCCTGAAGCGAAACAACTTGACATTATCCTTCAGACAAAGTACATTTGTATAGAGCTCATCGTTGCAAAGCCGTGCAGCGGGCAACTCTGGACGTCTGAGCTTCACAGCAGCACATGATGCAGATTTTTCTGGTGCATCAGAGCACCGTGATATTTAATTTGAAGTTTTATATTAAATGAAACTGAGCATTATGTTCGCTGTGATGCCTCGCTTATCTCAAAACAAGTTTCACGTCCCTACAGGTTGTTTTGCAAGCTTTGGAAAGTTGACAGCAGTAAAGTACGTGACTTCCTTTTTATGTTTTGTTGTAAAAATCATGCATCAAACAGCAGCCATACCATCCTTTAAACATTCAGATGTACGGTTTTAGGTACGCAGCGTTTTCCAGCGTTCTCCATTCTGCTTACACACTCTCAGCCGCTTCATGTGTCACTGCACTTTGCTTTTTCACAGCACTTTACCTGACATGTTCATTTTGCAGTATTGAAAAGTAAGTGTTTACCTCTTCAGTAGACACTGCAGTCAGCCACTCACGACAGTGCTTTACTATGATGTATATTGTATCTCATTCGTAGCCCAACGCTGTACCTTGATCCCTGAAGTATGGCCCTACTATCCTGCTACAACCCTAACGGAGGAACAGGTTTATGTCTCTCATTGTCATTCGATTTGAGTTTTCAGCTTGACAGTCACAGACAGATCCGTGCTCAGCAGCAGGGTGCAGCATTGGGGTGCACTGTGTCTCTGTTACCCATGTGTCTTAACCTAGAGCTAGCTTTCTGTGCTCTTCAGTGTGTAATGCTACCTATCTTTGCAGATCTGTGATCAAATAGTGCTTATTAACGCTCACATTTTGAATAATTGCAGAGTCGTTTATAACTGCCATAGTGATGTGGACAAAGTTGTGTAAAACACTTGGAAATATGTGAAGGTATTTTAGGTTGTGTATTACCCGCCGTGGCATCTGCAGTGTCTGTGTTGGCCTGTGTCTACACCGTTGACTTTTAATCCAGTATTGTTCCTTCAACTGTTCTTACAGTCACTGTATGTTTTTTTTTTTTTTTTGTTTTTTTGTAAAATGGAAAAGACCAAAAGAAGAAAAATATTTATTGAAGTGTGTTTGAAAAACCATAAATAAATAAATATAGTTAATTAAATGGACATTGCTTTTATTTTTAAAAGCTACTGTGTTTTCTATCTGACAAGTAATCAAATATAACAAGATTATGTATCCCAGACTAAAATAAAGTTATCTTTTTCCTGACCAAATCCTTGTGTTGCCTCCTCTTTATCTTACACTGGCTTGCTGCCCCTATTCAAACTAATGCTCCTATGGAATAAAAAACTAACAAAAAACAACAAATAATAATGCAAATCCAAACTGTCCATTGTAAATGTTCATCGTAATCCAATTTTCACACAGTCTTATGGGTTCAACTTGCCATAGTTGTGCACAGAATGAGTCGATCCTCATAGAGCCCAATGTTAAACTGCACATTTTACAGCAGAAATACATGTGTTTACAGCCTGCTACAAAAAAAACTGTTTGGGTCTCTATAGTTAATTTCCCCGTCCATGACAAATGTACGGGGGTGATATATATATATATTTTTTTACTTACCCCTTTCAATTGTATTAAGGCTGAAAGTTCTGTATTAATTATGGGCGTGGCCTTTGTGACTGACAAGCCGCTACCACGGCAACAACACTGCCTGCGTAGTATTGGCTTAGCTGTCGCTGTTTTACACCATTGCAGTGTGTTTTCTCTTCATTAAAAGTGAATTGTAACATTTTCTCCGCTTTGTTCAGCGTTTGGTTTTACTATAATACAACATAAGGAGACGGCTGTTGAGTTTTCCCGGTAAGTAATGTTACATTTTATTTTAAACTAGCCAAGCATTTATTAGTGTACAGTTAACCTTAGCATGTAAATGCACCGTGCTAACAAAGCTAGCAGCTAACATTACTGACGTACTAAATGTGGTCACTGTGAGTAACTTCTGGCTCCAAAAATCCAAGATGGCGATGGCCAAAACACAAACCAATGGTCTGTTGTAATGATACATTTCGGGTGAGCTGTTTTTCTTACATATAAAGTGATATAGATAATTTGGCTCAAACACTGGCTTGTTTACAGCATGACTTGTAGTGTTTATTGCCCTCTCAGGGCTCCCACATTTTAATCTGGTGAGTACAGGGTTAAGAAATGTTGGCCAAATTTAAGAAAAAAGGATCCTCAGTTGTAATAAATCACTTTTCCTTTAAGCAGTCTATGTTACTGCGATGCTACTCTTGTATTGTGCAAGGCTGTGCTGGTCATCTAGAAACTCTCTTCTAGAGCTGTTTGCTCCACCTTTACCTGCTGTTTGTTGTGCTGTCAGATGTAGCCATCTCATATTGTGAGATGCTAGATCATCAGCTGATATTATTTTATCATTAACTTATATGTATGTTGGCAGATAGGTAGCAAGCCATTATCTCCTCAACTTTAGTTGACAGAGTATGGAGTTCTGGTCTTATACAAATCTAACAACCAGAAACTTAAATCTTAATGCGTATCAGTTTAGGGGAGAACCGATGTCTTACATTATTACATAGTTTTTCAAACGTAAAATGCTGCGCTCATTATATATTTGTCACAACTTTGATAACCAGATATGAGGGATCCTGATAGTCTAAACAATATTCAGAAAAATTGGACATGGACATGAAGTGCATAAATAAAAAAATGATACACCACTCAGCAAATAGCTCCACATTTGGCCAGTTTGCAGTGGTTTTGATGTGTTCCTCAGTTGTACCAGCAGGTGGAGCCAAATATCAAGCCATTTTATTTTTGGGTTAATCTCAAAAGCATCAGGCAGGGACTGAGTCAGTGCAAATAATCTGTTTCAAAATATTTGATGTTAAATGTTAATGTAGGCATAGAATATTTATTCTATAACAGTAGGTTATATTTTGTATACTGTCTATGTCCATATCACATATTTATTTAAATTGGCATATTTCATTATGTGCTGTGGATACTGAGAATGTTTTGTGACTCCAGAAACACATTTTTTAAATTACTTAATATTTGACCTGATAAAATGAAATGAGAGTTATGCCTTGTTTTAATTTGTGTAGATATGTTTTTCTTTTCTTTTTCTTTATTGGTATATAGTTTTAGTTGTTATGTGTGGTATCATGAACAAGTCACTTCAGTCAAAGTCCTGCTGTTAAGAGGAGGACCACACCAACAGGAAGATGAACGTCTTGCAGGTTGTTTGGTCGCCTATGAGTTGAAAGCGTGAGTTTTATATGGCAGTCAGTCGTTTTCTTCTGAGTGTCTAACTTAATCCCAGAGGTAAAAATGTTACCTGTGCTAGATTCTGGACATGTTTGAGGACTGTCTGCCTGTAGATGGAGATATTCCATTTTAAATGGTTTGTCATGTATGATAACGTACATCCTGCAGTTCACATGTCTTGAAATTGAGAGGTTTCCAAGCCTGGTCAGCTGTGACAGACCTGTTAATCTGGTGATGTATTGTCTCTTATCTGGGACGAAGGGCAGTAACATCTCTCAGTAGCTGTATCTGCCCTCATCGTTCTCTCCCTCAGGAGGTGTTGGGCAGCAGATGGGAGGTGATGGAACTGTGTGGTAGTGTAGGCAGTGACATGACAGGCTGTCAGGCCCTAATGCAGGCTAACATCTGGAGGTTGTTGGGCACGTCACTTTTTGCCTGCTGGCAGGCTCCTATAGCCTGGGGCCAGAAGTCACCCTGAGGGACGTACACCCAGGGCTAAACCTGGGCCCCTGAGACAGGAAGCAGCAGCAATGATGGTGTACGTACACCAGGAGTCACTTTACTTTACTTTCTATGGTAAAGTGAAAATAAAAAATCATGCTTGTATTGGGTTGGTTGAGCTACAGTACATAACAAGTATAGTGCCCATGTAGAAACAGGTCACCACACATTGTAAAGTGGATCATTAATTTGTATACATAGGGCTCAAAAACTATCAGTAAAATGAATTAACTTGCTCTGCAGTTTTGGAAGGCATCACGAACCATCTTTCTCAGTGTATTTATCAAAGTAAACAGCTGTGATAAACTACAGATAGACAGTCATAAGACATCCTCTGTGAGTGGGTGGTGTATGCACAGCAGGATAATACAGGGCCAGTTAAAACTGTTAGTGCCATTGAGGCACTGTGCTATTAGCGCTTCATGCTCGCCTTGAGCATCCAAGAAGCAAGTGCCTCTTCTATTTTAATGACAGCCCTCACCCAGAGGTAATTTCACTGTGATTAAGGGGAGAGAAAAAAAAACATCTCTTAAAAGTCTCTAAATTGCATCTTATTTATCCACCTTTTAACTAACTACAAAAGACAGACAGACAATGGCGCTGCATGTTTCTACCTCTTCTGGTGAACAATTATACTTCAGACATTATCGGGTCCATGGTTACATAGGTATTAAATATGGCACCCAGGAGATGACAGAGGGAAGCGTTGATGGAAAAGTTTAAATGAAAGAAAGTTTTTTTTGTTTTAAAAAAACCCCAAAAAAACCCAACTTCTTTCAATGTATTATTTTTTCACAGACCACCTTTAACCTGCCTGATGTAAGTGGGTCTTTAGGTTCAGCTTTAATGCCTTAGTGTCGCTGGGTGAAGCATTTTCTCAGTTCTAATAATGTGTCAGCCTTAAATATGGATTCCTTCTTTTGCTTTCAGCCACGTCTAAAGACAGTGAAGCTGGTCCATCAGTTGGTTCGCCACTTTAATGCAAACAGAGATATCTCAGGAACTATTGGATGGATTTCCATGAAATTATGTCATGGTGAGGATTCACCAGTGGCTAATAAATACAAGACATAAGCAATTATTTATACAAAAATGTGAATACGGACATGCAACAATATTTTACTAAGAAAAAACAAAACAGGAAAGATGGTCACAAATAGATAATAATAGATAATCTAACAATTTTAATTCTTTTAATTCAATCTGATGCATTTTTTGATTTGCTCCTGTTTCCACTGCTGCTAATGCTAATGCTAATTGTTAGAAAAACAAGAGGCTCTAAATCTTAGAACATGAGCGTTAATAGACGAGACGCGCTTATGTAACAGCTCTAGAAGCAAACGTATCCAACAGCAGTAGGACATTTCTGCAGCGTTTCTGTGTCTGTTCTCTTCTGCTTGTTGCTTTTTTAACCCACAGCAGGTGCAACTCTCGTCCCTTATGGCGAGTGAGGTGTTGTATTTTCTTGCGAGGCGAGATGATGCTCACATCAGATATCTATAAAGCAAAATTATAAAGATATCTGACTCATTAATAAACCCTTTGTAACTTAACCCAGATAAATTCACATTATTGTAAAGCTGTTGAAAACCTATAATACCCAGTGACGGTTCTACATGGAGATCACATCATCTTTCACACATGTGGAAATGACGACACCCTGTGACCATCTGCTCACAACCATTATTAATACTAATTGTGTGTTTTCAGACAGAACATAAAGCAAATGTACATGTAAAAAGTTGAAAATGTTTCAAAGGCTGAACACAGAGACACAGAAACACGGTCGGTGCCTGCTATTGCTAGCTGTGTCTTATAGCTAATGTGCTGAGAAAATGCTTCACCCAGATTAATGTAGTTTGGCTGTTTGGGGCGAATAAACACAAAAGATCCAGAGGTCAAACTCGCACACGTTCGCGCTCTGTCTGAACAGCTTAATATTCATTAGAAGAAGAAATTGACAGCAAATGATTTCAAATCATTTCTTTTTCTTTGCCACAAGTCCTAACTTTACATCAGACATCCATTGGAAACCGGTTCTTATTGGCTAAAACCCAAAAATCTTTTTCATGGACCTGGGACACGAGGAGCGAGGTCCCATCAAGGCGGCTTGTCTCTATCAAATCACACTCTATTGTGTAAAGTGGCAAGAAGCGTATGTGGGTAATTACACTCACCAGAACGACTGTTGCACCTTTCTGAGCTCTCGCGTTCCTGTGGGCCTGAGAAGTCCCACCCCCCTACCTGAGCAATCACACGCCATCTTCAGAGACGCTGTATTATAATCACAGCCATTCACAACTTGCTGAAGTTCAAATTTATCCTCCTGAATCATCGACACTACTTTATCTTTTCATTTATTTTCTCACTTGATTGCGCGCTCATGTGCTCAGTGAGTTAGTCAAAAAGTCAGTCCATGAGTCACACTCACTTTAGATCCTGAAGGCACTGCTTTGCATTTGTATATTGAATTGTAGTGCCTCCTCTACACACACACACACACACACACACACACACCTCCTCTACCTAATGTTGCTAATGTTAATAGCCTGTGCTGCTTTAATTGGTTCCTAAACGCTGTAAGCAGGGTTCCCACTGTGTGTTTAATGAACAGGTAGCACTCCATGATTATAGCAATCTCAACCCACCACCCTGCTGCTACAGACTCCCTTCACACACACACACACACACGAACAGACACCACACACACACTGTCCCCAGCCTCGTACGCAAATGGACAAAGGCAATTTGAGAGGCTCCTGTAGCACTGCAGGATGCTGGGTAAATTAGAGACGGGGAAGAGAGGGAGAGAGGGACCAGGCAAGGGAGACAACAAAAGAAAATGAGGGAGATGAGCGTTAAAAAAAAAAAAAAAAGATTACTGGTTATGAAGGGAAGAAGAGGTGGGATCATTTCATAGCACATGGCTGTGTGTGAACAGTAGGTGATTTGCTCCTGTGCAAGCTTGAATGTGTGTGTGGATAAGACGCTCTGCTGATTATAAAAAGTGCGTCTTCTTTGTCTCGCTTTGTTGTAATTGTATTTGACATCCTTAGAACATCCTCATGTTCTTTGTTTGTTTTTCTTTACTGTAGATTTTCACTGTGATTCATCATATTATTCAAACAGTTCTCACTTGAGAGACAAACTTGTCTTTGCCTCCATTCCCATGCTGCCTTCTCGTCTCCTCTTGTGCTCTCTTCTCTCCTTTCCTCTCCTCTCTTCTCCTCCATCTGTTAGGCCTTGTCTATCCTGAGGCACAGAGTCAGAAGCTCCTCTGATGATGATGCAAGCTGACAGCTACCTTTTTTTTTTTTTTTTTTTTTTTCTTGACAGACTCTCACACTGAAAGAGTAGAAACAGAGGTGGGTCTTGTTGGAGGCCTGTATATATGTACGGCTGGGTGGCAAACCTCATGTTGTATACATATTTGTTCAAACATGTGCAAGTTGCTCAGTAATCCTCCCCACTCTGTTCCCCCTCCCACACAACTATATAAACAGGCAGACTTTTGCCCATCTCAGCTACCATAGGGGAGATGCGATGGGTGAGGTTAGTGAGAAGGGGGGTGGTGAGGGAAGGGTGCATGCGCAGCCTTTGCCAGATGCCCTCTGTAAATAAGCAGGGAGCCCTTACAGGGGCGCCATCGGGCGTCTTGACTCACCCGTCCCGACGGACGCAATCAGGGTGTCCCCCCCTACCTTGAGTTGAAGGTGAGGCTGAGTGAGGAAAGGAGAGGGTCTGGTCTGTATGTGCCTGGCGCTGACACGGAGGAGCTGTGGGTCTAATTCATTAAACCAGCCTTCTAATATAAACAGCCATTCATTTCTCTGCCTGACAACGGGCCGTCTGGACAATGTGAAGAGCCCCAATAGAACTGCCATACACTGCTGTGTGTGTGTGTGTGTGTGTGTGTGTGTGTGTGTGTGTGTGTGTGTGTGTGTGTGTGTGAGAGAAAGAAGGAGAGTCTGGCTGTTTGTGTGTATGAAGTCTCAGAGAGCCTGTTGGTCCCAAGCAGCCGCAGTGAAGCTAACCAGAGGCTCTCATGAGCCTCCACACAGTTCAGAAAAACTGAAATGCATATCTTACGTTTTCATATTTTCATATTTAAAATTTCAAAAAATTACAAAATAATGTGGCCTATACAGATTTTATGACAACGGGAGGACATCAATCGATTTTGTTGAGTATGTCAGTTTGAGCTACTCTGGTAGTGATTAGCAATGGACAACTCATAATGTGATTAGATTAGACAAACTGCCTCACAAAAAGTCAGAAATGGAAGAATGTACACAAAAAAAGAAATACATGTCAATAAATGAAACACAAGACACAGGACAAATCAGAGTAACTGTGATTATCAATAAAATGAAACAGTAGCAGAGTGAAGTGATCTGAACCTTAGAGACTAGATGAAACTGTACAGTTGAAAGATAAAATGATGATGATTGAGGCCCGCAGATGCACCACGCTGTCAGCATGCAAGCTGTGTGTTCAGATTTCATAGATGTTGTAATCAAAGTGTCCAGATCAGGAGGTGAAAGTAATCAAGTGAATTACTGCGCTTCAGTAAAATAAGTTTTCAACAAGCAGTAGATATAACAATAATATAATAAAGACAAAAAGCATATTTTTTCCCATCTCTATTCTTTATCTGGTTAACTTACAAATAATAAACAGATGCATATACACAAAGCACTAAACACACACACACACACAACTTTCCAGTCACCTGCAGGGGCAAATTGGCCAGATCAGACCCCCCGTTGCATATACTTAGGTCCATGTCTTCTCTTGTGCTTTTCCTATAAAGTGAAGTGTCTCCTTTGTCAATCTGAGAGAAAAGAAGGGTAGAAAAAGACTGAATAGACCGCTGCAGGCAACAACAAAAAAAAATAGGACAGTGGATGATGTATTTCAAGGTAACGATGAGTAATCATAAAAAATAAGATGCCTTTTCTTGTGGATTTTATAATCTTTGAAAAAGCGAGATAAGTGGTGGGTTTTTAAGGATTTTGATGCAAAGTAATTCTGAATTTAAAATCACTCAAATCATCACCGCTTCACCAAAGCAGAGTATGATAGGAAAAAAAAAGGTATGTGATGTTATTTCAACCATATTGTGTTTTCTTTAAGTGGCAGATAAATGTCCATTGACCAAGAGTCTGGTCAGCTGTTATTTAAGGACACGTTGACAGTAGACAACAGACAGACAGACAGGCAGGCTGTACACACCCACTGACACTGATACTGAATGTGGAATGTGGGTTTTATGGGCTTACAAAGGCACACACACACATGCACCATGCATACATGTAAGTGCACGCACACAGACACACACACGCATACATACACGCCCATCCGTCCACACACGCAAACACACACGCACCTAGGTATCTGTGACCACTAATTGTGTCTGGCCAGTGCCGTCCCTAGCAGCCAGGGTCATGGGAGTGCTGCGGTGCAGGACAGGGTAGCCATTGCGGTGGCCTCTTAAACATAGCTTATCCTGAGGCCTGTTATTACCCTGAGAAACTATCATCTTTTTTTCCTCAAAACCGTCCCGCTCAGTCAATTTAATGAAGCAGGCATTCCAGCAGAGGGAAATGAGCAACAGCTCCCACAGTCCCACGCAGCACCAGCAATTAATGGTTCGAGACAACAACCTCCGGGAAGGAGACTGGGATTTTCTTACTGCAGATGGGTTTATCCTCACAGTGTTATTATCACGTTGCTCTCTGTTGTTTGTCTTTGTTCAGCCTTTGTCGGCCTTTTCAGTTCTCAGGTGAAAGTTTAGTTTTGGCTAAGGTCTGCACTGACTGACTATCCTGTTATTTTAAAGGTAGAATGAAAAGGATTTTTGCTTTGCTGTAGCACAAAGTGGCCCGTCATATACAGTATGCAGGTGCTTGATTTTTTTTGTGGTTTTACAACAGATGTTTTCCTACAAATTCAGTCACATTTTCTCCCGCAAGACATGTATTTCTTAAGGCAACAGAGCCGTATCAGTATACTGATCTGGTTATTAAATGCTTGTGACAAATAGTATAAGTACTGAGGCAGGACGTTTAGTAGCTGAGCAATAAAATTCAACAATGACACTAACTGAAACTGTGACAGAAAACATAAGGCAAATCTTTAAAGCCAGCAAGAGATTCCTGGCTAATGATTAATAAATAAATTCATGTTAAATGTTTTTTTAACTTAAAAAAGGGTAAAAATTTGATCATATCTGCAACACCATCTACTTGTATAGTGTGAGTATGTTGACAGTGATTTTTCTAGTAAGATCGTGTTGGCTTGTGGTCGACAAAGCAATAATACACTATCACAGGTTTTTGCAGTGTGCAATATTAATAATTCACCAGACTTTTCTGTGCAATTCCTGCTATTTGTTTCTGGTGTGAACGTGTGTGTTCTGCAAAGTTTACAGACAGTACCTGTACATGCACCTGACCAGACAGCACACAGGATCCCAACAGATTAGACTGCTTTAAATATTATGTGATTCTAGAAATACGGAGGATTCAGAAACTATTAACATACAGACATCAGCAGCCGTTCGTCTTGCTCCCACAGAGCACAACGGCATCGGCTGATCCAGTTGTCCTGTTGGAATGAATTTCCTGTTTCACTTTCAGCATGATATCAGTTGTTTAAAGAAGGCAGAGCTGCTAGCTGAGCGACAGGATAGCCTTTAACTTTTCTTCTCCTCCCAAGGACTCCCCCTTCAACTGTTGACTTGAATTAGTCTCCCGCTGCCTTTATTAGCAGCAGCGGTGGAATCAGAGGAGGCTGTCTGCGTGAATCGTGGAGGAAGGAAGGAGGGGGGGTGACCGCTAAGTGCTTCACTTCTGATCTCTGATGGGGGTCATGAGGTCGCCGCTCAGCCTCACCCTGATGACTTCTGACACTGCATGAGCAACCAAAACCACACGTGAGCACGTACACACACACACACACACAGGATTTGGATTTAAGAGCACACAAAGCCACATCCTACTAGACTGTTGGAGCACTGATACAGTTAACTGAAGCACAGCTCTTACACAAATATCGCTCAGATATTTATTCACAATCGAGTAAAAGAGCGGCGTGAAACACAGCGCTCCTGTACTCCTTTCATGTACTCCCATTAAGAACAAAATGCTGACTTTTTAAAAAAACAGATAATGAACTGATTTCATGATTTTATTTTTGAGTAGCTGTTAAAAACAATTATTGGGTCAACATCAGACTTATGTTTACGGGAAGGTTGCTCTTTAATCATTTCACCAAATTAGCAGTAATTTGGGGTTCTGAATGAGACTGGTCTCATTTTACTCACTAGTTTAGTCTAAACGTACCAGCCTCAGACAAGTTGTAATTAAAAATGAAATGTAATCATGTATAATACATGTTTGTAACATTTCTCCAGTTGTTTTGAAAGTGTGATACTTCAGGATATATTAGAAAGAGTTGCTCAACACAACTATCTACTAACTGATAACTTCAGAAGAGTGGCGAAATGAGCACTTTTATCTGCAACAACTAAACTTCTTCTTCATCTTAAAAGCCACGAGGCTTAGAAACATGTATGATGCTGAATGCTGTTCTTCAGGAAACTGGTAAAGTTTGAGATAATACTGTATCCGCAGCTACAAATCACTGCCCAACTGTAAGATCTAATAAACAACAGCAAATTAGTGGAGTTTAGTTGATTAATATGCGTCTGTTCAACAGAGAGATAGGCGATCTCTCTGAGGTAGGACTACAAGTCAACCTGGATGTATGAGCTGTGACAAGTTAATTACATTTTTTAAAGCCCCCCCACTAGGGGGGCAGTAGAGCAAGCTATAAACACCTCACAAAGTTTTTATGGCAGACATGTTGGCAAACAGTTCAGATACAGAGCAACATTATCATCATTCATTTTGAGTCATGTTTCTGACCACCTGACTAATGTAAGTCCAGCATTTACTCTCCTTTCAGCTGTGTTTTGGTCTCTACACTAAATGTCCCACTACTATTTACCAGCTAGTCGCTAACTTTGTCATTTGCTGCTGGGCAGGTAATGTACGGGGGGTTTATCACAGCGGCCCGTTGTAAGCGTGTGACGGGGAAGCAAACGGTAAAGCTGTGGAACATAAATCCAAAAACAATGAGGCGAAAGACGGTAAAACGTTACGTAGAGCTGAGGGGGGACGGCAGAGTCTGGTGATAATTCTCTATGGGAGTCAGGTAATAAAACACAATGAGCCATTTGAATAAACAGACGTTTACTGTATATGTTCATCACCTATTACTCAACATACAGTCTGTATGAATCTCTTATGTAATTGAACTTCATCAACAGCTGAAAACAGTTATCCAAAGTCTTAACCTTCACACCTTTTTTCTCTCCTGACCTCACTACTGCTTTTTTATTGCTGGAACAAAGTGGAGGATAAAAGCTCGAATCCCCTCTCTCCTTCCCACCTCCCTCTCTCCTTCCCACCTCCCTCTCTCCTTCCCTCCCTCCTCCTGCCCAGACTGTCTCCTGTGTGTTTATCTTCTCATCAGGGCTCTTTATTGGTAAATAAGGGTGGCCCGCCCAGCCTGGCCCCTTCTTTCTCTCCTTTTTCTCTCACTCTTTATGCTCTTACATCTCTCTTTTACTCCATCTATCCATCCCTTCACCCCCTCCTCGGCAGTGCCTCCCTCCTCGTCTCTGTGTGTGGAGTCTAAGTACCGCTGGTGTGTGTGTGTGAGTGTAACTATAGCGGCCAGTGTTTAGGCTATTAGAGCCGTCTATTTACAATGTGGAGTTTCCTATTGATTATGTCTGCCTTCTCTCTCTGTTTACATGGGGGAAATAAATAACACATGTCGACTCGGTCTGACTCGACATCTTCTTTCTCCTCTAGCTCTGTCTCCCTCCTTCTTTCTTTCTTTCTGGACTCTCTCTCTCTCTCTCTCTCTCTCTCTTTCTTGTCCTCCCCTCTTTCCTCTTTTTTAAACTGTCAACTACTTCTTTCTTCCCCTTTGATGGTTTTCTCACAACTTCCCGCTGTTAATGTGGCTTTGAGTTCAAATGCAGATTTTTGTAACTGGAGATGCAAAAAAAAAAGGCAAGTGACACACAAACAGGGGACTTAAATTGTTGGACAAACCATAGATAAAATATATTAATCAAAACTGACACGTATGTATGTGCATCCCTCATACAACGCATGCAAACAGGCACTTACAGTGTCTGCCATCAATCAGAAAGAGACACACTTGAGGACCTTGCTAACTGTGCAGAGAGAGATCCTCCACAAACCTGCAGCACGCGTACACACAAATGCCTACAGCTTGTACTCCCATTTTCCTGCCTGCCAGCACCATTGCGCTTTCTCCTCCTGCCTCTCTCATTGGTAACAGGAGCTGGGTGTCTGGGCTTCAGACCAGGCAGTGTGTCATACCTTCCACCCCCGCCTCCCCGCCTCTTTTCCTGGGCACGCAGCACTCAGATAGCTCCCTCTGATAAGACTGCAGCTCCTTATGAGCAACAGACAAGAGTGAAATCACACTCTGGAATCGACTCTTGCTGCTGGTGGGAGCAACGCCACTAGAAATATACTGTGGTACAGGTGCACTCAAAATTGTAAATGTTTATTGAAGTAGAGACATTTGAATCAAAAGTAAAAGTATTTATCATGCAGGATGATGTCTTTCAGGCAGTAAAACTATATTTTCCATGCTGTCATTGAGATAGAGTTGATATTAACGTCATGATGGGTAGTTTAATATATGAATATGAATTATATTGTAAAAGAATCATGTGTTTTGTGTGTAAAATCTTGCTCTGCAAAATAACTAGTTATTACTGGATTGACTTAGGCAAGATATTGAACGCTAAATTGTTCCTGATGGTCTGGCCAGCACGTTGCATGGTGTTTTGCTGCCATTGGTTTGTGTTTGTTTGTGTGAATGAGTACAATGTGAAAGACGTACAATGTTTCCCTCTGGATCTGAGCTTGCAACAGAAATACCTGAACACTAAAAGTGGTGAATGAAGTATTTATTTATTTATTTAAAATGACGACACCCCACCCCCCACCCCCCAACACACACACACACACACCATGTAGGGGGTTCAAATTAAATATAATAATATACACCGTGTCCAAATACAGTACATCATATTCATCATATGCATATATTTTAAAGGCATTCAGTTTTGAGTGTGGTAATGATAACGATTGGCCACTGCCTGCGGTTCTAGTCAAATGTGTGCAAGTTATTACATTTAATGAATTTGATGAACTGTGTACAAACTCGGGTTCAGTGGAATAAATGCTATTGCTGAAGAGTGTAACTGTGCTTGAGGCCTTTTCCTCCACTGGTAACCGTGAGATTTTATGATGCGTGCTGTCTGTGTTTGTTCTTATGGGGCAGTGTAAGACTAGTCTTGCACCTCTGTTCTGAGCAAAGCATTTAGATCCCCTGCGCCACACATGTTTTAAGGCAAGAAAATATTGGTTTAAACAATAGTTTATTATATTTATTTTGCCTTTGTTTTCTAGTGGACAGTGAAGAGACAGACAAGAAACAAGGAGAGATGGTGTATGATATGTTACAAAGGTTCCTGGCTGGAAACACACCAGGGACGCTGCGATTATGTGGCACGCACTCCTTAAATTGCCTACTTAGAAATTTGTAAAACATCTACTCCTTCTGCAGAATCTGAATTATATACATGTTTTTTCATTTTAAAATTTTAAAATTTCAGTTGAACTGCTTGTTCGTTCTCAGTGTATGTGGACTGGAGGCTTTAAGTTTCCTCATCACACTTGTGTATGTTGCATACTGAAACTAGTTATGATGTCACAAACCAGCTTAACCTCAGATTTTCAGTGAGCACAGAGAAACTTTCAGCAGATGAATATAAAACAACCGTTTAATATCAAACTTGGCATATCGCACAGTAAGCAAAACACATTATTGACTAGAGGGGGCTTTAAGTAAATGTAGAAATACCACAGTATAAAATGACTCCATTATAAGTCTTTTGTTCAGTCATTTAAAATGTATTTTTGAGCAAAATGTACTTTAATTATTAGGAGTAAAAACTCATTCAATATTGTTGAATATTGTTATTACTACTAATAATTTTTGAGCAGTATTTTAATGTTGTGGTCAGCTTTATATTCTGTCTGGTAGAACAGTGCATCATATTTTATAAACCTTTATTAAATGAAAATAAAGATAAAAAGGTAATAAAAGGGACAGCATTAAATGTACAATGGAGCTCGGTAGCAGCAGCCAATAAAGTATAAACGGGTACCTTAAAACTGTATTTACCATAAGTACAGTACGTAAATAAATGAATGTCGGTTGGTTCCAGCCGCTGACTGGTGGGATTGATACACATGTTCGTAAATTAAATCTCCAGTTTTCTTTCCTTCAAGCATGTTTATAAAGATGATCTCATATGTTTCCAATGGGAAACAAATTTTCCTGATACTGCTGTAAATAATCTGCCTATAATATCTAGTTCAACTCTCTTTTCCTCTTGAACAGCATTTACACCGTCTGTTTGTTTCTCATTTTTACGTGTTTTAAGAGAAAAGAGATTATACTGTAAGACTAAATAGTTTGATGAAATGCTGTGGACCCACATAGACACACACACACACACCACACACACATTAATTAGGAACGAATAAAAACCTTCATAGTTGTTTCTTTGTTCTGCATTTTGTGTACAACACATGCTTATGTCGTTGTGTCTTTTGCTTATATTTGTGCTGGACATGATTGCATGCTTATTTGTGTACTTTTCCTTACAAACTGGCTCTCACTGTGTGTGTGCCTGTGTGTGTGTGTGTGTGTGTGTGTGTGTGTGTGTGTGTGTGTGTGTGCCTGTGTGTGGGTGTGTGTGTTGGGGGTGGGGGGCGGCGAGGGGGTAGTATTCTCTCAAGAGCAGCGCTCCACAACAATCAGAAGGAGGATGAGATGAAAGGGAGCAAAGCCAGGGAGACGCGGCATGTTTATGGGAGAGAAGCTTGAATAACGGGTTGCGGCGGTCAGTGGCTGTAACTCTAGCTGCTTGTGTGGATGCATATGGAGTGTTATGCTGTTCTCTGTGATGCGGGAGAGTTACAGGCTTTGTTATCCCATAGTGACACCACATACTTTGACCAGCAATCAAATAAACTCCTTCTTGGGTTTTGTGGGGCCTTTGAAGTGAAAGCGCGGCAGGTTTTTGAGTTAGAAGGCATTTGAGTTAGCATACGCATGAGTACTGTACATAAGAGCATAAACACTTAGAAAAACCTCCCAACCCATACAGAGCACACACACAGAGACGACACGACACGGATCGATGATGTGAAGTGGGAGGTTTCCGCTGTGACCAACAGAGAGCAGTAGAAGCCTGATAAAACAGCATGAGTCCAGCTGTTCTCCTTCAGTGTTGACCCGACACTCCACATAAAACTCTCTTCTCACCTCCACTGGCCTCTGCATTTGGCCCAGACTCTCACGCTGCCTACCCGGCAACCTCCAATCAGGCTGCGTGTGTGTGTTGAGAGAAAGAAAAGGCTGCTGTAAAATGTCACTCAACACGTCTACATATACAAGTCCGGATCTGAAACAAATGTGACTGATGGACATCTTTTTGAGCGTGTGCGTGCGTGCGTGTGTGAGTGGCAGTGAGCGTATCTGCAGCTCTGCATGCGTTTGTTTTTCAGTTGTTGTGTTTTTTTTTTCTTTTTTTCTTGTTGTTTTCCATGTGAACTGTATCTGGTGGCCTTGTGGCCACCGCAGACATCCCTCCAAATGACAGTCTAATCAGAATACATGTCCATGTTAAGCGGCCCCAGTCATTACTCTGCTAAGTATAGGATCGCCGCTCTCCTCCGCCAAATGTTTTATGATAACCAGTCTGTGTTAAAATATGTGTCCTGTGGGAATTTATCTGCTGAGGAGTGAGAGGGAGTGTATGTCACGGTGCATTGCTTTGACATGCCAAAGTTTTGTTTTTTTTAAAATATGCTTTTTTGTAATAATCACCAATATTAGCAACAGTTTCAATTTACAATAACATATTAGAAAATTTCAATCCAAATTCTTTGACACCTGTGTGCTTGAGATTATTTATTTTGATCAATATTCAATAGAATTATTTAAGATTGGTTATTTGTGTTGCACCTGTTCATTAATAAATTGATCAATTGGCGCTGATTGACAACAGTTTGGACTGATCATTTATGTCAAGCAAAAATTAATTCCCACTTTCTTCTTCTCTTTAAATGTGTAGATTTGTCTGTTTCATATAATTGGAAATGACATATATTTTCGAATCTTGAAACAAAACATTTTTCATTTTTTTCACACATAGATTAAATTAATAGATTAATGAAAACAATAACTAATAATAATTAATAACAACGATCATAATATAGTGTTTTATACATTTTGGCTGAACAGATTAATGTTTCCAAGCAAAGTTAAAAATGACAAAAAAAAGGTTTTTCAACCCATGTGTAGAATTTTTCATTGCATTTATGTCATCACTTATTTGATGTGATTTTGCATTTGTTTGCCATGTCAATCAGTTAACCATTAATTTTTCAACCATTTTGCACAGTCCAAGTGTGTGAGCGCGATGATATTTTCTGACACTGTGTGCGGTGCTGTTGGGATGGGCAGGCTGCCAGTTTAAGTAGGAAATGTAAAAGCTCCAGAGAAACACTGTCTGTATACCCTTCTGTCAACTGAAAACAAGGTTGTCTCACTGCCCTCACCTTTCACTTGTCCGTCTTTACCTGCTCAATAAAACGTCTACCTACTTCAGACACCTCTCACACCCTCGTGTCCTGCTGGCTGTTACCGCCATCAGCTCTCTGTTGACGCAGTCACCAGCAGAGTTTTGTTCCCAAGCTTTAGCCCGGCAGGCTCTTGTCACTGTGTCCTGTGGCTGAGGCCAGGCTAGCCTGGGCAGGGCTTGAGGCTGTGGTCAAGTTGATGAAGGGGAGGCAGGAACCAGAGCTGACCCACATAGGCGCCTTCGCTCCGGGCCAGCCGAGGGCCTTTTCTGGCCCGCTGCAGCCCACGAACTGTAAACACACTGGACAACAACAGAGAGGGAGAGGGGGGCTGACCACAGTGCTGCTTGGCATCTGCTCACACCCAGACCGAAACAAGCTGTGAGTCGTCCCACTACACGACAACACACCAATGCGCCATGAAAACCTCACATCTCCATCCTACATCATTTTCATATTTCAACCTCAGCTTTAGCATCACGCACTCCTCTCTGGCCTGAGGAAAAACTTCCCAACCACTTGGGCTTTCAGATCTGGTTGGAAAAACTTAAGCACACAGTGGTCACTCTGAAAAACTCGATTTTAGTTGAAACCTACACAATTTTCACTTGGAAGCAATGATGTGTTCAAACGCACAATAAATATTATATAATTTAATTGTGTGACTGTAATTCTGGCATACAATGTACCAAACAATTACTTTTAACAAATCAATGATTTCATTTCTTCTTTTTTTTTTCTTGTTTTAAAGAGGTAACTGCAACTGTTTGTGGTGCCAAAGAAGAAACATTAAAAGTCTTCTTCACTGAGGATTAAAGACAGAAAAGAGAAAACTTTATGGACTCCAGGCTAAATTTTACAGGTATATCAGGCTGAATGTTAAAACACATTATGAACCTTTAACTTTAGTTTAAAGTTTAGCCAGGTCAGTTATAAATTTCCATCCATCTCATTTCTAATGAATACTGTAACTGTCGATCAGATTTTAAAAAAGAAAAAGAAAAAAAGCTGATAGACATTCATAATCATCTATTGGTTTTCTACATTTTAAATGAGTATGAATTAAATAATAGTGATTAATGTATTCCCTTTGAATTTGACTTTTGATCGTTGATGCTTGTCATTAATTCATGCAGATTCGGAGCCACTTATTTATACAGTTATTTAAATACTGTATGTTCTTTGTAAAATATACATACAGGCATTAATAGAGGCATTAGAGGCTCTTTCATCCCTTTGAAATTTCTCACCCAGCCACTGGAGTTATTGACATGCTCATTTCTCAGTGGTACAATAGCAAACATCAAAAGGGAACTCATTTACACCGATAGATACCTGTGAAATAGACAGTACTGCTCTAATGTGGCGGATAGAGTTTGCATGCTGTCCACATTCATCTCAAGATCTCAGTGAAATTTATCCAAACCCCGGTTTATAAAAATTAATCGTTGCCTTTAAAAAATACCTAAAAAAAACTGACCTGACATCAAAATTGAAACGGTAGAATCAGTGGAGGATTAATTAAGATATTGACTACAAGGCCAACAACTAAAGAGACTTGATTTTTGCAATAAGTTCACAATTAATTAATTAAACTAATTTAAACTCTGTTTCTGCCCCCCACCTCCCACTCCTCCCTCCCAGTCACTTCAGGTCAGGGCATAGTGTGAGAATGAGTCCATTTTTTATATCTGTAACCACCCAGTTCTCCATAAAGAAGACCCCCATAAAATGTCTATAAAATACCTCCTCATCGCTATCATTAACCCACTACCTGAAAACGATAACGGCGTAAAGACTTTTTATTTTTACTGGAGTTGTAAAATATACCTGCTGATCATGTATTTCATTTTAATGGAGAAGCTGCTTTATAGACGATGGTCATATGAGAGCCATCAATAGGATGAGGCGAGAGTTCACAGGGAACTGATGTGCAAATATACACACACACACACACCCACGCACAACCTGCACATCATTGAGGATTGATGGGGGCCAGTACACACAGAGAACAGACCTCTGTGTTTGGAACATGAGCCAATAGATTCGTATTGCCTTGCTTGCTACTTAACCTGCTGCAATTAGCAGACAGGAAAAGGTCTGGTCACTGAAAATGTAATCACAAAATTAGCTGCGCGATACATCAACCGAACATACGTCTATTAAGTCCAGGTTATGGATACAGCATTTGTTCATATCAGCGTTGAGGATGGCAGATAATTGGGCACACTAATCCAGTAATGCTTACAAATGGTCAAATTACATTGAGCAACATTGATTAAGGCGCAGTGTCGAACATTATGGGCACACATGCACAGTGATGCGTGCAGTCTGTTATTCATAAATGTTTACACACACGCGCGCACTCGCAATTTCACGTTGAACATTTGTGTCACACCATCAGGGGTCAAAGTGTGGGTTTGGTTGCACGCTGCATTGACGAGTGACACCACTCGTAAAACAGCGCTGTCATTAACTACAATGTCGTTTGCCAATACATCACACTCAACTGTCATAAAAACATGGAAAACACATTGCCAAAGTGGTTATAATGCACTTTAAACCTTGACCAGCCTATAAAAATGGATGAAATTACAAGAAGAGAATCAGCCCGGTAATTGTTTATGAGATTTTTTTTTTTTTTTTGTTGCCAGCCTTCTCTAATAAAGAATCTGTTTTCTACTAACCACAGATTCTGCGAAAGGTCAAGTCAATTATACATTTTATAATCGAGCGCGGACATCTCAAAGGCAGCAGCTTCACTGTAAAGATTAGAACTGAGATGAGGATAGATACATAGATAAGAACAGAAATACTAACGGCTTTAATGAAAACGTTCACAGGTAAATGATTATTAGATAAATAATATGATAAAATGAATTTATCTCCAAATGAATGTATTGTAAAAATGCCTCTACTACCTGCTGCACTGCATTAACCGCACTGTGCTTTTAATACGTATCCCACACAGCCACTGCAACACACCAATCTAATAAAACACGACAGATCAATTTATGACTGAATACAAAATGTCTCGTGCACATGACCTTATGGCTGCCTATTTAACCTAATATAACTAATACGAGCCCCATATATCACTTATTACCGATATGGAATCAATACTGGATTCAATTAGCTAATGATGCCGAGAGGTACTTCCTGGATCCATTCAGATTACAGAGCTTCATTGGACGACGCACCTTTGATTGAATGTGTTATATTAGAATTTTTTATTTTTTTTTAACCTTTTTACTTTTTCCTGGAGACAGTTTGATGCACTTGGCCAAATAATTTTTTTTTTTTAAATTTAAAATAATATTTTCTTTACATGTATAATAGTGATAATACACACAACAGTGTCCCAGTATAAGAAAATAATAGAGAATGTGATATTTCCTCTACTGCACACTAGAACAATGGTTGAACTGAAGATCATAACTACATCTATGAAGTTCCGCTCTATGATTTTAAAGGATAAGGCTGTTTTCTATACTTTTGTTACTGTCAGCAAATCCCATGAATTGACCAAAACCAGCAATGTCTGTCTCTCAATACTTCCTGACTTTCCTTCCCTTTATTGTGGCACTCAACCCTAAACCCGATTTGTCCCAACTCAAGATGCAAATCTTTAAAAATGGGTCACAAATATCTATCTGGTCATTAAGAGGTGAATTAACATTAGACTGGTATCCACCGTACAACAGCTTGTTTACATGGTGTTTGCATAGCTGAAGCTTTTGACTAAATCCTCTCAGACATGAGCATTAAAAGCAGTTGGTGGAAGGTTTTCATTCGATCGTGGCCAAAAGTCTGGATATCATCAGGCCTGCTACATGTTCTGTAAACAGAGTGGGCATTGAATACATTAGTCCCTGCATCGATTTGAACCTTTCCTTTCAAACACTGCTCTCCCCTCCTTAGCTGCATTGCTCAGTTTAACTTCCCCTTTCCTCCTCTTCCCGTTTTCATGGATGTCAATCATTTTTGCTCTTTTTTTTTTTTTTTTTTGTAAATTTAAAAGATTGCAAAGAAGCTCCCACTTGGGGGTCCTAGCTGTTTGATGGTGACCATGCTAATATCCTGTTTGGCTAAAGATTGTAGTAATCGTTGTACCAGTAGTACTAGTACTTGAATATTCACGTATTCGCACGAGTGCACACATACATTCATCTTACAAAGAGACTGTATGACGCAAGCATCAACAGGCCAAATAACAATCTGGTGTCAGTCACACCGCAGATTTGCTTTCTTCTTCTCTTCTCTTCTTTTTCTTTTTCTTCTCTTGTCTTTTTTTCTTCTCTTGTCTTCAACCCACAGTGCCACAAAATGAAACTAATAATTCAAAGACCAGACGAGAAATGATAACAATGTATGTAAATTCATGAAGCAACACTGCTCTCTTAAGTCCAAGAAGTTCAGCTTCTGAAGCGGCAGCGATATCTAATTCTCTCTCTCACTCACTCACATACTCACACACACACACATCTTGTTTATAGGCTAACTTGTAATGCCACATTATTTGGTCCTTATGAAATCGGTGTGTCTTTGTTCTTAGTTTATTGAAGAAAATGTCCTCTGGTCTCCACCCAACTATTATCTCCAGACGTGGAGCCAGCAGTTTGAGAATGTAACTTGAAACAAAAACCAAGACAGCCTGGAAGTCTGTTCATTTATTTATGCATTACTACCAAGTTGTGTTGATTTGTTACTTGGACTGAGCTTGTGATCTGTGTGTGTGTGTGTGTGGGTCTGTCAATTTATGTGACAATTTAAGTGCCTGTATCCTCATGCACTTGCAAGTGTGTGTGTGTGAGTGTGTGTGGGGTGGGGGGCTGGGCTGGTCCAGCGGTTGTTGTTTGGCAGGCTGTCCTGTCGCCTCAGCTCTGGTCTGATCAGTACCAACAGACCCGGTTAGCGTCGAGCTGAGAGTGCAAAAGCATGTCAAGCAACACACAGCTGTTTACACACCAGGCCGCAAACACTCCACACCGACACGCCTCGCTCCTGATGAATAATACACACACCACCAGACGGCCACTGCCGCTGTATGCATCTATGTGTGTGTTCATAATGGCAGTTTTTACTGGAAATATGAGGCACCAGACATTTTAAGTTACTCGTGTGGTTGTGGATGTTTGATTGATATATTGTTGTTTGAAGTTATTGTGACGTATTGAGAAGTAGAGTAACTGAAAAGTAGTTAACAATACCTCAGATCAGAGTTTAACATCACTGGGCATCAGGGCCTCTAAAGAATCACAAAATAAACGTGCTTTGGTTTAAGAGGTTATAAAGAACACAAGTGGGAATCACTGAAATAGATTTTATATAATCAGCGATAAGGCTTTCTGTGAGGACAAAGCCACATATTGTTTTCCAATCTTCTAATTCTGCTTTATTTTATTAATATTTTTTTTAATGAAATCCTAAAATCTAATCCATTGACACTTGGCCTGTGATGAAACTGAGCCGAGGCATCTGGACAAGGGCAGCGCTGCAGCACGGAAGGAGTTAAAATGCACCGAGGGGGAAGAAAAGGTCTGCTCAGAGAAGAGGAAAAAAAACTGTGATCTCCTTTATTGTTGAGTTTAATTAAATTTTCAGCTCTAATTACAATTAAGCCACTTAGTATGTATAATAATGTTTGCATCACAGAGCAGCACAGATGCAGTCCATCAGCGCAATTAAATATTAAAATGGCTGTTTTTGTATTAATAGCAATGTGGTGTGCTAGTCACTTTGTGCGTGTGCGTGCGTGTGTGTGTGTGTAGACACAGGCCAAGTCACCGCTGAGGGGACTCCCATGGCACTGGCGCTGTCGCCTGGAGACCTGCAGTACCATCCTTAGTGCCACCACTGCGTATATGACCTATATTCACCGTGCTGCTCTCTGTGCCAGAAAAGCAGCACTAAATGGGAAAAAAAAAAACACGGTGGATAGAAAAATCCCCACGAGTGTATGAATATTCCTGAGCTGCCGAATCAGCGTACTGTAAGTCTAATGCAAAATTAGTGTTTTGGTGCAAAATTATTCATGACTGCACATAATGAGTGCGTCTTTAAGTCAAAGTGATGATTTGCTCGATTCACCTCTGCTCTCAGCCCTCCCTTTTCTAAATTTTAATTTTTTTTTCCCCTCATCTTCTCAGTTTATGTCTTCACGTTGCTGCGTGCACACACATGCAGACCTGAGATTGGATATGCGCGTACACACAAAGAGCAAATGTAGAAAAAAAAAAACATGAGACACACACACACCATCATTCCCCCACTTCCCTCCTATCCTGCATTATTTAGGGAATCAGCGCCTGCAAACATGGTAAACAAGAGTGTGTTGGGTTGTGTGAGGCGATAATGGGCAGGACACTGAAGCCATGCAGTAACACAGGCGCTGTTTAGCAACCAAAACTGCCTTGAAGTATCCTCTTCCTCAACTATCATGACATCACCTTGATAACTTACCAAAGTTCTTCTAGATTAACACACATGTAGAGTACATGAGACCGTTGTGCTCACCATTTATCTTCTGCTAACACACACACATGCAACCACACAAACAGTGGTGGAAGTATTTAGATCTAGTAAAGTAGTAAAATTAACACCATGTAAAATTCTTCCTTAAGTGAGGCATCAGAATCATCTGTTTTGTATGGATAGATATTACTTTCCACATATGTAACAACACACTGATTTGTGGAACTCTTCGGCCAGTTTTAGATGCGTATAGTGACAGTTTCAGGAATGTGTGGGGAAAAGCTCAGCAGTAAAGTTCAGCGACTGGGCCTGCGTCTGGCCCCAGCTAGGCATGCGCTGACAAATATAGCTGCCGCTGAGGCAGTCTAAATACAAGGCTCTTCTTTGCTGTAATAGATGGGTGTCGCTAACCTATGGTGCAATCACGCTAGATTCCACAGAAATATTTCTGCACAGTGGCAAACAAACAAAGCAAAAAACAAAAGCATGGAGCAGGCAATGCTAATCACGAGGCATGGTTAGGCGTCTGTGGCCAGGGCGGTGGAGATGGTGTGTGTGTGTGTGTGTTTGTGTGTGTGTGTGCGCATGTGTGCAGCAACGATTGTGACAACCACCGCTGAACCTTATGGACCACAGGACCTCTCCACAGTAGGACAAAAACCAATGCTTATGAGTGTGTGTGTCTCTGTGTGTGTG
The DNA here is from genome assembly GCA_036937835.1 of Pampus argenteus. NCBI lineage: Eukaryota > Metazoa > Chordata > Actinopteri > Scombriformes > Stromateidae > Pampus > Pampus argenteus. The sequence continues at coordinate 16,876,142 of CM072872.1, read as the reverse complement.
TGTGTGTGTGTGTGTGTGTGGCTCATGCATGGATGTGTGTACGTGCAGAATGAATAGGGTGATATTTATGACCAGGGATTATCCTGAGGACACTGCAGAGTCCAAAGGTCGCTCTGCTGTCTGTTTCTCTGTGTTTCTGGGCGCATCATTAACCAACATTTAACTGCTGGCTTATGAGTACAATTTAACAACCTGGGCCGTCCTCTTGTGTATAAGTCACACAACATACCCATCCAATACTGTCGCTTCCCTCCAATATCCGGACTGTTAAACCTCTATTTATCAACCAATGAAATGGCAATAATCCTGAGATAAAAGTGCACTTGGTCACCTTTGTCAAATAACACTCACATGTCTCACATGAATCCAATTTTCTCTGTTTCTCTGTGACACACACACACACACACACACGCAGTCATCAGCTGCTTATTTGCAGGGCAGCTGTTGTAATAGAGTGGCTTGATGTGAAACGGTTTACACACACAATTACTATTAATACCAAAGACACATGTGCCTCAGCTATTTATCCAGCTCACACTGTGCCATCTTTTGGATGTGAAGCACGACTGATTAGGCTGCTCAGAGAGTGTGTGTATGTGTATTTGAGAGAGAAAGACAGACCTAAGAGACAAGAGGCAGTCTAGCGTGAGGGACACACCTGTTAGGGACGCAGACAAGCGTAGGCATAGACACGAACACAGAGCGTCTCACAGGCAAAGGTTATCACACAATACAAGGATCTAGTGACCCTACAAGTTGAGTGTGAGTGGGCAGTGATGATAAGGATAATTGAAGGGTCCGTCTTGGTTTAGTTTAGTCTCTGTGTGAAAAAAAAAACAACCTGTTTGACAAGTCCGTTGTCAGAGTAGTCAAGTCTGTTTTGGATTGTTCTATATATGAACATGCTGATGCTTTTCTACGTTGTTGTCTAGGACTTATACGGTGGAAGATTAACATCCAGTTAAGTTGCTTCGTGATTGGAAAAGTCATCTTATGTCTGAAGCAATCCATCAAATAATCTTGATGTAGTAATAAAGACTTTTAAACATGCCAAAACAAAATTGTAATTTTTATTTCCTTTTTTTAAAAATATCTGTATATAATATTAATGAATGACCTGTGTATCAAGCACACTTCAAACATCATTTAAACGTCACAGCCTGAACAGGTTAATCTCTGTAGTCCGGACATGGCCGTTAAACTGTAATAGTGATGTTGTGGTATTGTGCATGTTGTCACACCGTCTTGAACATAATGGAGCCATTGTTGTTATTAGTAACACCTGTGTTTTTCCTACTGTGGCAAATCAAAATATCTGCTATCTAAGGCTTATTCCACACGGGTATTTTTGAACACTCTGCGTTTTAGCGTTTTATGTCACTGAAAACGGACCTTTTGGGAAACTCCCCTGCATGGTGACGATGTTCAGAAGTAAACAGGGAAAACGTCACAGCGTGTGCTGTTTGCTCCTTTGTTTACATGAGGTGACATTTGGTGGAATTGCAACCTTTTTCTTTGTTTATTTTATCCGACAAAAACTTGTAATAGCTCAGTCTGTGATTTGTACAGTTTTTACTTGATTACCAACTTGTTGTAACAGCCAGACTATTACTTGTTTTTTTCGGCTAGTGCTCGTACTAACCTTGCTTACAGGGCTTTTTATAGGTTTTATATGTTTTCTACATGTTTCATTTCAGTGGTTGTGTGGACGAGATTATTCTTATTATTTTCTTATTATTCTGAATGGGATTCTCTAAGGTGCACAAGGTCAATAAAACATAACATTAGGTTTACCCTTTACTACAACATGACTCAAAGTCAAAACTCTTTTCATCAATAGCTTAACTCAGGTTAAGAGACTAACTAAGAGTATGCATATATTATGACGTTTTATTTCAGTCTAACAATCTATTCATAAAAAAATAGATAAAGTGTAAAAATACACTAAGATATTAAGGGCAAAAGACAATTCAGTACCATGGACAGGGCTGGTTTCGGAGCAGTGGGCCTTCGTAACAATGGCCCTTTGTTTACAGGCCATCGGACTAATGGGCTTTTAGTCCAATGGGACATTTTTCAAACTATCAAGGTTTCAGAATAATGGATGTTTGTACCAATGGGCAGTGCCTGGAGATATACTGTATATACATTACTCTATTTATTGTTCTAAATATATATTTACCCCATTTCTGCCAGTTTAAATTCCCTATGCACTTCAGTCCTCGTCACTGCCAATGTTTTTGTGGGACGGGAACAGACCTTTGATACATTTAATATTATCATTGACAGTTTTTTACGTCAATGCTGCAGTACTTTTGTGTTCTCCGCGCTAATGTACAGACCGTCATACAATATCTATTTCAGTCCACGTGCAGCCATTAAAATCTCATAAAAACTGATAATCTTAAGTCACATCACAGTTATGTAAACATGTTATGTTGAGCTGCTGGGTCCAATAATGACTCACTCGGTGCTGACTTGACCACATGTCAGTCTCTCTAGTGAACTTGCTCACCCTGTATCCCGTTAATTCTTTCTCACACTCACTTTCTTTCACCCTCCTTTGTGTCTGTAGGTTTGGCCTTTTATGTACTTTTCCAAATAACCCTCATGTTTTCGTCTCATAATGTCATATCCTCTCACTTTTGTCCTTCGTCTCTCTTTAATTTCCTCCCTCTCCGTCTGTGTCTCCCTTCTTCCCTTCTATTCCCTCGTTCCCTGGACACAAGAGCGGACCAGATGCCAGTTCAAGGTACTCGCAAAAACCCCCATTGCTCCACGCACCCACATACACACACACACTGTAACATATTGGTTCATAATTAATGAAATTAGCAGCTTTATCTGCTATGAAGAGCCCTGCGTCTGTCTCTGGCTGACTGGAGAGAGACAGATAGGTTGGGGAGGCGGGGGTGAAACAGAAAGAGGGGCTGGAAGGAGGCAGAGATTGATGGGAAAGACACAACTGATTAAGAGGAGCGGCAGTAATAAGAAGAGAAAGTTTAGAGGAAGTGCATACATACAGTGGTACAGCTTGTTTAAAGAAAGAAAACAAAACTGCGTCACGTGAGAAGTTGTTTTTTCGATCAATATTAAAACACCAAATGCTGCAATCAACATGCATTTTAATTAGCTGTTTTAATAGTCTGACTTTACAGTCGTGGTAGCAGTTACAAGTATTGAAAAGCAACAATCAATGACTTGCGGTGCAAAAGCAATTGCACGTGGTCTCGGTGGCTGTTAGTGAGAGCAGGGTTGCCAGATATTTGATTAACCCCCATTAGTGTGGGCAGTGTTTGTTTGCCCCCAGAGGAGCCTTTGTGTTGACAGTGAGAGCCTGATGAGTGACCATCGCTTCACTCCTGCATGTTCCCATCTTAGCTCGTTCTCACATACTCTTATCAAACTGATCAGGAAACAAGGTTAGCAGATATTGGCGAGTATGTAGTATTAATCTCTATTTTCAATTTACTGTGGAGTATTTATATCAACAGCTCCGCTACCAATCCTCTGGGTCTCTTTAGTCAGCCTGCGTGGTTCCTGTCCCACCCAGCCTCTCTGTTAACACACACAGACAGAAGACATCAGAACACACACACACAGACACGTATCAAATGCGGTTTAGACTAGGTGAGTAAATAGTTTTTTATTCTTGAAGTATTTATCAACTGCGGTGCCACCCGTTTGGACCAATGGCTTGCATAATGATTAATGGTATCTTATTAACAAAAGCTCTGTTGTCGAGGCCCTGAGGGCTCTGTGTAATTCTAGAGCTCAGAGCTGATATAATGGCCTATTTTAGGAGCTCCGTGATTAAGCACCATTAAGCGGCAAGCAAAGGCAGGCTTTGGACAACTTCAATGGCAGCAAACGTAAACGCAACCGTGTCCCCAGAGTCCCTCCATCCCTCTTTGTCTGTCTCACTCCGTCTCTCTCTCTGTCTGTGCGCCTCTGTGATTGAAATAGAGAGCTGTATTTATATTGAGTTTACAGAAGGATTCTCAGGGGGGGGTTATCTGAATTTTGTTCAAACAGTAAAGATGTATCACATCACCAGCCATTGGCAAAATGGGAAATCCATGTTGTGGAGGGAGTATTAGAAAACCTGCTTCCACTCTCTGAAAGTCTGAGTCGGAATGAATCTGTCCATGCGTCTGTGTGTTTGTGCGGTGTGTATCATTGCGTACAGTACATATTAGTGCGAGGGAGGGGAGTTAGGAGCCAGTCTGGCCCAAAGCCAAACTGCATCCCCAGACAGAGACAGCAATAACTGAGGTCCCCTCCATCAGCATGCTAATGGCTAACCTGGTTCCATTTTCTTCTTACCTGCATGCTAATCTGATTTTTAGACTGCACAGTCAGCCGCTAACACAGTAACCTCCAACAAAGAGGTGAAACAGCAACTTCTCTTCCCACGTCTGGACAAACACAATCCCAACCACCTATAATTAATGTATACGTTCCATAATCAACTAATTAATTAAATCTTCATTTATTTTTATTGTTGACTCGAAACCTTCTCTACAGTGCTGGGAATGTAACAATGTTGAAGAATACACAATTATTTAGTCTAAAATAACAGTATTAAAATGTTTTTGTCATTAAAACCTCCAAATGTGTTTAGATATTAGAAAGAACAGCCACTTCTTTACTCTGCCTCTTCTTTGCTGCCCTCATACTTTTCACTTTAAAATTAATGACATGGCAAACTTGCGTCATAATGCTCATTCATGTCAATAAGGAAATGACGGCCAATTTCGAACTTTGTCACTTGCGCAGAGAAGCCGTCATTATAGTGTGTCTTTGTCACAGAAGTGCAAGAGACGAGTAAATATTTCAAACTGTTAGAGACATTTTTACGAATCTTATCTTCTTATGAATGTGGTCTTCATCTTCATTCTTCCACTGGTTGCCTCCTGCTCCATTTGTCTTCCTCTCCTTCCTCCTGTTTTTACTGTCCGTATCCTCCCTCCCCTCAGCCCTTTTCTATCCCTCCCTTCATCTCTCCCCAGACCCTGACGTTCTCCTCTGGCTCCTCTGGGGAGGCCAGTAATAATTATTATGTAAATAAATACGCCTGCTGTAATCACATTCGTGCCACTGATCCAATTAGAGAGCTGATAACAGGCGGCTGATTGCATGGACTGGCGGCTGATGGTCAGGGCCTGTGTTTCTGTCTGACTGGCCAGCTAAGGTAGCTGGGGGAACACACATTAACGGGCTAGCAGACTGGTGTAATGAAAGCCGTTTGGTGCCGCGCTGCATGCAGTCATGTTCTCTAAATAATGCTCTTTGACCAGGACCCTGCACGTCTGCCAGCCTTGCAGTCTGCTTGTTGGGTTGTCTGTCACTGAAGTACACAGTGTGTGTGTGTGTGTGTGTGTGTGTGTGTGTGTGTGTTACTATAATGATCCCTGGCTCTGGATCACTTTCACCATGCATCAGCTTATCACCAATTACTGCCTTGTTGTGATTCTCATCACCTTAATGATGCTCCACTGAGACCATCATTGTCAGAGCTCTATCAGCCTCGCCCCTCGCCCTCCATCTACGCTCCGCTCACTCAGCTCAGCAGTACCTCCAGGAAAATGCGATTTTGCGATCACAATGATTAACACAAATTCAAGAAATCTCTGCAATATTTGTGAGAGATTGCAATTCAGCCAAATTTTCTGCATGGAATCTGCATGTAATTTGGATTTGGTGTTTTCAGCAAGGTTTCGGTGGAAGATGGACAAATCTCACCTGCAAGCAAAAAATACTGCTATAGACAAAATAATTCCCAAATGAGTTGAAAGTAAAGTTAAAAAAAAGTCTATAATTTCCTTTTGCTTGCAAAATTTTCCAATTCTCAGAGTACATGACATGCTTTTAATGACCTCTTTTTTGTCTTTGTTTTGTTTATGATAAATGTAATGAGTGGATTATAAGAACCAATGTTTTTTGTTTGGGTAGGAGCCTTCAGTTTCCATTGTGGTGTTTGGTTTACTCCAAACAATATAGAGCACACGAGATAACGTGAGATATTTTCTGATTTGATAGCTCCTTCTATTTCTAATTTTGGATTTGTTTCAAGAGTCGTTACTTTCTTTTCTGGGGGGTAAAGGCAGGAACATTTGACTGGTTGCTGCACCATGTTGAGCACAGAGGAAAAGTAGAATCTGGGCAGGAAAAATGTCCAAGTGGTCTGAATATGATAACTCTTTACATTAGCAGATACCACAATCCGGGAACGTCTATGTGAAACATGTCAGTTTAGTGGCAGGATCATCACGCTGCCAACCATAGCCCATACTTTCCAAGGGTGTGGGCACACACGAGTGGTTAAAGGAGGGGGGCATTAGTTCTAACCTCACCATTTGCCCAGGGGCCATACTCCCACCACCATGTGTTGGCTGAGTAGACTACTGTTAATGTTGGGAAGTAATGTATGGGTCCCAGTGCTAACTCCCTGCCTTTTACATCTCAATCAGGTCACTCTAGTTTATTTATATATTGTCAGGGGGCAGGGGGGGTGGCGGCGAGCATGGGGGCTAAGAGATGAATGTTGCAGCTTTTTTTTTTTCTCCCCCCCTCTCTCTATTTAGTTAGCAAAAAGCTTTTATAATGAATTTGAAAGGCGGCACAGTTCCAAGCGTTTGAAATTCCCAGAGCACTGCTAAGTGAAACACAGGGGTGTGTGGGGGTTGGGTTGCAAAAAATAAAATGCATTAACTCCCAAAATGTGGAATGGATTGAAAAAAATTCCAAATTAATACGTCTTCATTTTTCCCCCATGCTGTTTTCTTTCCTCATTTCTTCATTAGTATTTTCTTTTTCTGTGTCTTTCTCTCCTCCCTCCTCCGCCCTCTAAATTTTGCTCTTACCCAGTTGGTCGCACGCTATTAAACAAACAGTCCTAATATTTTGAGCTGGCTGGCAGTTTGAATTTCATCTCACCAACGCATCTTGTTTCTCTCAAGCCCTGACTGTTTTGACATGCGCCCCGATTAAATTATAAACAAGCAGGCCTCCTGATGGTGATGCTGGAGCCACTAATTTCCCTAATTGTTTGCAGTTGTCTGGGAGGCGAGGCTAAGAGGCCCGGGCCTGATCCCACTGACTGGCACGGCGTAGTTAAAGGAAAGAGAGGAAGGGAAGGAGAAAAGCAGGGAGACGGGAGGGGGGGGAGAGGAAAAGAATGAAAGGTAAAGTGAGAATGTCCCAAGAAAAATGACAGCGTCAGTCGTTTCAGCCCAGCAAGCCATCTAGCGGCCGTAGTAGGAATTATGACTCTTCTTCGTCGGTAGCAAAGGAGGAAATAGTGTGACGTTGTTATGGAGCAACAATATACAAAGATGGAGGAGATCAGAGTGGTTGGATGGATCTATCTCTGGGGCTCTACTGGTAGATCTTTGCATGAATTACTGTCTCTCCTGTCTCTTTAAGGCCTCTCTCACAATGAGCCCACTCTGTTCTGATTGTCCAGCTTCCAGAAGCTGCCCCTCGGCAGATTTTTGCCGCTTCGGGAGACTACCTAAACAAACTGTAGTAGTAATAGGATTTCACTTCATTTGAAATGGACACTTCTTGTCATCACGAGGAGAAATTAGAGGTAACTTTGAGAGTTCAGGGCTGGCTTTTGACTTGCAGCGAGCATTTTTTTTTATTAGTTGTTCATGACCAGGTTTAACATAGACAGCTGATATCATATATAAAAATAACAGAAACTCACAAAAACTATAGCTTTAACTATAGCTGTATGAGATGAAAAGGCACTGACAGAAGATGTTATCCTGTCTGTAGTGGTGTCAGATAAGAAAATACATGTGTCAAAATTACAAACAATGTATTTTCTCATTTAATTTAGAATTTTAATTTTACAGCAGAGGTTGGCCTAAACACACCCATTAGTAACCAAAATGGCTGACCTGCAGTGGTCTGGTGAGGTGGTGGTGGATAATAGCGGGGATATTCAGGGAATAAAAACATATCAATTCTCCGTTTCTCTTCCCCAATTCTCATTTCAGTCTGCCCTTCTCACCTTTAGCTCGTATCCAATGTCACATGTGACCGAGTTCCAGCAGTCACCAATCACAACACATCATTCCAGCCCACGATATCATCTGGCCTTCCAGTCAGTTGTTGTTTTTTTCAGATCTTTGGTGGGGCAGCCCACTCAAACAAGTCTGCTGTGTGACACGATGAGTCAATCACATGATAAAAATAAATAAATAAATAAATAAATAAATAAAGGTGATCCGTTTCAAATATGCAGCCTGTTGGAGCTTCTCTCTGTGAAACTACATTGCCATGCCTGTTTTAATTGTATTTTTGGGCCTGTGTTATCCCAGATCCATCCGGATAAAATGAGATAAAGGTTAACTGCTCTGACATTGCATCGGGAAAAAAAACAGGAAGGAAATCTGTGGATTGTATGTGCGTGTGTGTGTTTGTATGTGTCCTGTTCCATATGGGAGTGGATGAAAGACTTTGGAGCAGAGCTGTGAATGTTATCCTCACTGGCATCAACAGACAGGCGTCGTTACCTACCAGACAGAGGTGCAGCCATATCGCTGCCGCCATCACCCAATCACTGGTATTGCCTGTGTGTGCGTGTGTGAGTGTGTGTGTACATGCCCAATGAAGGCTAATTTAGCGTGACAGTTGAGATGGCTGCTATTGTTGTTGAGCAGGTGAGCTAATACACCTTTTTTTAATGCAGAGGTGAGGCCTGAGCTGGAACACGTACGCAAAACCAAACTTCTCCAGCTTCAACTGTGGCGTGACGAAACTGGCACTTCAAATGTGACATAGAGTCAGATCTATTGGATGTTTTTTTAATCAGGACATGCTTCTTCTCTTCTCTTCTGTTGTATCTTGGTCGCTTCTCATTTAATCATTTTCACCATTGCAGAGGAATTGCTTATCTGTGTGTGTGTGTATGTGTGTGTGCGTGTGTGCGTGTGTTTTAACTGCTGCTCTGTCAGCTGTTTAACTATTTCAACGGAAGGAGCCCATTATGTGACAGCTTGTGGTGATGAATATTGAATACATTGTGAGCCCTTGTTAATGTCTGAAAGTGTGTATGTGTGTGTCTGTGTGTGTGTGTGAGTGATATACATATATATATATATATACCACTCACACACACACTATTTATATGTGTGTAAGGGTGTGCACATGTTGTGTGTTTTATCTGTAAAATGTGTGATAAGATCTGAATGATGATGATTTCTCTGTGAGGGAAATGCATGCATAGAAGCTTATTAGCACACACACACACACACACACACAGACACACACACTTAAGACTTATTTTCACAGTAGTAAATATTTGAATGATTCTTGTTTATCTTTGTTCCGAATGAATAGCTGGAAAGCAGAGGTGTCGGGACACTGACGCTCTGTCATCTACTGAATGATCGTTTGGATGTATTAAGATAAACAGACACAGAAAATAAGTGACAGATGTCCATTCAAGCAGGACATGCTGCTCAATAGGCTACTGATGCGGTTAATGCCTAATGAGAATACACCACCAACAGTCGCACACGCTGAAGCGAGTAGTTACTGACTGACAGCATTCTGCTGCCCGTCATGTTTTTGGCACTTAACGAAAAGACATGAAATTATAAAACAAAGTTTGAGAAAAATTTTAGAACAGTACCTTTAAAAGTCTAACAACTATAAATCAAAGTCAGAAAGGAAGAAAAACAGAATGCATTAATCATATTCACTTCACCTGCTAATGAGCATTTTTCACTGAATATATCATAATGTGCAGTAATGTGAGAAAAGCCTTCCATTACCATATCACCTTTTAAGTTGACACGGTGTCTATTTTCACATCCAGCATAAGGAGCGATATGATATTTGCATTCATTTGGAGTCACGACTTTGGCTGTCTGACCTGAAGAACCAAAACAATGAACTGAAAGACGTTAAAGCGCTCCGCAGAGCTGACAGGGATCTGCAGAGGCCGGTGATAATTATCACAACAAGTGTCTCCTTTCAAATACGCATAGTCATTTGATCCATTGTTGATATGAAATATTGATTATAGCAGCTTAAGCCCAAGGTCTACCTGCTGCAACCAGCTATACTAGCATAACTACATACACATCTGCAAGCTAGTAGGTAAAACCTGGGTACAATTCCCATAAAATTGTGTTTTCTACTCTATTGTTACTTCAACTGAGGACTGAGGTTTGTTTTGTTTTTTTTTGTTTTTTTGTTTTTTGTTTGTTCACCAGGTTTGCTTTTGCTGCTCTCATTGCTGCTTCACACCAGCACTGGTTACAGCTTCACTGTCAGGAAGCATCAGTGCAGAGGCCGGTCATCCAGGGATAGCCTGAGGCTGCGCTGTCCTACACACACCTGCCTCTGCTCACAGCCTGAGGGCGATTGGCCAATGCTCGGGGGGAGAGGTGAACGGTGATGGGGAACTGAAGGCTGATCCTATGGTCCTGATGTTCCCTACTTGATCATCTGCCTGTACAGTACAGTTAATTCTGTCCACTTCTGCTGGTGGACGTCTCCCATCAGCTCCCCTGACAGATTCTGAAAAAAAAACTTCACATGACCCATATCATGTGATACATTGTTCTTGCAAGTTTCATCAAAACCAGACCGCTGGTACATCTGTTATGGCCTTTTAATGGTGGATTCCAAAAAATGAACTACATCATCCTCATTAGACTAGAACATGGTGCTCAGTCCCAGCATTCCTTCAAGCTCCATTTGACCAACGTAGCTCAATCCGTAAACCGATCTGTTTCAGGGTCTTTCACATGAAAACGTTTTGGAAACCATGACGTTTGAGAGATGGTTTCCTCTTGTGGTTTAACAAATAAATATATGTAGTTTAACTAGCATCATCATACAGTCAAATAAAGCACACAGCTGGTAAAGACCTAACAAACACGGAATGACTTAATAACTAATGTTATCTTCTTATCTATTCGTTATCTTCAGATGTTGCTGTGGTAGAACAATCCTCTGTGTGTGTGCGTGTGTGTGTGTGTGTGCGCGCGTGCGTGTGTGTGTATCCAAGACTTTTAAAGTGTTTAAGTAAATCCTTTGATGGATGAAATCATTACATTTGCCCTCATGCATCTTTCATGTCCCAGTCCAGATTAGTTATTCCAGGGTTTAGAGAAATGCTGAGTGTGATTTATTTTTAATCACAGCAGCTGTTTGCCTTCTCATATTGAAGATCTCGCCTGACAAAGACCCAGATTGGACGAGACAAATCTGACCCCGTGCAACCCATGCCATTTTTAATTCACACAGCATTCAACATTTTACCGATGAAACAGCCATATTTTAGTTTTCGACAGAGTCGGCCTGTGCTTCATATCAAATTAATTTGCTCTTTCAAACACACATGTCCAATCAAACAAACACAACTGCGGTTTCCAGTCTCGCTCGCTCCGGCTCCCAAAGGAACATCTGAAAGTATTCTGATCAACTTGAACACGAACTTGTCACAAGTCATATCCACAGACGATCCGATGAATGGCTCGGTCCTGACAAGCGGTTGTTAATCTCGCCCTAACATTTGGCTAATTGAATGTCTGCTGTTGTTTACTGTTTGTTTCCATGTTGCCCCTTGAGTGACTACCACTGCTGCCTTCTGTTTCTTCGGTGCATTAACGTTGACAGTACAGTATTGTCATGCCACAAGCCCACCAGCTGTCCTGCAGCTCCGCAGCTTCATGGCAAAGTTCCCGTTGGAGGTCTGTTCATGAAAGTTGTGCCCTCTGCTCTCTATGTACAGTATCTGTACCTCCTGCTTCCGTCACTTGTTCTGGCTAACAGAGCATTGTTGGACTGTCGGAGGTGAACTCAGATACAGATCAAGAGTGTGAAGATGTAAACTATTATAAGATGCGTATTGATTTGTGTGTATCGTGTCATATCTACAGTACCAGGCAAAGGTTTGGACACACCTTCACATTTACTTGAATAAGAAAGTGTGTCTAAACTTTTGACTGGTACTGTATGTTTTTGATCTGTCGTGACCACAGCAGGAGGCCACAGGTGTGTGTGAGCCACTCAGCAGAGAGCCTCCTCTCTGATGCTGCATTGTGGGTAATAATAGTTAGCAGCAACAGCTGTGCCCCCTCTCCCCCCTTCACCTCTAATGTTCTCTAATCATCCCTCTATCAGGCCTAATACCCTGCAGTGGTGCCCTCACAGCTGTCTGAGGGGCCCTGGGTATCGAGACACCTGTCAATCTCGATCTCTCCCACACACACACACACACACTCACACTCACACTCACAGCCACAAACAGGAGCATAGGCCAAAACATTTTGGAAATCTATTTTATTTTATCACCATATCAGATTTACCACAGAAGCACTATTTTTTTTATTTTTTTCAAACAATGGTTCTTGATTTCAGACAAACGCAACCATATATTCTGTTGGCTGACATTGTAGATTGAAGTTTATATCAGGTAGATAATTAAGATGAAACTCCAAAATAGGTTGAATGTCATCTCAGATGGACTTTTTAAAGTTCCTGGCTGACTCATTTTTTAAAATGAAACACCTTCAAACGGCGTCTTAAATTTGAACTTGATGACTACATACATGATATCATGCTAAAAGACTGCATGTCCCAGAAAATGAACAGCATTCTTCTTATATTGCAGGGTAGAACAAGTGTTCTAATCTGATAAATATGATGAGGAAATACAGAAAATGAGACTGTTACATAAGTTTACCTGCTCAGCTTACATACTCGGACAAGAGGCAAGAGGTTAGATTTATGCTTTATTGATCACAGTGTTTCACAATGTGTTTGGCAAATGTCATGATACCTCGGGTAACGTTGCAGCGGTTGCTGGAGTGTAACGTTCTCCAAATCAAGCCGTAGCTGCTAACATTAGCATAAAACCTGATTGCACGCAGGACCAGCTGCTACACAGCAGGAAATATGTGATAGTGGTGAATCAGCTTCTTTTTTTTTTCTTTTTTTTACACTGCTGAAAACAACAGCGGGCTCAGATTATTTTTGCTGTACTTAGGCTCATACAAATAATGTGGAATTATGTTTTGTTTCACTCAGCTGTTATATGTACTAATGATGTTTTGTTTGAGTCAGTGTATCCTTTTATGTTTTAGCTAGTGTAGCAGTGTTGGTATTTCTTTATATTGTTGTTTGGCACTTCAAACTTTAAATTAAAACAAAAAAGTCTATATCAATCCGCCGAAATACACGAACTCTGTTTCACCAAAACCAAATTGGTTTTTTTTTTTCGTTTTTTTCCTCCACTAACTCCCTGATCTTGTCCTATTCAATATTATTTTTTTTGTGGTCTACAAAATTCAGACTATCACAATGACTGTTATCACTTCTGCCAGATTGGACAAGCCTATAAACTTAATTTGTCTTTCAAAGGGAGGTCAAATTAACATTTCCCCCAGAGACTTTCCAGAAGCCATCAACCAAGCGGATACTCAGCTCACATCAGCCCAGCGCACAGAGTGTAGCTAGCATCTCTGAGAACCACAGACCTCTGGGTGGTCTTCCCGCGTGCATTACAGTCTGTCGGCATGTCTGTCCCAACCGAGCAGACCTGACTCCCATCCAACTTCTGACGGGCCCCCCTGTTTAACACTTGGAGGCTGATATGTGTGTAACTGTAGCGACACCCTGCAGGCTCTTCAGGCAGTTTATGACACTGCATGTGTGTGTGTGAGAGAGAGAGTTTGGGCATGTTACCCCCTTTTCCCGCTCCGTCACAAATCCTGTCTGCTAATGACTACCAGCTCTATAGGACCTGAGGCAGGAGGGGTTAAAGCCCACCAATTGAGCGAATAATGAGTTGAATTAGGAGATTAAGGGATGAGGTGGAAAGAGAAGGGAACGGGTGGTACTGAATGAAAACCAGAGGTGCTTACCGCAGAGCTACGGAGCAGGGAGGCTGTGTGTTGGAGTATAACGGGGGATACAGTAAGCGAGGCGACGGTGAGAAAGCGGCGCAAAAGGCGGAGCACCGTGAGAGAAAACACTGATATTCCCGTAATGCTCTCACAAACACAGTTATAGATGTAATATGCATTCGAGTTACCGTCATGAGAAGAAGTCCAGAGAAAATAAGCAACGACTGGCCCTCAGATATTATTACTGGAACAAATGTCATCACTGAGAGCAAATACCTTCTCAATCAGAAGTTCTCTTTCCTGTAAAAGATGATGCTGGTGAGAATAGCATTTCTATTCAGATGCAGTTGTTGTCCCTTTTAAAAATCTGTGTTTTGCATAATATTTGTTTGTTGGGTTTTGGACCATTAAAGAGAAAAATGTGTATCTCAGTGTCAGTTTGGAGGACGCCAGGCGACAGTTTGATGAAGTTTATTTTTTGATTTCCTGGAAACTCCATAAAGGCCTCTTTAGTAATAACATTTTCATTCCGGTTTGCTCTCAGGAAAATTGGCAGGTGTGAATAACATTTCCATTCAGATTGAATTGTTGGCCACTTATTAGCTTTATCTTGCATAATATTCTCCTTTACTTTGTTTCATGCTGATTAGATTGGGCAGTTTAAAAATGAAAACTTCTCAGCAGATTGAGCTATTTCAAGTTTGCCAAACAATGCATCGACAAAGTTTGTTTTTTAATTTCTTGGAACATCCATAGTGCCCTTCTTTAGTAATGGCGTTTTTTAAAAAGCGTATTCTTTTACTATATAAACACAGGAAGCTGCATTGTCATCCACAATTTCCAGTAAATTCCACCCAAACAGCCTCTTGGGTAGTATTTTTTCCATTTCTGGTTTTCTTTGATTGCATACATGTACAAATGAAGCAATATTTGGTTCCTGTGGCCACGTAGTTGACTCAGCCCAGCCTGTACCCCCCCACTCGTCTCTCAAGCCAAGCCCTGTTCGAGTTTATACACAATGCACAACAGTGTTCAAAAGACGAGGCATTCTGAAGTACTCTGGAAGCCTTTGAACATAATGAAACAAGTCATTCCAAGGTTAACTTGGACGGATAAACATAAACTCTCAGGGAAGACTGATTTATGCCGAAATGAAGGAATAGATGACAGGTTTCTGTTCACTAATGAAACTATCAACTGCACTAGTGAAAATAACAAAGCATGGTAGAAAAGAACTTGAACAGCTGCTGACGAACTTGAACATTTCAACAAGTATCAGCAAATTCTTTTCATTCTCGTTTCATTCCTCTTATAGCTCAGCTCAGTTTTAGAGACGGGATTCAGACAAAACAGCAGCCCTACGTTAGCGCTAGTGAAGGTCTGAAAGACAACCAACAAACAGTCAGAGACGTACGCTTATCAGACACCTTAACACTGTGTGATACTCGCCAACAGGATTTTACAACTCTGGAAAGTTAGCACTTTCTGCAAGTATTTTATCGATGGGCACAGTGTACAGCAGAAACAGGGCGTTCACATTACAAAATGTAATCCACCGGGAATACAATAGTGCTTGCATGTATGTGATTGGCCAGCGAAATGTCTCGTTGGATGATGTCACATTGCGTTGCAGCAAAAGTTGAGCCTAGTTAGATTTTTTTCACTGGAGCCCCCCTGTGTGGGCACCCCCGCTGCGTCAACGCACCGCCCCCATTCAGATGAACAAGAGGGGGGCTGTGTTTTTTACCGTTACCCTCCGGAGTTATATAGCAGGGAGGCAGGCAGACGGGCTATTTTGAGGGAAGGCATGGAGAGACATCGGTGTATCTCAGCAGGTATAATTATCCTGCAGTGGAAGAGTCACAGCATGAGCTGATTGTCTTCAGTTAGAGAAGACAAGCTGCGTGGAAAACGCTTCTGCGGGAAGACCTCGACCCTCCAGCTCATCACCAACACTTATGCTCTATTGTTTATTGCAGGAGTCCAACTAACAGACACACACACACAAACACACACACACACACACACACACACACAACTCGACCCAACCCCTAGTGGCAGGTTAAACACCAAGATTGTTCTCCCCTGCCACACCTCATCAGCGTGTGTGTGTGTGTGTGTGTGTGTGTGTGTGTCCGCTTGTGTAGCTGATTTTCCTGTCAGATGAGCTATTTTATTTTACTCATTTACAAAAAAGTTGATTTTAGGTCTGCCAAATGTTTTTTGATTAACGCATTCAGATCCACTTTCTCTCTAATTTAAAACACAATTGAATCTTGATTCAGTCTCTAGGTATTTTTTTTTAAATTGCCAGTTTTAAGAAAAACCTCCTTTACCCAACAGTTTCAACCGCTAAACCACAGACTCCCCTGAAGCCGTCTTGACTGGTCTAATGAGAGAGGCCAGTCATAGAGACAAGGTCATACAAATACACTGGCCTACACACAGCGCCTAAAATTATACAAATCCCCAAACTATTGCAGAACAAAGAGCTGTGTTTATGTAATAGAAATGAATAACGAGTGAACTTCACAAAAATTTAAAGACCAGCTATTGCTACACACATTACTGAGTGTTCCATGTAAGATAATGCAAAGTTTGAATCAGTTTTCATTTGTATTTCTGCAACCACACAGTGCAGCTGGATGCACAAAACCATTATGTTAAACCAGTCTTACTTCTACTTGACTATTCTAATGCAAGTTATCCTAAAGGTAAGTAAGGTACGTATCTCTGTTTTTGATGACTTATGCCACTCATTTAGGCCGGCTGTATAACCTGGCTGGTGCTTATTCATCCTTTTCTCTTAATTGTTTACACTGCTACGTACTTTGCTTGCTCAAACGTGATTGGTCAATACTACTCAGATTGCTGCATTTTTCGGACTATAAGCATCTAAAATCATGACATTTTTTAAAAAATGTATGTGTACTTATGTTATATCATTATGGCTATCGCTTATTGCGCTTTAAAATGCGATGCGCCTAATGCCTGGACAATGACAGCAATTGACATGTTAATTGATACTACGCTTTATAACAGAACAAATCCAGTTTCAAAATCTTGTCCTGTTGCCTACAGATTCTAGAGATTTTATAGTAGATCGTTTTCTACAATGCATTTCTGGATATTGTCATTTGAAACTGAAAAACAGGTAACATTAGTGACACTGGGACTCATTCCTGGGGTTGGCTCTTTGTTTTCAGTGTCTGCTGGGTAAAGATGGACTCTGCAGCTTCCAGTAGCTCTAATCTTGTGGGACAGGAGAAAGAACCTCTCTGAGAGAGCTGGCTGAGATTCTGTGTGAATTATTGTTACTCCCCACACACTTATTAGAAACCCAGGCCCCTGTGGCTTTACACAGACCTTTAATTGATTGGCTCTGAGGATGGCTTGGCCCAGATACAATATTTGTGTGTGTGTCTGTGTGTGTGTGTGTTAGTAGTGAGGTGAAATAAAAACAGTCAATTGTTTTGAATTCACAAATTTTAATTCACTTCAACATTGAATGAACTGAGATTTCATTGGAACTGCGTTTGAGTCTAACCCTGATTTCTGTCATACAGAAAAGCACAATAATATCATACGGAGTGATCGATCTAATAATTAAAAGGCAGGTCATCTGTTTGAGTGTATAGCAGCCGATCAAGACGGTCAAACAAGAGACTATCCGTTCTCAGATATTGTTTTGAACACATATTTTGTACACAACTGCACCAGACATTGAACAAAACAAAAAAAAAAAAACTAAACAGTTTGAATTCTTTTAAATACTCTTGTGATTGGATTTGCCTGGCACAATGAAACGAACTGATTTCACTGAATTGTCCAAAAAGACAAAAAAAAAAACAAAAACAAAAAAACAGCACTCTTCTGGCACTCCAAACTGGCTCAAACACTTAAAGTCACTCAGCAAAATAAAAAATAGACGTATATCAATAACAATTTATCCCATTTTGGTTATTTACAGACATTAAAAGTGAAGGATAGAGTCAAACCTGCCACATTTCTGTAATGGCTCAAAAAAAGTAGATTGTCATCAACTGCAGCAAAAAAAGCACAGTCTCGCTTCTTTATTTTACTATTTCTCTTTTCACCAAGTCTTATTTACTACTTTTGGGAAACAGAACTATAAAAATAATACAACATGACAGAACTTTTCTTTAACCCAATAACACTCAGTAACTGCTTCTTTTTTTTTTTTTTTTTTTTCTTTCTTTCTTTCACTCTCCACTCGTCTTCCTCTTCTCATAGGGCAGAGCGCTCTTAATGTCTCTTGTTATCCAAATAACCGCCCTGTTCCAAAAACCAATATTTAAAACCATGGAAATAAAAACTAAAAATAGCACGCGATGACAGCAATTCTAACCATAATAACAACAATAATAACAATAATGATAATAATAATCATGGATAAAGATAGCAATAAATAGGGTTGGTGAAGTTTAAGTGCGGGTAGGTGTGGTGAAACACGAGACCGTGGGCACCAATTAGAGAGAGGAAAAGGGGGAGAGAGTGAGATGGAGGGGGGAGAGTGGAAGGGATGGACTACCGCACATAAAGTGACTGATTGTTTGGTTGCTTGATTCTCTGCTCTGTCCTTCCTTTCGTGACATTTTTCTCGCCACACGGACGCGGGTGGTGCCAGGAATGGTTCAGAGTCGTGGCCCGAGCGTCCCTCTCTTGATGTCAGTCCTCTTATAAAACTGTCCACAGGAGGGGATGGAGAGGCAGGAGGCAAGAGTACATCGCATCCACAAAATATCTTTGTGAACAGTTAAGTGCTAGATGGGATGGTAGTGATTAGAGTGTGACGGTGAGGCGAGGGTGGGATGTGGGGGGGCGGTCAACCCCTCCCCCTGCACCCTGTAAATGAAATGAAGGTGAACAGCGACTGCCGTCCCTCTGAGTTCTCAGGCAGGCAACAGCATTAGCAACATCAGTGTGTGTCCTGAGGATTTATAGGATTGTAGAGGTCTCAGAAGGCCATCATCCAGTCCATAAATGTCACTCAGCGGGGTGAATTCAACCCAGCATGTAGGGAGTATGTCCTATGTCACTGTGCTCAGACTTTAGAGAGAGAGAGAGAGGAGGACAACAGTTTTTCTGGAGTGCCTTTTCAGGAGATTGGCTGTTTAGGAGAGAGTCCAGCGCTAATTTTGGTTGTAAAAAAAGACTTTGTGTCCATTTGTGCGTTGGAAGGCATGAGCAGCAGAGAGTTTGTGACTGACTTATTTAAATGTTGCTCTTTCACATTTACACAATCACTGCCGTGTCACAGCACCCTGCAAACCTGCTGTCTTCTGCTGAGGTACATTTACAGCTGTCACCAGGGTTTCACAGGTGTTTGTCTGAGATTTGTGGGATTGTCATGATAACGAGTGTGTGGTACAGCATTTCAGCCCAATGTTTTCTTGATTAACCTGCGTAGACATTTATCTCTCACAGTCTCTACGCAGCCGCTCTCCATTTATCAATTCATTATCAGTTCCTCATTTCATTATCATAGATCCTTTCTTTATCTTGTTTCCTCCACCTCTCTCCTTTTCTCTGTCCTCTCCTGTTTGTCAGTCTCTACCTCTGGTAGTCAGCCTGCTCTCTGGGACTGGATGAGGAGCTCCCAGGAGCCAGGGGGCCACCAGGCCGGCCGTGCCCCTTGTCCTTGCCCTCCTCCTGAGCCATGTTGGACCCTGAGGACAACTGGCTGGAGTTGGAGCTGGATGAGGCTGGAGGCTGGTTGCCACCACTCCCCTCTGTGGACTGGTAGATCTCCTCAGCTCCGTCCTCGCTGGACTCTGGGTCCTCTGAGCCTGAAAGCAACTCCTCCTCCCGGTATTCACTGACGTCTACACCTCCGCTGGCGGCAGCACCCTCGCTCAGCTCCTTGAGTCGGCCGTGGTGCTTGACGTGGTAGCGCTGGTTCTGGAAGAACTTGATAATGGTGTGCTTGGGCAGGTCAAGCTGTGCCGACAAAGTGTGGATGGCCTCCTGGTCTGGGTATAGGCCGACATCCTGGATGAAGCTCTGCAGAATACCCAAGGCCTCCAGGGAAATCTAAAATACACACAGTCAAGATTGAGGAAGGATAGATGGATGGAGAATGTTTGGTAAAGCCAAGCGACACATTGCAGAGTGATCACTTTATTTACTCCTGAACATTACCTTAGTGCGCGATCGTGGCTTCTTGTTGCTCCCGCCACTGCCAACGCTGCCTGGTTGACATCCGCCTACAGCCCCTGCATTCTGTGACCCCTCCTCGTGCACTGGGGCAGGTAATGGCTCTTCACGCATCGGAGACAGGCGGTGCTCCTTCATTGGAGCAGGGGGTGGTCTGTGGAGTGCCTGCCGAGAAAGACAAAAAAGCTGATTAATGGGGCACAGTGACCCCTGATCAAGACTGCAGCTGGGAGTCATTTTAAAGTAAACAAATGAAATGAACTTTTATTTTATATTTTCTTTTCTTTTATCCATCTTATTTATTATTGTTATTATCGCATACCGGGAATAAAATAGTATGTAGTATATTCTGACAGTCACCTTGCATGATGCAACACATTCTTATAAAACAACCAGTAACCTGTTCTCCTCTCTAGCACACAGTAGCCAGGGCTGCAGGGTGAAGCGAGGGTGAAGCGAGGGTGAGAACAAGTGTTTCACAGCTCACAGAGTGTCACGGTCTAATAACCAGCACTGAGCCTGGCATTCAAACTGCTGTGTGTCCAGTATACCTTTGACCTAATGTGTGTAGCTCTAGTAAAACGCCAACCACCTGTCAGCCAGGAAGTCTCTCATTTACAAACTTATGACACCCCTTCACTATTTAACCAGCCCATTCAAAAACTTAGAGGGACAGATTGTAGAGGGAGAGAGAGGACAAAGACATTTAATCATCTTCAATCAGTAATTAGATTAGATCAATAACACCCACACTGGTTGTGCTTTGATATGGGAGGAAAGATGTTAAATATGAGATATACTAGTTGATACAATTTTATGTAAGATTACTAAATAAACACTGCTGCAGGACTGTAGGTTTAGAAATTAGAAAGAACACAAATATATCAAAGCAAGTGAAAAGGCCATTTAAAATGCATCAAAACATCTAGATGATAATGAAAAGGAAAAATATAAATAATAATTAATACAATACAACCCCAAATTCAAGTTTAGAGCCAGGAAAGCGCTCAGATCTTCCAGATGATTATTCTATATCTAGTTTATGGTAACAAAACAATCTGCTTTATGGTACTTATTTGTAACTTTAAGAACAGTAAACAAACCATTAATCACAAACAGTGTGGAACAATCTCATATAAACCATTCAGTGCTTCATGAGCAAATAATATAAATCAATGCCGTGATCTGAGAATGACCAAAAGCCACAACTATTGTTTTCTATTCAACTGTATACACATCTAGTACATCCAATCACTTATACTAAACATCCACTACTAGGTTCATAGGAGCCAAAAGAATGACACAGATGGACAGAACTTTACTATTGTGTCACACAACTATTCTTTGGATAACAGAGCGTATACAGATCTGACATGCGAGGCGTCTGGATACAGGAACACAAACTCTATATTACTATATGATGATGTGATGATATGTAACTGATTGGTAAATATCCCCACACAGTTCTAACTGATTGGTCTAATTCCAAGTCAGCATTGCGAGGAAAGTACCTGACTGTTTTCTATTATCTCATTGTACCATAGAAGACTACTTACCCCAATTATTATTATAATTATTAATTCTGGAGAACTCCTACTGATTGATTTTCATATTGTTTTAGGTTAAGTTTTATAAACTGTCAGCTGTAAATCCAATATAAGCCTTGTTTAAAATAATCAAATTAACCCCCGTGAGTGAGAAAAATTGAGCGGATGGGATTAGAAGGTGTAGAAAGAGGCGTAGGAGAAAATGATTATAAATAGAGACAATGATGGAGGGTGTTTATTATTCTGATGGGTGGAGTTCGTACTGACGGAGAGGGATCCTGTGGCAGTCAGAGCCAGTGTCAGGGCTATTTGACAGCAGCGTGGAGGGTTGGGAAGTGTCGAGAGGGAAAGTGGGGACTTTGGTTGTTTGTCAGAAGGTAGTGGCTGTTGTGAGAGCGTTGTGGTCGTGTCCCGCCCGCTCGCTTTAAGAGCAGGGAGGAGCCTCCCCACTGGAATGCCCAGCTATAAATCTGTGGCGCATTAAAATTAAAGGACCCACATAAAGATAATAGTCTTTCGCTTTTCTCTCCCTCTCTTCAATAATAACAGGGTATTACTTAAATAATATTGAGGGCAGGCCAGACCATGAAATTGCTCCAATTTTGTTTGCAGAGGCTTTATTTTCGGGGGGGAGAATGACCAATTTACAGGAATTCGGTAGGTTTTTTAGGTTTTCCTTTTCTGTCATTTTTCTATCTTCCTCCCCCCGTCTTGTCTTTCTGTCATGCGAAGTGACGGTTTTAGGTATTGCGAAAAGCCTGTAAGAATGCTGGAAAACCAACGAGCGAGCAAGTGAGAGACATAGGCCAGAAAAAATATATCTATCCCTGCCCTAATGAGGACCACACAGCCACAAACATCCCCCTTACAAACTTACTGAGACACTTAATAACTAAATTGAGGGTAAATCATGGAGGGGATTGTGAAACCTACTGTCTCCCCCACCCTCCCCCATCCACAGACCTTCATCATTTCTTAGCTTATTTGGGTTGACAGCAAGGACTCTTGGATCAATCAAACACACACACACACACACACACACTGATGGTGAGGCCTGGTCTCCCTCATGCACTAATGATGATGTTAGAGAGCAGAGCCAAACACAGGGCTGGTTGGCTCCTTCAAAGTTCATCTTGCAGGACTTTCTTGTCTCTCTCTTGCTTCGACTCTTTCCTCCTCTCCTCACACTCGTCTTTCATAACTTCATTTTTGTCTTTTACTACTCTTCTCTACTGCCCTAATGTACTTTCTGTTTCCTCCGCCTCTCTCTCTCTCCTCAGGTCTAATGCATCAGGACACTAATGAAGTGGGCCTCTGCCAAGCCAACATGACTCCGCGTCCAAATCAGCTCCAAACTGGTGGATGCCAGGAGTCCTCCACCTCCTCCCTGTGTCCTCCACCTCCACCCCGTTCTTATTTCACCCACTCCTCCTCCATGCTGTCCCTACCATTGTAATTCCCCACTTTCTCTGAGCTCTGAGTAATGTAATCAGCATTTTCTTACAGGAGGCAACTCGATGACTTGGTGTGTAGGCACATAATATCCAGGTGAAAACCATTAAACCAATCTGCCTCTTTTTGTAAATATCAGTAAAAGCTGTAGTCATGAAGAGTAGACTCGTCATGATTGCATCTTTTCCTCTGGGATAGAGATGCAGGCAAAGAGGGTGCAGGGTGTCACTGGAAAGTGCAAAAAATCATCAAACTACACGACACAATAGGTTTGTCATTGTTTGCCAAAATTACCCATACCACCATCTTTTCATCCCGTGCACCCAGAGCGACGACATTTGTCAGTGCCTCTCAAATATGCACACGATCATTACGAAAGTGATTCATATGTTTTTTGCTGTTTTTTTTTCATTTATTTTTTTTTGATCTTCCACCTCTATGGTTGAGCGTTGGTTAAGTTTAAAACTACTTGGTTATGGTTAGGGTAAGATCGTGGTTTGGGTTGAAAAAGCACTTGCTAAAATCATAGGTCTGACGTTAAGGTCAGTGAAAGATCACAGTTAAAAGAAGAACTACTTGTTTAAGCTCATGGAAAGATCGCGGTCTCGGGTTAAAATAAAAACAACGCTGACTGTTTGCATGAAACAGAATAGAGGTCTCACATTTCAAAGTCGCTGCCTTTGTTGAACCTCCCATGATTTGCGGCGCTGTGACAATGTCACGCACCTTCCTCCTTTGCTTTCATAATCACACGGCCACAAAACGTCCTGGTCACGTAAACAGAAACAAATGATCAATGCTGTCATTTTCCTGATGTGGATACTGGACCTGTGTTTTGAGACTCTAACAGATGTTGTTATTTTGCTCCTTTTCACCCAAAATCTCCTTCACAGCCTTAATTGTAATTTCGGTTTCTGAACAAATTAAAATGTAGTCACTAAAAGTTTATTTTTAACTCGTATTTGTCTATTTAAGTCATTCACCTTCATCCTTGCCTCCATCACTCCCCCCCATTTCTGACTGTTACACTTGGGAAGAAAACTGCATGTCACTTCAGCTCAACACAATACAGCCCTGCTCTCCCCAAACCACAGCGCTGGAGTGGCCTGACCAGCTCGTCTCATGGCGTGATTCAATATTCCTGAAAAACGTCTCTTTTTTTTTTAAATTATTTTTTATTTTTTTCCATTCTCTCTGTCTCACTCTTTCCCTTTCTCTCGCTCTCTCTCCTGGCAACGTTGTGAGTGCACTGCAGTAAAATGAAAAAGTTTTCTTTTAAACGTAAATCAAGGCAAATTACGACGCAGGACTATGAAAGAATTATAGAACATAAAATATTCATCTTCTCCTTAATGAGCTCTGGTCCTCCAGGGCCCCTAACTCTCTCTGTCTCTCTCTCGTTCCCTGTGCGTGTGTGTGTGTGTGTTTTGGGTGTGGGGGCAGTGTGTGACCACCAGAGATACCATTAACACTCAGATAAATATGTAATGAAGAAAAAAAATCACTTTTGTGTTAGTTTTGTGCATGACTTCACCTTTCCTGTTAATCACAGTGTGTGTGTGTGTGTGTGTGTGTGTGTGTGTTCTCTTTCTTTCTGCTTCTCTCTCTCTCTTTCACTCACTCTTGTCTCTTATATTTGAATAAGTGTGTGTGGTTTATTTCATGAGGACTGGATACAGACTAAAGGAGTAGATGAGTCACTACAGTTTCCTTATTTTTGTAAAATAATGCTTTGATGAAAAACTGTATACACGTAATGTACAACTGAGGCGAGCTGGGAGTGCAGCTGTGTGTGTGTGTGTGTGTGTGTTTGTCTGTGTGGTCATATACTGTATGTGTATGTGCATGTGCACACGCTTGCATATTTTCTTCATTCAAACTGTGTGTGGTATTCATTCCATTTATCTGCAATTAAACAATTAACTTAATTGTGGTTTGCCAAAAAGCCCAAACTCCACCCTGCACCAGAGAACAAGAGGCCACCGGGATGCACTGGAGACTAGAGAGAGAGAGAGAGAGAGAGAGAGAGTACTTCCTCACATAGTGACTGAATGATGACTGCATATGGTGTGACCCTCAATAAATGTGTCTATTGGGAATTAATGACATGTTGGAACCACTTAAACCAGAGTTTAAGTTCTGTTTTTACATGGGGAGTTTTCCGCTTGGTTGGCTTACGTTTTTAAGGAGATCACCTATAAAGGATTAGTGAATATTGATGAACATTATATATATTTTTCTTATTGTCAACAACCAACAATGCGTCAGTCCCCAGACTTTCTTAAGGTTTTAGCTCTAAGTCTATATAGCTCCTACTGAAGATGTACATTTCTGTCACTTAAGTGCTGTAGTTTTTTTTTTTAGTTTTTTTTATTTTTTATTTTTTATCAAATGTTACCAGCAAATGTTAGCAACATTTAAGACTATTTTTATTTGAGACTATTTTCAGCTTCAGATTTGGTACTCTCATGAGTAAGGAAGTATTTACGGGATGTATGTGGGATCGACTCAAAATAAACTACAATGCCAATCGTAATTAAGGGAACATGTCACATAGGGCAATGGGTGACTCATTCGAGTTTTTTAAAGAAATTTTAGACAATTGAGGTCTATTGCACAGAGCTATATCAGGCTTTAGCCGCATGGTTTTGTTCGTAGGATTCATTTGTTCTAACTTTTGATCTTTTTATAAGATTTGTTGACAGTAAGAAAACATAAAATATCATCAGACTTATATTTTTTACAATGATTAGCTTTTTCCTGCGCATTAACCTTACTATTGACTACAATACATTTGCATTTCATATTTAAAATTTAAATTCACGTTTTACAGCACCAGTCAAAAGTTTGGACACATTTTCCTCATTCAAGTGAATAGGAAGCTGTGCCCAAACCTTTCACTGGTACTATATATATAGTGGGAACAGTGAAATCTGTAATTCAAAATCACAATAAATGGACAACCTGCTCCACAACCTGAGCTACAGCTGCCTCCCTCAACAGCAGTCAACAAAGCCAACTGGCCTTTTTCATGACATCGCCATGTCACAAAAGTATAAAAGCACAGGTGTTACTAATAACATTAACAATGGCTTTGTTCTGTTCAAGTGTCCCAGAAAGCCATGGAAGCGTTCGCAACACCAGGACCCTGAAACTGAAGCAGCTAAATGGAATTCAGCCATCATCAGTTTTATTATTTGCACCTGTGCTTTTCCTAGCGTGACATGTGACGTGTCAAAATATCAAAATCTGTTTACTCTTTTTTTTTTCTTTTTCTTTGACTTAGCGACAACATGTTTTTAACAGAGAGCATGTGTTTAAAACAGTGGGTGAGGTGTAATGACCTAAAAAAGAGAAATGCGAGTTTTTCACTGTCTTGACAAGAGGAAATTGTTGCTGGTTTGGCAATAAGCACCTTTGTACGTGATGCTGGTGAAATGCCTTTGGATTAAAGTAAGACACGAGAGGGGAGGAAGAGCGCAGTAGTACTTGTTCTAGTCCACCACTCCTGGGGTCTCAGCCACTGTGAGTGGTCATACACATACACGAGCACATAAACACCCCGAGACCTGAAGCAGAAATCAATTTAGCAAAAACAATAAAGAAATTATTTATAAGGGCAGACTCTGCCAAATTAGCTGTGGGACGCACTTAACTGCAAAAAGCTGTATGAAAAAGAGCCGTGGAGTGAGCACGAGGACCGTGTCAGTCATGAAGAAATGTGACGCTGCTGGGGTTACTGACACACACACACACACACACACCTGCAGATTTAATAGACATACTGTAACACGGTTGGAGATCTCCCAGAGCTCCCTACATGCAGAAATGGCACACGCTACTGTACATACAGTCCAGTCTAAACACACACACATACACACACAAACATCACTGGGTGGATTTACTGTACAGCCTCAGAGGGAAGCGCTCTATTCATTTTTTATGTGTATTTTGTGGTTGGTTGTTACATTTTTAGAGACCCTCTTATTGTCCATACACAAAAGAGCGCTCACATTACCAAGTATCAGTGTGAGATTTTGTGTATGTGCATGTGTGGCAGATGGGACACATGTGTGGTCTGTGGTGGCAGGCTGGCTGGAGCCTGAGGTTAGAGAAGGGTGGGTGGGTGGGAGGGTGGGGGTGGCGTAGCACTCTGAAGACAGACAACATGGACACACATATACAGTATACCCCCCACCACACACACACACAAACCTCATCTCCCATTAATAAATAACCAGTGGTTCACCACAGTTCATCGCTCTGTGTCACTCAAGGTGGGTGGAGGGGGTTACAACATGGGCGTTATGAGGGTAAACTTTATTTTTAGTCTAGGCTCAGAGTGTGAGAGGATCAGAGGAATGTGTTAACAGTGTCACCACAGCTTCATCCCTGTCTTCCCACCAGCCTTTAATACAGAGCTCAAAACGGGAAGAGAGAAAAATCACTTGGTGGTGGACAGGAGGTGGGTGGAGCGGCAAAACAACCCGTATGATTCGTGTCGAGATGTTTAAAGGGAAGTTTCAGTATTTGCCTGGTTTTGATTTATGACATATGGTATATACTGTACTGCATGTGGTATATAATAGCTTTGCATTAGGAGACAGGCTCGGGGACAGTGGTTAGAGAAACTATCTTTCAACCGGAGGACCTGAGCTCAAGCTTATTTGAGGAAGCACTGAAATCAATTTGTATGACGACACTGACCTTTGACCTTTTTTTTTTAATTTTTTTTTTTACAGTGCACTCACCAAGTACGGACAGTGACATCGTTTCTGTTGTTTGAGCTCCAACAGATTGGATATCAAATAAAACTTTAATCATCATGTTGTGTGAAAACTGTTGTAGCTTCCTCCCAAACATACAGAAAAGGCAACCAAGGAGGTTTTTATGCCCAACCTGATGAGTGTTTTTAACTGGCCAAGTCTGTCGCTTGATCTCAGACCAAATGAGAAGATATTTTATACTTGTTAAAGACCAGACAGACTTTTCATTCCTGTTCACTGTGAGGTAAGATAAGGTATTATCGCTACAGCTTAAGACAGACAGGCAGGCAGGGTGGGTTCAGAGGATATCAGAGTAACAGACAGCAGGATGGTTAATGAAAGAGGCCAAATTGTCAGTGTGTTTCCTGCAAAATGATCTCCAGTCTCCCTCCTACAACCTCAGCCTCCCCCCCTTAAAAACTAATGGGGCATTTCCTCCAGTGCCACACCACCCAGAAACACTGTTTACCCTTCGTTTCACTGGGGCACGCACACAAACACATGTGCACACACAACTAGATCAAACGGGAACAGTGCAAACTTACAGGGACAAAAATAATGAGCAAATAATGATAAATAGACAGACGTGGCCTCTGTGGGTGGAGAAATAACAGTTTCGTATTACGTCAGTCAGTGGATTTACAGTACGTGATTGGCTGTGTGTCTCAATGCTATATGCACTGTTTCAATGGGTATTTGCTAAACACGGTTTACAGTCAATTTCAACAGATGTAAATATTATGGGACACAGTGAAATCTTCACTGTGTTTGCCAGTGATGCCAGATGTGACGATAACATCACATCTGGACGTGGAGATACAAGATTTATGTCAATGTCAGCTTTCGTGTCTGTTTTTTTACCTGTGTGTCCTGTGGCAGGTGGAGGACAGTGTGCAGCCTCTCTGAGTGATGATGCCTGGACTCCTCCTCGTACGCCAGGTCTCTGTCAGCCTGCGGCAGCGTCAGAAACCTCCGGATGGTGCACAGGTTCTCCCACAGAGTGCGGTTCTCTGGGCTGGGGTTCTCCTTCCACCGGAGCAACTCGCATAGCCAACCCTGGAGAAGAGACATGGACAGACACAGAGGAAGGAGGTGGGGATTAAAGAGTGAGGTGGAGTCAGGCAGATGGCAGAAAGAAATAGTTTGTCTGTCTGGTAGTTTCTGGTAGTTTACTCCTGCATGTAAAACCACAGGTTTTTGTTTTTATACTTGGCGAATGAGATAAAATGTGTTAGATAGTGAGTTTTAGAGCTGATGGTAGGCAGATTCTGTTACCTTTGGACAGACCCAGACCAGCTGTTTCCTCCTGTTTCCAGTTTTTATGAGAAGATAAGCTAACCGGCTGCCGATTGTAGCTTTATATTTACCATACAGATGCAATAGTTGTACTGATGTTCTCATCTAACTCGCATCAAGAATGAAAATAACCATATTTCCCAAAATGTTGGACTATTATAAATTTGAAAGGAAAAGAATTCTGTTCCACCAAAAAGAATATTTCTGTGGGCTCATACTTTCTGTTTCATAAACCTTTTACGTCAACATTTTTCAACCTACTACTGTTTGAAGAAGGATAATAAGGATCAAGAAAGAAAAAAGAAAAAGTTTGTGTGGGCTGCAGGACAAGAAAAACATCAGCCATTAGGAGACAAAATAAGTCAGAGAAGAATTAAATTTTAAAAAAAATGATGAAAAAGTTGTGAATGTGCAGGATGTGTAAATAAGTAAATGTAGAAAAGAAGGATGGAGGAAGGAGAGACGGAGGAGATTCAATTATATCTGCTAGACTGGTTCAGTTTGTGACACCAGCTGTTGTGTTCAACCAGCCACCTCGGGCAGCATGCACCGCTAATAGCCTGATCATCTCTCTCTTCCTCTGTCTCTGTCCTTGTGGCCAGCTGCAGCAGATGGGTGCACTGAGCCGTGACCCTCAGCCACCCCCAGACCCACCAACCTGGGGGACCTCTCTAACCATACACACACACACACACACACGCACATATACTATATATACAAAATGCACACACCGCACATATTGCCTTGCTCACGCTTACACCTGGTAACTCACAGCCACATGCTGCTGCCCTGAAACACAACCCACTGGTTGAATAAATCCGTCTTTTGAATGGAATTATTTAGCTCCTCTGCTGTCTCGGTCTAACGATAAATATTTTGTGCTTTGTTACTTTTAAAGGACAGATTCACAGTTTTTCCAGGTCTGTCCTAAAAGAATAGCCAGGTACCCAACTGAATATTGACACATGTTTTGCTTCCTTCTCTTCACTGCACATATATATAAGAAGCATGTGTCTCCCCTGGCACACTTTTTGCTCGTGACTCAGGAAATATTAATCGTTCATATATCTACAACAGCAGCAGGAGGGACAAGAATGAGGAAATCAATCAATCAATCAACTTGACACTTTTTCCCTCACCTGACTCTTGTTGGCGGCCACCTTTGCGAACAGGGCTTGGGACACCTTCGCTCTCTTCATCTCCTGCTGAATTTCGTCATAGATGCCTGACGTAATGTTGACCAGTGATTCCAGCTTGAGCGGGAGATCCGGGGCCGGGCCAGACGGCTTTGGCTGGGAGAGAGAAGCGACACATGATGAAGTACAAATTTATTTTGAAGAGGAACCCTTGGAGAAAAAGAAATATCATAAAGGCATCCCATCTATTGTTTTTGGAACTCTGAAGAACTCATTTAAAACTACTAAGAGATTTATCCACAAAACCAAATCTTGTGTGTATATATACATATATATATACATGCAAGGAAACGTTATCAGCTGATGATCAGGCCGAGAGCAAGTTGCTCCGAGAACAGACATGCGGCGTTCGCTATGAGCATCAGCTGCACATCTGCAGTGCACGTCTCTACATGACATCTGTTTACAGATCAAAGTCATTAAGTCCCTCTCTTTTGTCTTTCTTTGTTGTTTCTGTTTGAATGAACATGTATTGGCTCTCAGAAAGCTTGTATACACAGTGTTTGAAGTTGTCCACAAGACATGTACAGACCAGCCAGCTTACATTCCCGCAGTGTAAACGATGCTGAGATAATTTTACATAGACATAATAAGAATAGCACACAAATTCACCCACAGCCATGAATGGGCATTCGCGCTGACATCCGAGAGAGAGCATCTTATCACTGATGTTGCTGAAATGTTATGCGCATATGGAAGGACATTTCTAAATACTGTATAATGTACTTTATGTTTACAATATGCTCCTATGATAGCTTTGAAGTTGTTGTTCCATTATGAATGGACTTTGTTTAAGATTTTTTTTTCGTTTAGCAAAGGCTTCAAGCTCTAAAGGCTGAGAGTGCATTACGTGCTTTGAGGGCAAGTTAAAGATTGTAGATAACTCACTGAGTTGGTGATCTTAGTCTTGTTCTTCCAGATGGAGGCCCAGGTATCAGGGGTTATCTGGTCATCCAAGCTCCTCTCCCACACTTTCTATGCACACACACACGGGACACACACGGCATGTTAAAAAATGAAGCATGCACATCATACGCAGCTATTATACAAATCCCTCCTGTGTCTTGGGATACTGCACAGCAGTTGCAGTCTGATGCTAGCTTTGAAAGGACAGTGCATGCACAACTGACTACAAGGTCACTTGTGCAGCACTGGAGAATGGAGGCTAACCAACCAGTCTACCTGCAGGCTGGTGTTACCTGTGAGAGGCGTGGAGCACCAGGGTTTGAGGAGTTGGAGGCAGGAAGGCCGACTGAAGGGTTCATGGTGCGCTCTCTCTCCTCCTGGTAGATTCGGTCTCTCTCGCTCTCCGGCAGATTGAGGAAGTTCTGCATTGCTTTCAGGTTCACCAGCAGGGACTGCGAGGCGGTGCGAGGGTCCTCCTCCTTCCTCAGGATCTCTGACAGCAGGCCCTGATCAATGTAAACACACACACACACACACATTGAACTTTAAAGAAGGAGATGATATTGCCTTATTACAATGTTTCCTTAATCACCAATGTCAAAACTCTATCCCATCCCTAATCTACAAACTAATGTGCAGTGGATTTCCCCAATGTCTGTTTCCTTCTAAATGTGGGATGATTGAGTTTGCTGTTTCCCATGCCTGGAGAGATATATATATCTATAGATATATAGAGGCCAAATTGTTTTTCTTTTTACTGACATAGAATGATTCTGCCATACCATTGGTTGCTATCTATATATTTGTCTATATATGTCTATTTTTTGGTAGATATTCATCAAAACTGAAAACAAAGAGCCTTAGATGTACAGTTAATACAAATGAGGACTTACTTACATGTTTATACCACACACATGAATTCTCATACAAATACATGCACAGACACACAAAAATCACTAAAACACACCTGGCCTCTACTCTATACTAGTAGGTCTATGAGCCACCTCCCATTACATGGATCTAATGGGGCGTGTAGTAACCAGTTTAGCACAGCCTGAATGCATCAGGTGTTTGTGCTGCTGCGAGGGCGGGAAAAGCGACTCAATGACCCAGCAAGCTACCCTGCCACGCTTCCGTTAATCCTACTGAAAATACCACAAGGTGGGTGACCACAAAATTAGTCAAACCCAGTGTGAAAAATTATAAGTCTATCAGTGAAGTCAATCGCCATTTATTTCTATCAATTTCAGCAATTATCTTTTCTCACCTGTTATGCTGACATAAATGTGATCAGAAAATGTGGTTCGGTAAGCAGTATGGAGATATTTTGCTTACCACAAAGCTAAAGCAGGATGCAATATATAAATTTTTCTCAAACCCCTTCTCCATCCTCACCTTCTTGTTTAAACAGAGGCTACTCTTTCCCATACTTGACCGATCATCTTGCCCTTCCACTCCCTCTGCAAAATTCACTACCACACTTTCCTAACTTCTCCTAATCTTCTTGACCAGTCTGTCCTGTTTTCCTACCTGTGTGCGGTTGAAAGCCACACGGGCGAACACGGCCTGGGAGACACTAGCTCTCTTCAGCTCATCTCTGACCTGCTGGTAGATTTCAGAGGAGACCTCGGCGGCCGAGGGGTTGCTCCCGGGATGGTCACCGCCAGCTTTGGATGAACCCCGAGGGATGGGTGGGTGGTTGAGGAACTGCTGGTTGAGGGCCTGTGGGTGCTGGTGGGCCAGCAGACGGCTAACAGCTAGTTGTTGGTTGATGAGGTGGGCCATGGCGAGCTGTTGACGTACCAGCTGTGGGGACAGTTGAGGGGAGAGCAGCCCACCTGGCCCCAGCAGGGGCTGAAGGGCACCAGGCGGGGGTGGTGGGGGTGGAGGAGGCACCTGGCCCGTACGGAGAGGAGGGCTGTGGTGGAGGGGACCGTGGGGTGAGGGTTGTTGCTGGGGAAGAGGAGGCTGTTGAGGTTGCTGGGAGGGTGTCTGTGGGTCTCCAGATCCTGCCTTTAGGAGGGGACTGCCAGCTCCCAGGTGACTGAGCTGGGCCAAGCCGGCCAAGTGAGGAGGAGGTCTCTGTCCCAGCACACAGAAGTCTGCCATGTTGTCTCTCTCTACTGCAGAGGAGAGGAGACAGTCAGTGCAGTGAAACAAACAGCTTTACATTAGGACAATGTCAGAAAAAAAATGGAATATATTCCTTACTTTTGATGTCAGCAGGATCACGTCCAGACCACATCTTCTCCAGATAATCTACTGCTCAACAAAACAAACACGGAAAGTCAGTCAGAAGGGACGGTCCTGGTGTTTCATTCATGCTGATGGGTATAATTAAATGAAACAATGTAACCCCAAGGTCCATTTAATGAACAGTGAAAGAGTGAACTTTGAAACTCAACCTCTAACCCAACGTGAGACAGACATCCTTCAGGTGCTTAGAAATAATGGAAGCAATCTACAATTGCAGAACAACCGGACTAATTCCATCTCAAATATACCTTGAGATGAGACTGTCATCCAGTCCTCATCGATCCTCCTATCATTATACCTTTAAAAGTTACCTATTGACTGTCCATCAGACAGCAGTGAGCTCTATATGTGACACATGGATCAGAGCAGTGTGTGTTACTAACTGCCAGCTGAGGAGCAGAATTAGAAGTTAACTCTCTGAAAGAAGGGTACAGAGCTCATAGTTGTCGTTATAGTTCAGTGTTGAATTTCACCCGTTGAAAACACTACTGCAGCACTAGTTGAATGAATCACGCTTGATCAGGTTTGAATTATATTCTTCACATTTAATGGTGTTTATATGCTTTCATGTACTATAGGAAATAGAATAGGAAACGACTTGTGTGCAATCGCTGGGTTTGTGTGTTTATTTATTCATTAAGAAAGAGTCTTAATCAAGGAAAGCACAAGGCTTGCAGTGGAGATTTGTTAGATGTGTGTTACTGAAAAGCAGAAGCCCTCTTCAGCTTCCCAATGTTGGCTTCACTCCCTACAATCTCACTAGCAACTCAAGCTGACCAATCACAGTTCTTGAAGTCTCCAACTATAAATCTATCTTAAGAGTTTTTTAACAGTTCAGTCAGTCATTTTCTCTTTTTCATCTGGATCATCACAAGAAAATTATTAAGAAATCCAAATAATGATTATTATTATTTGCTATGATCAACTCTTTGTTCGGTTGGTAACCACTCTCTACTGTACAGCTCACCTTTGATTTTCTTGTACTTCTTGTACCAGCGGCCAAACTCCTGGCATTTGGCAGTGGAGACATTGGCATAGTAGGAACTATTCACAATGGAGGAAATCATACTCTGTGAGAGCAAGAGAAGGGAATGATAATTAATAACCAGCGTAATATATAAATTCTTTCAGTCACGCAACAACCACATGGCATGCACGCATAAACACACACACACCACACACATGTATGCCGAACACACATATACACAATAGAAATAGACAAACATTAATCATGATTGGAAGCCACCCATGGAAACTCGAGCCAATACAGTGCAAAGAGGGAATCTCCAGCCACACACACATATGCTTGCAATTGATGCTGCGATCAACACCCCCACCAGGGCTCCATTTAAACACAGCATGCACACACACACACACACACACACACACACACATATACACACATAAATCTCACACACCAGTCATTATGAGATGAGGATAGAGGGATACATGTGCAGCGAGGGAGTTTAATAATGTTTAATAAGGAGGTAAGGAGGAGATGATGCTGAATCTTGTGCGGTGAAGTGGTGACGTTTGATTAGCATGTAGAGATAATCAATACAATGTTTGAGGGATTTGTTTCTGATTGCCCAAATGCGTCTTATGAGGGCTGAATTCAGCCTTTAACGAGATGCCAGACCAACTGCTGACAGTGTGTGTGTGTGTGTGTGTGTGTGTGTCCACTTGTTACCTGTGACAGAGGACACTCTTTGGCCAGAGTGCTTTGGTTCATTTCCTTCAGCAGCTCTTTGAGAGCATTCCTGACAGTCGCATGGCTCCACTGTTCACAGGGCAGGTCCTCCAGCTTTGAAAAACTACAACACCCAAAAGCACATCAGGCCAGATAAATCAGTTACACCATCTTCCATCAGGTTAATAAGCTGAGACACAAAAGCTGGACTAGTCATAAAATAACAACTTGAAAACTTGTGTCAGTACAGTAAATATGTTAGCTTAGTTTAGCTTAGCATGGAGTTGAAACAGTACATATTAAACAAATGAGACAAAATGTGCTAATTAGTGAGCTTTAGAGGTGCTCGTAGGTGGCACGAGCTTCACATTTACCAAACATAATATCGATCTCCTCATCTAACCCTCTGCTGGAAGGTGAATACGCGTATTTTCCAAACTATCCCTAAATAAACCCCAAACCACAGCGACCTTCCATGCTCCCTGTCCCAACCTCAACCCCAAACCACTACTTCCTGTATAGACCTGTCTTCCTGTAGTCTTCCTGTTTTTATTTTTATTTTAACCTCAAATAAATCATTATGACACTGAGCACAAAGTGTGCAAAAGCTCTGCCATCGCTATGGATACATACATACATAAATATGTAAACAAACCTGGTTGTTATGTGCCAAGACAATAACAATAATAACCCTCTCATCTGGAGTTTATCTGTCCATCAAGTCCCTGCTTCATTTACTTTTGGGAAGAAGGAGTTCCCGGCACATAGGCTCTCCTTGACGCAGACAGATAATAGATAAACCCCACCGGGTTGTTTAACTGGCGCTTTAGTGTTTCAGTATTGCTGCTTTCACATTTGATAGATTCCTGAACTGTAATGCCATCAGCTGCCCAGCGGTCTGATTCAATGCAACCGCGCACCGAGTATGGATTAAAAGCGTCACTGTGTCTATGAAATATGGTCACGCATTCTTTCCCGTGTTTTCATCTTCAAGGGAGCAACACTGGTGACTGCCGCGCAATTTCTCAGAAAATATGAACGAATTTAGATCCGAATACGCCTGGAAAACTGTAACCTGTGACGTCCGACTTGAACCTGACCTTTGTAGCTGGATGCGTAGTGTGACCATGTGGTAGACCTCCATCAGCATGTCAGCCACTGTTGCTTCTGGAGCGTCAGTCAGGAAGTGGATGGGCAGCGGGTTCCACCTTCCCACCTTGATGATGCCTGGACGGAGACAGTGGACGAGTCATCAATGGACCACAAGAGAAATGAATGAGAAAGTCATGTCTTCCAGACCATCTCTAGTTCAAATATTTAGACAAAAAGTAGCTGAGAGACTTTTATGACACATTACATTACTATTTTATTATTTATTTACTGTGCCGCGGTCATAGAGGAAGAAGCAGCAAGACAACTACAACTAGCATTTTAATCAGAACTCAATCAGGCCTGTTGAAAATGGCAAAACCCTGGTGGGATCCATAGTAACCATCCATCTGAGGAACCTAAATGTAATGAAGGTAAATGAAATTGCAAATGTTCTGCTCAAATCATTGAAGTATTACACTGTAGAATCTTAACAGCATCTTTCAACAACATCCTGCTTACAAACAGCGGATGGACACAATATCAATACAAAAGAATGCTAACTTCAAATTGGGTTAACTTGTATGTCATGCTGTAACTAACAGGGGTCTGGGTCGATGCACTAGCCTCCCATAATCATCCGAAATTGCACACAGAGTAGCTACACCATCTATGTGTGTATGTGTGTTTATGCAGTGTAATGATATGCTGCTGACCTGAAAATATCTCATTTAAGCTTCCTGATTTGAACTATCTAGTTTAATGACACGCATATCAACACATACACACATACACTTCACCTTTGGTCACCCACCACACACACACACACACACACACACACACACACTGGGTTTTCATGGGTTCTGGAGCTGTGAAAACTAAACAAAGTTAATCACATTGCTATCCTCTAAATGAGATCCAGACGGGTCCTGAGAAGACTCTCTCTCTCTCTCTCTCTCTCTCTCCCTCACTGTCTTCTTACCCTCCGCCCCCCCACCCCCCATGACTTCCTCTTTTATTTTCATCCTCCTTTCTTCTGCTTTCTCCTCTCCTCTGACACCCCTCTGATCTTTCTGGCCCCATTTTCTTCCTTTCATTGCTCATTTATATCCTTGATTCCAGCCAGGCCAAACTGTGTTCTTCATTAATCCACTATGAACAGAATGGACTGAACCCCTTAAAAGTGGAACCCCCCTCCCCACCAGATGAACCTAAAAGCAAAGAGAGAACCCAAACAGAACCGGATATTATAACATGTCATTTTGAGCTCATCTGGATTGGTTTTATATGAAAGTTCCAAATGTTATGTGCACATGTGAATTTCTCACTTGTGATGTGATTTTCAGATATTTCACCTAATAAATTAAAGTCACTGCATATAAAAACACCCATTACTCATATAATATCACATGTGAAAACATTAAGGGAAAAGATGTTAAGGGAAAAATGTAGGGAAAAGATGTCATAAAATACATTTTTAAGAGACGAATAAAATACCGTGATCATTTTATGACAGAAAAGGAAATAATTGAGCCCATCTCAGCTATGTCTGCCTTTTTGATTTCTGTTTTTTTTCCTCTCTCTTTCCCAGACACACACACACACACACACACACACACACACACACACAAAAACAGTTTCTTCTGGCTATCTTGAGCAGACAGCATCCACACAAATGAAAATAAGCCCTAACAATTTCGCTAATGCCAAGCTGGGTGGAAACAAACGCGTGAATAAGCAGACAAACACAAAGAAGTGGACATGTACATGTTGCCTGCTTGCATGCAAGCACACACTCACACGCTCACAGTGTGATGGTAAACGCATTAATAATTGATCCATCATTTTTGCTCTGCCGTTCAATGGGCTCTGCTTCTTGTCCACATTTAAAAGTAGAAATCATTGTTCCCATTTCGCATTAAAATTCCACCTCCCAGAGACGCGCTTTTATGTGGCCGGCTGGTGGCTTGGCTCACGTCTAAGTGTGCCCATCCGCACAAACGCAAATCCATACACAAAGCCACACTCATGTCTTTGACTCCTCTCCTCACTGCTCACACAGGCCTGCATGCACACAGACACACACACACACACACACGTACATGTGCACACACAGTATGCCCAATGTCCCATGTTAGAATAAGTCTTTGTGGTCGCAGCAGCCCGTACACAGGGAAACCCCATACGTCTGACTTATTGTACCATCATCCGCCATTACACCCCGAGGAGCCCGTTTTGATAAACATCTGTCATGCTGTCATGTCAGGGAGTTCTCCACTCTGCTGAAACGCCTCATTTATACAATAGTGTGCAAGAGGTCGAGCATGATATGTGTTTATTGCAAGTTAGGGTGCGACTTTCTAATGATGCATACTTCATGAAGGGTTTGGTTTAGCTCTTATTAATTGTGATCAATAATTTTAATGCTTTACTGACCTGAAAATGACTCACTAACCTATTAACAATGACGTACACACTTTTTTTTATTACTTTTAAGCTGTAAACTGTGATGAATGTTTACTTGTTAATATTTATCAATGTTTAGTACTGGTTTTTAAAGCTTTAGTGAATCATTTATTAACAATTAATAAATAAAGCATGGCTTAAGTAAAAAAAAAAAAAGAAGAAGGTGCTATAAGACAGCGGTACTCAAATGTGACAGGCTGCAATTCACAAAAAGGTCTAAACTCAGATGTCCAGTAAATTGCTGACATGGTCTGCAGCAGTGACCCTTTGTGGCCTGTTAGACGTGGCACTGCAACAATGCTCTCTCTCTCTCTCTCTCTCTCTCTCTCCCTCTCACTCGCTGACCACTGTTAACTGTTCACTGACTGAAGCCGTAAAGTACAGGTCTGCGCCCATCCATTCTATAAAAGCCTTCAGACCCTTATAATTGAAATAAACAATATCTCCCAGTTAATTACTGGGCTAAGCTAATTAAAGAAAGGCCGTGGTCCTCAGCTGGGACTTTAAATACACCGCTGGGACACAAGAATGCAGGACACAATTCAAACAGGGAGAAAATAGCCGGGACTCTGTGTAATTTTGGTTGTGGACCGCAGGGGAAAAAATGTATAATTTAAGCCAGAAATTATTCATTTAACATAAACGCTTGTTTTAAAAAACAAAAAGTATTCATTTGAGAGAAGCTGAGGGGAAGTGTGTGTGTGTGTGTGTGTGCGTGCCTGCATGAGTGTGTTTTGTCTGTGATACTGCATGACTACACTGTATTCCACGACAATTGTATGTAAATTTGAGTGTGTGCAAAGGCATCCGTGCATGGGTTCAATATAGTTGTAGTGTGTGCGTGTGTGTGCGTGCGTGTGTGTGTACGCTCTAAATCAACACAGCTCAAGTCAACTCTCTAAGTTTTGTTTGTGTCGAGTTGTGATGTCCCGTTTAGTCTAGTCCTTTGAAGCCCCTGGTGTGGTGTTTTTAGAGAGAAGGGCATTGATGTGGACAGAGGACCAGTGTGGCTCGCTGTTTTCCACACACACACACACACACTGATGAGACAGACAGAGACAGAGACAGAGACCTCCCCGATACTTGGCAAAAACATTGAGGCTGTAAGTGCGACTAATGGCATTCATCTGCAAATCATAGCAAACACTCGCCGTACAATTTAGTGGCCTATTTTAGGTCATCGCTGTAGAATCATGTGCATCTGTGCACTGTTTATTTTTCTAACTCGCTTTAACAGGCTGTCAATTGCAGTTCTGGATTTTACAACAGAAAACGCACACAAAAAAGATGTTTAACATAAACAGCTGACAAGAATGAGTTGATAAATGTTTTTATGTACTGGAAGGGCACATGAACATGAACAGTGTGTCGTATTAGAAGATATTTTCAAAATGATCATCCTTGAAACTAACATTTGGGTGGCATTTAATAACTCTTGATTTCATCATAATCCTTGCATCCCATTTACTGGAAATGACAAATATTTCGCTAACAGCAGCGGTGCCGATCTAAAAGAAAACTGGGAAAACAGTTGTAGAGAAGCAAACTGTAGAGAAGCAAACTGTTCAGTCAGATTATTTAATCCCATGCTACCTTTAGAAGGCTTTTTATGTGTGTTTAATTATTAATTTCACTTAATTTTATACAAATAACAACATGGGTTTGTTAAAGTTGAATAATCCTTGGTAGATCGCCTGCTTAAACCGCGATAGTGAACACAGGTGTGCATCATTAGGTGCTCTAAGCAGTGAGTGAGTGAGTGAGTCAGCAGTCAGCAGTAAAAGATAAATCCTGTATTGCTGTCTGTTTGTTTTGTTCGGTATAGTTTGAAAGCATTGTGTCCGGCTCACCCTGTGGAAACCGGAGCAGATGGTACGTTCCAGTTAGATGAGGCTGAGCTAAAAGGCCAGACGTTGGTCAATAGTAATATAGAAGAGAAGATGGCAGCTTTGTGTCTTTGTTTCATTCCCGCGATCAATGTTTGCCTCCATAGTTTAGTTAATAAATGCCTTTCTTCAACATCCCCTTTCAAGTTTTCCAGTGCCGAACATCTTTCTTTTTTTTTTTATGAAGTGGCGGTGCTGCAGGTCAGATTATCATTTTACTTATAGGTAAAGTAAGAAATAATCATATTATTCTTGTGAATGTCCTGGAATAATGTGTTGATGTTGAACATCACACTGGTTTGAGATGTGACTTATGTTCAGCAGGCTGGATGTGTATTGGAGCTCGTACGATGGAGGCAGAGAGTACACTGTCCTCTTCAGGTGGGCTAGGGGCCTGATAAGAGCTGATAAGATTTGGCCTTGAGGTAGTAAAGGGATTACCTGTGGTATTGTGTTTATGAGATGAGGAGAACACACACACTCTCGCACATGCATGCAATCTCCTGCACATGCTGCTCGTGAATCTGCAGACTTAAATCTAAAAAGACCTACTGGTGATGACGCACGCACACGAACACTCAAGCGAGATTTCGAACAGATGGGGATCTCCCACCATTTTTCAACCTATTGCGATAGCCGCGTTGCTCACTGTCGCTCTGTTGTTACCAGTTTATATCGATGTGAGGCAATTTCCCCAGATGGAATTTTCTGCATACTTGAGAAAAGACAGCAGTAAATGACACTGTCCTGTTGCAATGACTACCATGTGTGCAACAATAAATTACAGAGCTTTTCTTTTCCTCTGCTTCATAAACATTCTCACACATACTGTACACACACACACACACACACACAGTGTATTTCTGTCTTGCGGAGACATTCCTGTCCAGCTCTTTGTTGTGTGTTTAATGGGTTTAACAGGCTTTGTCTGTGTCTTAGTTGTGTTTTTGAGACATTCTTGTGTTTATTTGCCACTGTAACAGTACAGTGTCAGCGCTAAATAGACAACTATACATCCAGTTTTCTTCTCCGGCCGCTGATTAGAGGGAGAGTCTCTTTTCTTTCTCTCTTTCTTTCTTTCTTCTTTCTTTCTTTCTCGTCTTGACCCGTAAGCTGCACTGTATTTAATTCTGAGTCAGTAGTACCGTAGTTTACACAGTGA
The DNA here is from genome assembly GCA_036937835.1 of Pampus argenteus. NCBI lineage: Eukaryota > Metazoa > Chordata > Actinopteri > Scombriformes > Stromateidae > Pampus > Pampus argenteus. Next base: position 16,834,376 of record CM072872.1, on the reverse strand, counting down.
GAGACACTGGTGGTTGGAAAATCATGACCGTTAATAATGGTCTTAACCTAACTCTCCTCACATGAAATAAAGGAAGCAACGTGCGTTGGTATATGTGTCTTTAATAATGTCAGTATTCCTCTGTCTAGTTGTGTGTGTGGTTTCAGTTAAGCAATCGGCAACTGTTATTGATTTTGTCTGCATTTTTCTTTTTTGGTTAAGTACTCCTTGCTGCGGTATCACTTGTCAAATAAATGGTTGTGTCCACTACTTCAACATCCTTTGCCTTGAATTTTCTGTCAGTGAAGTAGATGTGGGTGGTGACTCGACTGCTCCTGCTAGCTTTATCTTTGTCAAACATATCACCAGATGTGTTGGTTGTTTTTTTCATCTGCTTTCATGAAGTGTAGTTAAGCTAAAACAGTTTATACACAGCGCAAAAATAAACTTAGGAGGAAATCAGTCTGAAAGTCAAGATTTCAGTGCATTTAAGGGAAGATTTAAGAGAACCAAAAAAAAGTCCATTCAAACCTTTCGTCATACTCACAATTCTCCTTGAGTATGCTCTCAAAAGTTCTCTGTTTCTATTCCACATCAGTTCAAGCAACAGAGAACTTGAAAGATTCATTTTCTTTCAGGATATCAAACAGATAAAGAGATATGACAATACCGATGCTTGTAGCGTCTCTATGACTGACCGTGAGCCTGTGCTGCGGAGCTGTGGGAATAGCCGAGGGCCAGCAGAGCTGTCTCTACCAGCTGAGAGAAGAGAATATCCTTTCTGACCAGCACGAACTCTGCGTGCTCCTCTCTTCCCTCACTTCCCTCCGTCTGAATCCCTCCATCGGACTGCTCCACCACACAGAAGACGGGAATCATCAGACCTGCAGGACAAGCGAGACGAGGAAAACAAACAGAAAACGGAGAAAACAACAAGAAGATTCTTTTAATGTCTGGTTTTATTGTCTGCGATCACAACATGGTTTGTCCCTCATAGACAGCAAACATGTGGATTGCATTCATTGTGGGTCAAGGGTTTAATCACTTCAGTGTTTTGGATTTTACAATACTGAATGTTACAACACCTGAAATTCTTAATAAAGAAGAACAGTGAATAACATGTAGTCCTAACGGTGCTGTTCACTGCTCACGAGACATTTCCAGACATTTTATATAACGGTTTAATAGATAGGCAGTCATAATAATGACTCCCCTAACAGATATGCAAAGGCAATTTATACAAAAGACCCACGCTGATAACAGCAACAGTGAAAAAAAGCCAAACTATTATAACTGCCAAGAAAACCAAACATGGAGGGATTATAGCAAAGGTGATACTAAATATTAAAACAACATTATATAGTTAGTACATATAGTTACAAAATGTTAACACAAGAAACTTCTTGAATTTACATGATACAGAGACTTTCATTATGCAAATTCAGGCCAGGTGAGAGTCCAGACTGTCACGAAAGGTTCCACATGTGGAAGTTTGGGTTTGGGGACAGTTTGGGGACAGCCAGTAGGTCATATACACGCATGCTTCATATCGTTTCAAATACTGTCACACAAATAATCTATGTGAGCATTATCTGATCTGCCAACTCCACGTTTACAGCCTGGTTAGACAGAAGCTACTTCACTGAGGTTAAAAGAAACACATGCAGAAGATGGAACTAGCGTTAAACTCGCATGCTTTGACCACACTGACCTCTTCCCTGACACACACTAGTATTTATTGTACAATGGCCAGGGACGATACTCACTTTCGATTGGTTGACATCTGCTATTTGTCAGAATACTACAATCCTACTTCCAGCCAACATTTGAACCAGCGTTGGAAATCATTGCCCAGGTCATACTAAAGATGAAGTCTCTACGTTTATTTAGTTTATTTAGTACATTCATAATACTGCTTTAGGTGTCCCAGTAATGAAAATGATGAGCTCAGAGGGAAGAAAAACCCTCCTCTTCCCTTCATGATGCACCTACGATGTCAGCGATGGGGGCCGAAATCCCACATCCGTCCATGCTGAAACATATTCAGACTGCAGTTCTAATCACAGTTCATAGAAGGACGGATGTTAATCGTAGATCTGTGATCACACCCCCACCCCCTGACCTCCACACCCTTCATTTCCGCTACGCTACTTCCTGAACTGGGACTGTCAAAAATTGGAAGTAATTCATAATTCCTCAGATACTTTCTTTCTTCAACTCCACCTCATCTATTACTTTATTAAATATTGGAGCTTGGAAAATATTGAACCTGCTTATTATAAATCCCATTACCTTTGTGTTATGAATAGGACTATTTTTATGTTGAAATGGAGAAAAAGCACTTGTTTCCTATCTGGTTACATTAAATATTCAATCCCAATATTCCCATCCGGCATCAGTGTCCTTTTGGCTCCCTGCACTAACATCATTCCTTCCTCTCCAATATCAGCTTTTTTCCTAAAAGGCTTTTGGTTTTGGGCCACCTGTCAACAGGCAATTAATTAAAGCCCTCTGAAGAAATGATGGACTGAGAGCATTAGGCAGCGTCCCAGCATTAATAATACAGAGCATGGCAATGTGTTTTACCGCATGGATACCACACAATATCAAACACATACACATGTGCCTCCTTTTCCCTACACACACACACACACACACACACACACACACACTTGTTCCTCCATACAAACACATGAGGTGCATACAGCATTAGCTCCCCCTCCCTGATCCATCCCACCCGTTGTTTTAATCAGTCAATTCCTATATTTCTATTTCCTCCTCATTAATCACTCTGCTCCCAGTCCTCCAGGCTCTCATGGAGTGAATTACACACTGGAGTGCTGTGCCAATTCAAGTAAGTGAATTTCCCCCAACAGGGAAATATAACTGTCAACACAGAGCAGCTCCCTCCGACCAGCACTCCTCTCTCTCTTTCTCTCCTGTACTCTCTCACCCTCTCTCTCTCTCTCTCTCTCTCTCTCTCTCTCTACCTCACTCTATCCCCCGTCTTCTCTTATATCCAGTGTCCTGTGATTTGCCTGCTGACTCTGTGATCTGGTTTGGATGATGTGATGTTGCCTCAAACCTCTAATCCCTCTAATATGTATGAGGATGAGTGAACTGGGATATTAAAACAAGATATGTGTGCTTTCTCTGTGTGTGTGTGTGTGTGTATGTGTATGTGTGTGTGTGTGTGTGTGTGTGTTTGTGTTTGTGTTTTGGCAGCATTGCTTGGGTGTAAGTGTGACAGCATGTGTTTGTGAGTGTGTATGTATGGTGTGTGTAAGCATGTAAATCTGTGTGTTTGTGTGTGTGTGTGTGTGTGTGTGGCCCCCTCCCCAGTGGTGTGGTTTGGATGAGACACGTTGAGTTTCCTGTCTTCAAAGACAACCCGTCATTATTGCAGGCCAAACAGCCCGGGCAGCACAGGAAACCCCTTCCTCCTTCCTCCTTCCTCTCTCTCTCTCTCTCTCTGTCCCTCCCTCGGTCCCTCGTCACTTTTCTCACATAGAAACCAGTTTTCCCTCTTTACATTTTAAGATTCATTCATACACTCTATCTTTCTCCACACCGTTGTCAAAACCTCTTCAGCTTCTCTAACACGATGGCTCCATCTTTACAAACTCCGATTGTGGAGCCAAGTGCTGTTCAGAGTTTTTTTCTTCTAGTAACGATACCAATGAATTTGGGCGGGCACTTCTGATTTTATCAGTCAGTGTAAACTGTAAAAATGATAATTATTTCGCTTCAATAAGTAAAAAAGTTAAGGGAAAAAAATTAAGCGAGAGGCATTTCTGCAAACACATGGCAACACCCAGACAGAAGGCATACACACGTGCAAACACATAAACAAGAAGCAACTTTCACAATGAATGCAGGGATCGATAAGCCAGAGTGAGTTGTATAAATCTTGTTTATATGGAGCAATCTCCTTTATTTGGTAAGTCTGTATTATACAGGTCCCTCCAGACTTATAGATTACCGGTAGAAACAGCTCTGGTTCTCCCAGCAGAGCCGCCATACTACAACACGGTGCACCGAGCCAAACTCGACTCATGGCCAGGTTGTGGCTCAGTGCGGAGCCAAATGCTGTCTTTGTGTTGGATTATTGCAACAATCCAAGAATATGTACAGTTTTCAGGAAATAATAATTACCTTAAGGTAATGTATTTTTCACAGAAGCCACATTTTAAAAATAAGTAGCTCACTTTAGAACCTCTACCTCTCCAAACAGTATATAATATACATAGTATATGTATCAGTCCTCATGCTGGCATCATTTGGCCAAAGTGATGCTTACCTCCTAGGGGTCTCAGCGGGGCTCCGTTGTGGCGTATGCGGGGCCCGGTGGGGCTCCCGTTGAGCTCCAACCGGCCTTTCTTTCCCGGCGGCGGGAGGCCACTCAGATCTGGGCTGCCTCCCCTCCGCTCGGGACTGTCCTGGGTGATGGGACTCTCCCTTCCTCGCTCCATCCTCCTCCAGGCCCCCAGAGGAGCTCCAGCCAGAGAAAAAGAGTCTGGAAAGAATGAAGGGAAATACAAGTTGTTACTAGGAGTGAAAAATTATTGAAAGCACTCACTAGTGCACCAAAATGTTCCCAGCAAACACACTATTTACTCTTGTTTTAGACAAAAAACCTAAAAACAACATGACTTTGCCTGCTAGAGTATGTCCTCAGTACCAAATGGACAAAGCACAGAGACAGACTACAGAATAATAGATGTAGACAGAAAGTCACTTATCAGTGTTTGCAGAGAAGTGTACATTAAGTGTAGGAGATTCAGTGTAGGACCACACAACCCCCAACATCGACACACACATGCAAAGAGAGTGTGCAGCCTTGTGGGTTGGTGTCCCTTGATAAGGGAACGCCGGCCAAACGTCTAATACAGGGTAATGCCATTAGAAACGCTGCCAGGCCAGACAGGGGACACGTGCCAAAGTATCAAAGAGCAGCCAGCTTGCTCAGGCCAAATGGACTGCTGTTATTTACATACGAGCCCCTGGACGATATCTGCCAGCATGTGTGACCCTCAATGAAGAGAGAGAGAGGGTGAGAGGGAGAGAGAGATAAGAAACTATCAGTGGAAAAATGGTGAGAGAGAGAGAAGCGAGTAAACATGGGAGGTTTTTCTATTAGAGTATGGAAATCAAGTTAGTGACCAGATTTGGAAGTGGAAAAACACAGAGGGTCTCCGTGCTGAGTGATATTGGCCAGCAATTCACCAGAACAAATGAGGGAGAAACCAGGGTTATTGTTTGAGTGTGGCATATTCACAGCGCTTGATTAGAAACTGCCCGCCTTTTTAATATTTCCTTCACTGCTCCAGCTGTTGTAATCCTGAACAAAAGACAATGTTCTCACACCATGGAGTCTCTCTGTCCTCCTCCTCTTCCTCATCCTCCTCTTCCTCCTCCTCCTAACGCTGATGCAGATGACACCCATCTCTCTACCTTCTATACCGACTGTCATTCTTACACAACAACACAGCTGAAAAACACCATCGACCACAAAAAAGAAAAAAAAGAAAAGAACAAAACAAAACAAAACCTCAATCTGAGAAGTATTAAGAGCTCGGGCCATTTTTCAAAATGAATAATAAATTAAAAACATTAGCTTTGGCGTGATTAAAAAGTGTGGGAAGCAAAGAGCAAAAATGCAAGTGGCCGAGTTTAATAAAAGTGGCTTTAAAAAAGAAAAAGAAAAAGAGCTCAAAGAGCTACACTGAGTGGGAAGCAATGGGTTTAAATGTGAGTACAGTGGTAGCTATGATTCAAAATGTGAGGCTTGCCGAGAAAAAGCGAATAAATCTAACCACTAGCAATGTTGTAGCTACAATAAAGAACAACTGAATATAATACAACGTTGAAAGAAATTCACTGGCTGCTGTCAGCTGCAAATTACAGCCAGTGCTGCTCTTCAGTGTCGCTTAACCTCTCTACACACACACTACAATGAGGTCAAGTCTGAGACTATTTCCTTTTGATTTTTTTTTTCACCTCCTTTTTTAAAAGCAATCCTCCAGAGAATCTGTCCTTATCACCTTCAGGTCCTAACCTGTTGCAGCGCCCCCGCTACGCTGCTGACGATGCCTATCAAGACCCGGCCCTGCCGACATCTCACAATCTAACCTGGAGGACACACACACACATCCTGCTTCAATTACATTTCATTTGGTATTTGACCTAAGAGATAAAATAAAAAAGTTATCGCAGTGTGCATTTTTTGTCATCCCTCAGTCATTCACTGATGAGATAAGATGTCCTAGCGACCTCAACACTGGAAAATATTACCAGGTCAGACGACGAGCGCAGCATGAAGCTTTGTGTTTGAGTTTCAACTTTGTAAAAAAGTTTTAGGAACTGTAGAAAAATGATTAGGGCAGGAGAAGGGGTGAGAGAAGAGGGGGCGGGGTGGCTGAATGTATGAGGGTGGGCTGCCCTTTTTCTCAGGGTGAGTGTTTTATTTCTTTTCTTCTTGTCCTAAAAAGAGTTCTTTGTTTCAGCCTGTCCTTGTAGTTAATTGTTACATAAATGCTTTAACTAAAAAAAAGACAACTTTCATGTGCGCCATGGTTCATAATTCATAATTGTCCAACAGTTCTGTCTCTGTATCAGGTTTAAAATGGGATTAAACTGTTGTATCAGTTTTGCACTGTTTGACATTGTGTGGTTAGAGTGTTTTTAGAAGGACCTATCTTTTTTCTTACATAGAGACTCAAGGTTCAGCCCCATCATTGCATACAGTGCATTATTGTACCAGCGCTTTAATCTGTGTTATTCAGTTCGTGCTAAAAGGCCTGTTATTGGTTCAAGGACCAGGACAATAAAAAATAATCTACAACTAATACGAAGGTTTTAGTCTTTCTTATAACAAGCGTCTGATTTCAGCAGTTCAGAACTATACATAAAGCTTTGAAGCTAAGCATGCAGTTGTTTTATGAAATATCAAAATGTGACTGTGACAATGAGTAGAAGCAGCCTGCAGAGCCTTCGGATATGTTTAATCATTGTCTACATGCAAATAAGGTGGAAAATGTATTCATTTAAGGCCTGCACACGTCCTTCCTTCCTTCCTTTCTTCCTTCCATCCTTCCTTCCTTCCTTTCTTTTATTCCATTTTGATTTTTTTCCCCTTCTTCCATTCATTTTAACCACCTTAAAACAACACATGTAAATAACGACTCGGATGCTGACTTATATGACAGTATTATATACACATTCACAGTCACACACTGATAAATGTTAATCCATTTTACGCAATTATTATGGGTGAGTTGAGCAATAACCTTTTGTTCCAAAGACTGTCTTTAGACGAATGTGGGCACGACTTGATAACTGCATGACAGTATACAGTACATCACATGTTAATGACTGCCACTAAAATCCTGGATTTATCAACATGGGTAACAGGCTTCAAACGCCGAGATTGTTATCAACCATATCCTAAATCCATCTGCATTGCATTCTCCAATAAGGTGCGTGATAGTCGAAGCTGTTAATAAAGCAGAGATAAGACGAGCTGTTGCATATCTGCTATGGAAACGAATGTAATGTCTATTTGATAAGGAAAAGTTCATGACACATCTCCCGAATTTATTGCTTCTCGGGCAACTGTCATGCCTCTCAGAGAAACAGAGAAATGTATTATTGGGGATTTTCTTCTTAAATTCTCAGTTGATTGAAATATCAATACAGGCTTTTTAAAAAAAAGGGCAAAAGCTGCTATATTCTAATAATAAAAATATTCCAAGAGCATTTAATATTTCTGCTGCCAGATATCAAGAAAAAAACCCAGACTCTGCTCTGTTTGTCCCACATTGTGTTTGATACTGAGACGACCTGATGTTTTGATGATAAGCCACTATCAAATTCCACATTATTACATGTTCTAGACATAACAAATACATACTGAGGGCCAAAGACAAGATTGCAGAGCAAAAATGCAGACACGCCCTAGGAAATAGAAGAGTACGACACAACAACAACAAACACACCTCTAAACAACATGTCCAGCTCACAGAAGTAAACACACACAAACAAACAAACAGAGGCTAACGTGTAATTCAAAGCCAGTCTAAACTCTACAAATCAGACGGCTGACAAACACTGATTGGTAGTCATATCCATTTTTGAAAAGACATATGGTGCAATAACGGGAGTAAAGAAGTGTGAACTTGGAACCGCCTGTGAAAGCTGCTCTGCACATTTTTAATTTCTTCTGTCACTATTTCATTTTAGTTTCTTTCTGTCTCTATCACTCTCCCTTTGTGCCATTATTATTATTATTATTTTTTTTTTATCCCATATGGAATGATGAACACTTAAAGTTGCATCCAGCGCCTTTTTTAATGATACACTTCTCTTCTTGTAACAGGACGTGAACTAAATGCGAAGCTTTGGAGGCAACAACAGGTAGAATAAAGTTTTCAAGATGCACTGAACAAGAAGACTCACTGTCATGTTGCCTCCTGCCACTCAAATCCACTCCCCAACAGCCTCACACTACTTCATTTTAATATCCCAGTGCAGTTGTAGGTGTACAGGAAACAGAGAGCAGTAAACACTACAGCTCTGAAACTCTGACACACACACACACACACACACACGCACTTATGCTCTGAGATTTGAAACACAAAAGAGAATAACAGGGATAATTGTGGGTGAAAAGTGAACGCAATCAGCCAAACAGCAGGATATGATGTTCAATCTGCACATGTATAAAAACCAACGGGTCTGAAAGTGAAAGTGTAAGAAATGCAACTAACCTCTCAACACAACGCAAAACTGAAGCGAGTATGACACTTAAAAAGAGGAAAAGCCAAACTTACGTGGAGTCTTTCCTGCTCTAACTGCCTCTCTGGTATCTCGTTCAGCGAGATGATAGGCGTCTGCATGCTGAAGGGTTCTGCCTTCAGCATGCAAACCAGACAGAGAGCGAGTGACCTATGAGGGCATTATTAGCACTGATAGCAGGGGAGCATGGGTGAGACGTCACCTATAGGAAAATATCCAGAGATACGGCTGTTCTTCCTGAGCAAGATCCACTTTTATAGCAGGGCTATCAAGCTATTGGTTAATGCTTGGCTCTGCAGCACAGATAAAAGAAGGCAGGAGGAGGGGGAGCGATGTTTTAAAAAACCTGCTGTCCAATGCACTGAATGTACGCATACATGTACGTACAGGGAGGGACACACACGGTGTTAAAGTGAAGCTGGGATTTGCTGGAAATGCAAAGCTCCCGCGCACACACACACACACACACACTTCCATCACAATTCATGTGACGACAAAATGTGCAGAAAGGACACTCGAGAGGAAGTGTGAAAGAACGTGATTCTCAGAATGTGTTTTTTAAAGTCTGAAAGCAACATGAAACTTTTTATGTGGCTGTTTATGAGAAATGATCGCTGTTAGGGATGGTTACATTATTGTGGAATCTGCCGTTTATAGCCATCAGATGTGTTACTGAGAGAGTGTTGTGATGTGGGGAGGGCTGGTGCGAGGGGAAGAGAGAGACCTTTTTTAACTATTTTTGTAGCTCTGGAGAGAGTCTACACACACACACACACACATATACACAAACACACACACACACACACACTGAGGAAAATAACCAGGGGCGAGGGAGCGAGGCGAAGGCCTTCTGGCAAACATGCTCTCTTGTAAAAATCTCATTTGATAAATACGGGTTAACAGTGAGCATCTATAGCCTCGCCTTTCCAGCTCGAAGATTCACACAAAGTGCTTGAACACACTCATCTGTACACACACACAGAAAGAGACACACACACACACACAGACAGACACTGAGCCACACAAACCACAACCAGCGCACTACACAGACTCTCTGCTTTAACACTTCCAGGGACCACACACTGACTCCCGAGTACGAGGAGCAAACACGCATACATACGCAGCACAGAATAATAGCGTTACAGTAGTGCAGTGATGTAACCTTTGTGACGCTGACCTACGTAAAAAGGCCACCCAGTTATCTTATTCAACCCCCAATACTTTACATGCACAGAGCAGCCTCTCTAGACATTTACAAACCTGATACAAACTTAAAGAAAAAATGGCCACAACATCCCATCAACTTACACAAACACTTCCACTCGTGCACACACCGAATGCCAAACCCATCCACCACAGCTCACACCAGCCTCACCAGAGTGGGAATAACTGTGTGTGTGTGGGGAGGGGGGGGACAGAGAGGGCAGGTCTCAGCGTTATAGGTCTATAAAGAACATGAATATGTCGTCAACGATCAGCATCGTGAGCCGCAGGGCATCAGATGAAATAATGCACAAGGCGAGAAGCAGAGACATTACAGTGTACACAGCAGGCAGGAGAGGATCAGCATCATTAATGAAGCTGCTTCTCTGCCCTCAGAGCTGCTGCAGTTTAATAACACGCATGCAACCATATTACCTGTGAACAGACAGCTGCAGTTGGGAGTTGGAGTTTTAATATCTTAATCTAAATAAATCGTGGCTGTGATCAGTGACACTGACCCCTAAAAGAGTCACAAAAAATGAGAAATAAAACTCATAATAAAAGAAAATATTTTAGATACAGAAAAATTACAGTCAGGCTAATAATAATAATAATAATAATAATAATAATAATAATAATATTAATAATGATGATGATGATTATGATAATAATAATAATAATAATAATAATTATAATAATAATAATAATAATAATAATGATAATAAAGCCCAGGTGGAGTTGTGCATGATGTGCATGGAATTGCAGACCATAAACAATCAGTGCATCAGCATCACTGTCTGTAATCTTCTCTTCACACACTTGGCTGCAGAATGAACAGAAAGGTCTGACACGTTTTAAAGCTGTGCAGCCAAAAGGAAAATAAGCAGCTCCAACTATTTTCATACGTAAACTCTTTACACATTAACCCCTCGTTCACGTCTAACTTTATTTATAAAAAAAAACTTTATGCAGACAGACCAGAGCCCTGCAGCGGGAGCAGAGAGTCTCCCATCACAGCAGCAACTGAAAACAATTCATTTTTCTCGCGGTTGGCCCAAAAAAAAAAGAAGAAAAAAAAGAAAAGAATGAAAATCCAGATTTTTTAAGGGAGTTGTGTGTGTGTGTGTGTGTGTGTGTGTGTGTGAGGGGGTTTGATGCAAGATGTTTGACACTGACGATGTTGTCATTACTTTTTAATATATTATTTTAATTCTATCAATGATTACTGACGTGTGTTCAACTAGATCATTTAAATCCTCCAAAAATCCACAAATTCCAAAAAAAAATAATAATCTGTAAAACGGGAGCTGGAATCTCATATGTGTTCTGTGTGTGTGTGTTTTTTGTGTGTGTGTGTGTGTGTGTGTTTTGTTGTTGTTTTTTTGTGAGAAAAACATAGTAAACATGAACGCTGTTGGGATTCCTGGTGGTTTGGGACTGAGTCAGAGCTGCTGGGTTGTCAGAGGTCACAGAGGACGAAGGGTTCGGTTTACGGCTGGAAGTCGCTGCTGTCGCTGCTTTCAGGCATCAGTAAAGGAATAAGTCACACATTTAACAAAAAAATAAAAATAACTAAGTTTAACGTTGAAAGACACCGGCGTCTAACCTGTGTGTGTGTGTGTGTGTGTGTGTGTGTGTGTGTGTGTGTATGTGTGTGTGTGTGTGTGTGTTCAAAAGTTTCATTCTCTGAACTGAGAATGAATGCAATGCTAACGCGTGTATTAAACGCGTTAGTGTTTAGTGAGGACAACATATTGCTCCTGACATGACGCTCTGCAGGACGACTGCTTCATTTGTTTCTTTCAGACTGGAGGCCTCTTCGTCCCAGTCCCTCGATGAGACCAGAGCTTTGTCATCTCAGTCATCTTCATATGTGTGATTTAAATGGACATTTTCATCCATTCTGATAACGTTGCTGCTGACTCTCAGTGGACTGTCTCATGTGTGGCGGAGGTTAAAAGGCCCTGTAGCTGCTGAAAACACCTGGACCTGATGTGTTTTATTCAGCCCAAAAACATGATTTAAACTCTGCTTGTGTTTATCAGTGACATCAGTGATGGTGCGTTAGGTAATTATCAAATTTAAAAAATATATAAATTATAAAGTTAGAAAGAATTATTGTTGAAGTGATATTATGACGCATTTTAACACGTTTTATTGCTCTCTGAAAACACACACACACATAAATATATATATAAAATATATCTATAAATATATAAAAAATGAAGTAAATTATTCTCAGCGTGTATGGATTAAATCCTGTAAGGCCACAAAACTCCAGTTTAAGATGCGACGTATTTACTGACTGGCTCGGGCAAAAGGAGCAAAACATAACCTTAATAAAATTCCCTCATAATAATATTATTTGTAGACTGGTTGAGATTTTAAATAACTTATTTGTGATTTTAATGACGGACTGTGCAATATTTTAAATTATTCAATTATTACAAATATTTGTATTAATGTAAATAGATTTTACTCCGAGACACAGAGCAGAACCTGAAGTTAGAAAGATTAATAACTTTAACCTAATTAATTATATGTATTATTACTGAATAATAAGATGCACGCTAATGCAATGCTGATTGGGATAATAATAATAAAAACAATAATCATAATAAGATGAATTAGAGTTGTAGTAATTTTGCGTATATTAGATATTATTATTTGATTGTGATTTGCAGCCACTTTAATAATGATATTTTATCCTTAATCATCAGATATATTGATTAAAGTCAAAGTTCTATCAGTCGGGTCAATGTCACTAATACTGGATCAATTGATTATTTATATTTATTTGATGATATATCATTTGTATTCACTTTATGATGATTTATAGCCTGTTCAAATCATGTCTGGGGATCACATGCGTGTGTGTGTGTGTGTGTGTGTGTGTGTGTGTGTGTGTGTGTGTGTGTAGAAACTACTCACTGTTTACGGCGTGTCTGTAGCGCTGCTGGCCGCTGAGGAGGCTCTGTCCATTGATCAGGAGTAATGAATCCAGGGCTGGGCTGTGGTTCGGCTCCTGGATACACGGATCACTCTGATACTGAATCTGCACTCACAAGCCGGACCGAAGATCCACGGAGGGGGGAAAAAAGTTTAGTTAGTGGCGGTGGACGGAGGGAGGGAAGGAGGGAGGAGGGTGCGACGATACGGCGCAAAGCAGCGGACTGAAGTGGAGACACACCGGAGGTGGACGGAGGATGCGCGTCTGTGGAGGGTGAGGGAGAGACAGAGAGGGAGAAGGAGAGAGAGAGAGGGAGAGAGAGAGAGAGAGAGAGAGAGAGAGAGAGAGAGAGAGCAGCACTTGTCCTGGAGCTGTGGATCCTTTTCTTGATATTTCAGATGCAGTCTTGACTTTGTTTTTATTTTTCGTCCTCCCTTTACGTTTTCGTCCGCCTTGTTTTAATTTTAATTTTAATTTTTTAGCTCTACAGCAGTCTCTGTTGTGTAAGCCTGCCCTCCTCTGAACTCATGGCTTCATCATCGGGAAAGAGAAAAGCTCAAAAAATACAAAAATAATACCGCGACACAAACAGAAGCAAAAACGCTCCGCGCGTAAACACAACAAACAACCCGGGAGAAAACAGCGAGACAGCAAACCTGAGAGAAAGGCGACGCGGCGTCTGAGCTGCGGGAATAGCTGCATTTATCGGCGCAAAGCACCGCTTTCTAATCAGAGTGTGTCACTTTCAATCTTCCCTGTGCCAAGAGGCGCACTGGCCGATAGAGGGAGGAGAGAAGGGAGGAGAGAAAAAGACAGAGGGGAGGGAGGGAGGGAGGGAGGACAGGGGGCGTCAAAGTACTAATCTGACCCATGGAAGCGATTTGTGGGCCGGATTTCTCTTATAGGACACATAAAATCATACAGAAGTGTCCAAGAACTTTTTTTTTTTTTTTTTTTTTTTTCATATTTAAACCTCTGAGTCGATCAGGAGTGGAGCACCCACGTAGTAATTCAAAATAAAGATACAATTGTTCTTTCAGATGCTTAAAACTTTAAAAAAAATTGTAAAATTAATTTCTGTAATTCATATCTCACTAAAATATTCATCTCGGGGTCATAATGTAACGTGCACCTATCAGAGAGACCTTGACATGGGACAGAAACCAGAGATAGAGCGCGCTTTGGCGCGTTTGTGACGTTTCTGCTTCACGCAGCAGGAACTTATCGCGCTGCTATCAGTCCATTCATGTTAATCAGTAGACTAATAATAAGCCAATGATGAGCTCCGTCTCTGTGTCTCTCACTGTCCTTATTAGATGTCCTGCAGGGTCAATGTTATTGGATCCCAGTTAATGATAAACCTGTGATTTGATACACAGATAGATAGATAGATGTCACTACATCTAATAGATACGGAAGCTGGACAGGGTCAGGTGACTCTATATGAGCAAAATGAAAATAATAGAAGATTAAAATATGCAAATTAAGTTATTAAAATAGAACGATTATAAAATGTTATTGTTGAGCTAATACAGATATTGATATTGTATTAATACAGGATTGATTGATTTGCTTTGCGCCACTGCGTCTCCATCCTGACGCTAAACTGCAACAAGGGTGTCTTTCGTGCACTTTAAAAAACAAACAAACAAACAAACAAGAGCATGCGCAACTGAATTGAGCAAAATGAATAAAAGACACATCCCGTTTGCAGCATCTGCAACGACGTAGCTGCGCGTAAAATGCGTCCGAGCGTGTTGGCATCGTGGAGCGGGTACCAGTGAGAAGGGCGGCCGGTGGATGGCTGCTCTCTCCTGGCCTCCGGCTGCTCAGAAACCTGGATGAGGAACCGGCAGGGTGCACTAAACGGTGCGCGCGTCTGTGCGTCAACAGCCGTGCGCGCAGCTTTCCAGGAAAGAGTCAAGCAGAACTCTTTTTGGGTTTTTTTTGTTTGTTTTTTTAGGTTTGTTCTCCTGATCAATAACAGGTAGAATGTTGCATATGTTCAGACAATGAAAGCAAAGAAATAACCATAAAGCAGAAGTTACAGAGCATGTCAGGAAGCTGCTTTAGATTCATTTACACTCAAACTTCAGGAGCTTCATCCACGCTGAAAAACAGTCACTATATATAAGACACAAGTCTCCTCATGTCTCACTCACCTCTTTAAAGACGCCCCGCTGTCAGCGTGAAGACACCTGGCAGCTCTGCAGCTCCCACGGACGCGACGTGACAATTAAATGAGCGCAGACACAAAGTCAGCCCGCTTCTCGCTGCTCATTCGTCAATATTATTAAATATGATAATGACGGTGCTGATGATGCGATGCGCGCTGGAGGCCTGACGGCGAGAATATGAGAAATATTCACTGGTGATATTTTTTTTTTAAAAAGAAAAAAATAAACTGTAAATATATGATCAAATATTTTTTTTTTTTAATTTTGCATATTGGTGTAAGTCGTTGCTGAATTATTGCAGTTATTTTAATTTCATCGTAAAAAATAAAA
Organism: Pampus argenteus; assembly: GCA_036937835.1. NCBI lineage: Eukaryota > Metazoa > Chordata > Actinopteri > Scombriformes > Stromateidae > Pampus > Pampus argenteus. The sequence goes on along the minus strand of CM072872.1, from coordinate 16,818,941 downwards.
ATAAAACGGTGATTCAGGGTTGAAAAATAAGCGCGTTAAAATCCATTTAAAGTTTTATTTCTCGCCAGAGGAGCAGTTAAACCTAAAGTGTCTGCGGTTTTTGGATAAGGCCATATTAAACTCTGAAGTTTCCCCTGTTTCTGCAGAGGAAAAGCACAGTGCGAACATGCATCCGTGTCCCATTTGCTTTAGATTAATAATTCATATTCAAATGCAGGCAACTTAATGAACTTCTTGTCACTTCTGGTGGATTCCATGAAATATTGTTGCTTTTGTCAGTGAGTGTGTGATGGACTTTCATATATATATATATTTATGTTTTAATTCAATGCTCCTCGTCAACGAAAAGCAGTTTATGAATAGATCACACACACACACACACACACACACACACACATACACACACACATATATATATATATATATACACATACATATAATCAGACAGGTGTGACGTTTAAGCGTCACATGCACACAAATTAAAGACAAAAAAAATAAAATCATTTTTTATTCCCTAGAGAACATTTCCCTCAAATTAAGAGAAAAATATACGTCTTATTTTCAGTTAATTTTTCCCCTGAAGGAAGGCAGTGAAGCGGCAGCGTGTCATGAACATCATCGCTTTGTATTTATTCAGAGAAATGTTGTGTTCACTGACTTCGTGTGCCTTTCTCTGCATCACGCAGCAGGCGTTGTGAATAATTGAAGCCCCGGTAGGGAATCGTTTGCCTGCAGAGCTTCTCCTCCGATGCATCACTTACCAACTTCTTCCCTCTGTTTATTTTCCATTTCTTGGGGCTACTTGGGAATCTAGGAACGAGCCCGAACAAGCGTAAAAAAAAAAAAGCTCCACAATGTCGCGAAGTAGAATGAAATATTGATCCTGCAATAGCCCCGATAGAAAACAAATCCGGAGGACTGCTGTGGATTATTCATGCGTGACTCTGTGTCCCTGAAGCGTGTGTAAAACATGATAGTGATTGGAGAGTGATGCGGGCCGGTTGCAGTCATTGAGAACACGTTTCATTTATCGCACAGGTAAGTGGTGTTTTAGTGTGTGTGTGTGTGTGTGCGTGTGTGGACCACGGCCTGAGGAGCTTCTCTAAACATGCCCCCTCCTTCCCTCCACCCACCTACTGACACCCCACCCCAGAAAGACAGGAATAACATGCTTTTATGTATTCCAGGTTGATAGAGAGCGATGCTGTGATCTTCAGCAGAACAGACCTCCGGTTCAAGCAGTCAGCAGCGGAGTCATTCAGAGAAGAACGCATCTGGCTCGGATCAAGCGCAAATAAAGCATTAATTAATAACCAGAGTTGGTTTTACTCCTGCGATGATACGTGACTTAACCTTACATAAACTACATTTACTCCAAGCTTCATCTGCATTCATCTCAATGATAAAAATCCCTTCAGTCTTTTTTTGTTTTCTTCTGTGATTTTTTCCTCTGAATTGTTTTGCTGGTCAGCTCTCTCTCTCTCTCTCTCTCTCTCTCTCTCTCTCTCTCTCTCTCTCTCTCTCTCCCTCTCTCTCTCTCTCCCTCTCTGGTTTCAGCTTGTGTTCCTCCGTGTGCTCTGTGATTGTTTGAGACGTCTGTTTTCACCCTGTAAGTGTGGAACTGAGGGGACTGCGGGGCGTCGTTTGTGCAAACAGCGCGGCTGTGTGGTGGAGAGGAAGAGGAGGAAAACAACACGGAAAACAGCCTTTCAAATAGCCATCACTTTCTCATTTACTGGATCCATAAATAATAACAGGATGCGAATTATTCCGATGAAAATGTCACAGATTATTAGATAATCCCACACCTGGCTAAAATGGACCAATCAGATGTAAGAATGATCCACAATGAAAAGCAGGATTTAAAGTTGCAGTCTGTAAACTTTCTTAATGCATTTTAATGCAAACAACAGGAAGCCTACAGGAGCAGGATAATCAGTGGATGTAGAAGAAATAAAGGAAGTTTTAATGATATTAAAGCGTGCTGCATATTTCAAAGAGAAATTATTAATATTTCTATGATAATATTGCTGGTAAATGGAAGTAAAGGCAGTGGACTGACTGGCGGAAGATAGATCAGACTTTTATAAGTGTTGTTGCTTTTTTGGTGTATTTATAATAAACGACAGGTGGTTTGGTGCTTTCTGATTGGACAGCTTCTCTGTCACAGCGCCGTGTGAACACATTTCATTCATGTATAAATGTGCTTCCCGCTGCTCGTCCTGTATATATGGACAGTATAGACTAGTATAGACTAGTCGGTGGTGTCCGTGCACGAAAGGCCTAACAGGCCAGAGGCCGAAATAAAGGCGGAATTCACCAATTAATCAAACGAGTAAAGATAAATCATCATAGAAAAACAATAAAATCCGACTCAGTTAGATGGATATTATTATAATACATTCACCTGCAGCATTAATAATGGCACAATAATAATTATAATCATCATCAAAATAATTTAAAATAAAATAGTAACAATGTTTTATTTAATTTACCCTCTTATTATTATTATTATTATTATTATTATTATTATCGCATTCCGACTGGAGCAAGCGTTTTATAATTTTTGCATTTTCCACTTTTCCGCTAAATTACACGGCCATGGTTAGACTCACTGCTAATTGAAAACGAAAGTAACTAACTCATAACGAACAACAGACGCGTGACACAAAGCAGACAACTAAACAAAAATGTGAGCAAAAATAAATCCATATTTTACAGAACACCTATGTCAGAGTTTTACTTTTGGTTCGCTCGGCTGCAGCAAATGAAACACAAGATTCAGATACAAAGCCTTAAAGGTTTAGGAGCAGGGTTTTATTTTTATTTAAAATCTGTTAATACATGTTTTTGAGATCCATATGAGTTATTTCCATGTTTTTCATGAGTGTGATTGTGTCTTTGCACAGCACTAATATTCCTGTGGTTGGTCTGTAGGGTTAGAGAGGAACTGCTGGGCCAAAGCGCTTCAAATGGCTTGTTTTTAAAGGATGTATCTCGTTTCCGTCAAGGATTAATTTGTCTTTTAGCGCACTTTCTCAAATTGCTTCCATGCAGAGGTCACGACTCACGGCTCCATTATTGCTGCTTCACACCATTTTTCACCGGAACGCTCCTTTAAACTGCGAGCACTGAGCAGCTGGAGGATAATAACAGCAGTGTTTCATTTAGAAAGATTAGTAACGAAATAACCATAAGTAGTTAATAGTTATAATCAGTATCAGTGGCATTATTATTAATATTATTACACTCATATGAATTGGAATTATTATCTACCCCCCTCTCTCTCTGTCTCTCTCACTACACACACACACACACACATACATATAAAAATACATACATACATACATATATATATACATATGTATATGTATATTTAAATGTATATGTATTTATATATATATGTGTGTGTGTATATATATATGTATGCATATATGCGTATATATATATATATATATATATATATATATATATATATATATATGTGTATATATATATATATATATATATATATATATATATATGTATGTATGTATGTATGTATATATGTGTGTATATATATACATATATATGACATATCCTTTTATAATATATCAATACATATTCAAGATTGTAGAATCTGTCAAGCAACCAGATTTTGTGTGTTTACCTGACATTTTTCCTTTTGGAATCACCTAATAATAAAAGTCCATTTATAAAGGGTATTAAATTTGTAACCAACGGTTTCATAAATGCTTAATTCATATTTGACTTAAGATTTATAAATGAGTTATAAATCATGAATAAGAAATAGCTTCTGGGTTGCCAGTTTGTGAATAACCCCTGACTGGAAAAAAAAAAGCTGCAGAGGATCTGGACAAAAATCCAAATTATTAATAATTCATCGAGCATTTATTAATAGATTTATCACTGCGTTGTTGTGAGAAGGATTTCTCACAACCTGGCAACCGAGAAATTATTTTTTATTAAACTTAAATTTATAAACCTTTAACACTTTAAGAGTATTATTAGAAAGTGATAGCATTTTTTCCACCATTTCTGTTAAACAGATATTGATTAAAAGAAAAAACAAAAAAATCTATTAGAATATTTTTTTTCCCTTTAAATACAAAAAACAAAGTCAACCTCAAACCACTGAACAGACTCGACAATACAGACTGACCTTAAAAAATAGACTCGACAATACAGACTGACCTTAAAAGTCTAAAACAAACTATGAGAAGTTGATGTGTTTGTTTGTTTTTTTCCCCTCAGCATCTATCAGAGACAGCAGCTATAATGTCCTCCTGCCTGTCTCAGCTTCTCACTGTCCGGGCCCTTTGAGGTCTGATATGCAACAACACAGAAGATTGTTTTCCTTTTGGTAAAAGCCGTGGCCCTCGCTGGCCGCCCCGCAAGCCTCTTTTCCTCCCAATAAGTTCTTACCTGAAATCAAATCCGCCTGCTTAACGAGGAGGGAGAAAGTTGGAGCAAGAGAGGCAGTTTCGAACGTCAGCACTCTGCACTATGTCATTGGGCACAAGTATTTGACAGTTGGAATTATCTGTAAATACTTCATTAAACTGTGTATGAGTTCCCCTCTTGTGCCTCATGGTACTTCTGGTAAGATTTACAAATGATAACATAAACACTTTGAAAAAAAAAAAAAAAAGAAAAAAAAGAAATTCAATTCTCATTTGAAAAGAATTGGACAGGGAGGAGGGGAGCTGGGGGAATTTGATTGGAGCAACAAAACAGCGGAGGTCTCTGTAATGAGGTTTGGAAAGTGTGTTCAGTGTTTGGGGGCCAGGGTTTACTTGACCTGCCAAAGGGATTGTCTTCCAAAACGGACGCAGTGCCAGAAGCTGAGTCCAGCCATCCAGGCGTTCACTACCTATCGACTACCTATGTTGTATTAACCCTGCTAAGAAATGTGGAAAATAATATCTCAGTTACCCAAAGTGCCCCAGACAAATAGGGTCAACTCATCAAAAAAAATAAATAAATAAATAAATAAATAAGGGTAATTCATCTTACAACTCTGGCCTCAATGAAATAAAATGCAATTCTGTCTCTGCCAGTCAACTGTTTACACCATGAAATTTTTCCTTGATGAAGCACTAGAGCAGCCCAACAGACAGGACAGTCTGTAGACTAGCACACACACACACCCACACACACACACACACACACAAAGTCACCTCGATCTGCGGCTGACACACTCACCTCGCCGAACACATGCACTCCCCATGTCAGCCTGTCTGTACTAATAACCCCTGCAGCCAGCCTCTTATACCTGAGAGCCTCATGTCAAGAGCAGGCTGATGTTTAGAGGAAATGGAAACTGATACGGTTTTAAAAGTGTAGCCAGTGTGTGTGTGCTCTGGTAGAGGAGGCAGGTAGGAGGGAGGGAGGGAGGGGGGGAGGGAGGGAGGGAGAGAGAGAGAGGGGTGAAAGCAAAATCTGAGATATTAAAGAGGAAAGAATGAAAAAGAGAGATTTCATAGTTTCATGAAGGGGAGGTCGCAGGTAGAGCTGTGGGTGTCGTTCCCAGTGAAAGCAGCGCAACACAAGCCGAGTGAGAACACATGCACAGGAACACACACACACACACACACACACACACACACACACACACACACTGTATATATATGTAGATCCTACCATGCTGTGGAAACGTGTCGTCTACAGTCGGCGTCCCCAAACATCTCAACGTCTCAACTCTTCACCCCACAAGACACAGATGAGCAGAGGCCTTGTGGGTAAACAAGGGTGCGGGGATAGTGAGTGGTTTCACTTTGCAGGTTCCCCCTTTGAGTGGGCGGGGCCAATTGAGTCAAAAGTAAATGTCAATCATTTACTGTCAGACACCAATGAGGAAGCTTTTGTCTCCTGAAAGTAAATCCCTCTGATTTCTCTAAAAGGAGTCAATGATTGAAAACATGCATTGAGGGACACCCATATTGGCCTGTCAGGCATGCAGTGTGTGTGTGTGTGTGCGTGTGTGTCTGTGTGTGTGTGTGTGCTGATTCCTGAGTGGCTGTCAGTGCGATAATGATCTGGCCGGCTGTGTGGAGGGTGCAGGGTCAGAGGTGACCTCACTGCTGTGATCTTGTGTTTGTTATTGCTATGCTGCCCTTGGACGGGTTAACATAGCACACACTGCATCAGCTGGTCTGTGCACTTCCTCTAACACACACACACACAGACGTACACAGACACTGCTCAGTCGTCAGGCCTGTGAGGGGTTTCTGAGGGTCACCTCCACATGTGTTGACGGGCCTCGAGTGGACTAATCTAAACTGGTGAAATGTTATCCCACTACAGGGAGGACAGGAGCTCAAATGGCTCCACTACTGCGCTGTTTATCTGCTAATGTTCAGGGGAGCAACCATGCAGAGATCGAGATCTGCAGGTTACTGTGGCGCTTGAGGCTTTGGGGGTCTGTTTGGTTTTTTTTTTTGTTTCCATATAGTACTTTGCTTTGAGGTAAAAGGAAAGAAAGAAATTAATCTGTTTTTAACTCTTAAATGTTTGATTTCACACAAGCCATCCCCCATTAGATCATTTTATAATCACACTATATACAAGTATATACATTATGTAAACAAACATGTTATTGAAGCTATATGATGTTTGCACTTGATGAAATATTAGACTCCCAAGATTTCCCGGTTTTAGAGCTGCACCGTCACATCGCTTTGAAAATATTCTTGATGTCTTGTGCATTTTAAATATATTTCACCTAAATCGAACATATTATCTTTAACATTATCTTTTAGGATCCTGAATAATAAGCACATGTCTATGGGTTTGGATAATGTGTGACTGCACAACATGAGTTTGTAAACCAGTGCAAGAGTTTAAAAGATTAATGAGGAGAATGAAGTTAAGAAGAAAGTCAGCTCTGTAGACACACTTACACACTAAATGATGAGTCGTTGCTAAAAGTTTACAAAAAATTTCACTTCATTCCAGTCAGCCTGTCCAACATTTTCCTCCTTTAAAACCAATCAATAAACATTTCCTACTGTTGATGGATGTCACTGATGTGGCTCCTATTAGTCATATTGACTGTGTTAGAGATACAGGCGTCCTTGTCTACAGTTCAAATCTGCTCTTTCCAGTGATTCCAGTGTTTTTTAATCACCAATGAGGATGCTGATAAAAAATGTTTGATCTGCACCCTACATTATCTCAGAGTGAAACTGGCTCGGTTTATTCTGTCATAAAATAATCTAGACAATATACAATACAACAAACAAAGATATCCAAACTGGAAAAAGAGATTAAACAGAGCATGTGTCAAATATAAAAACACAACATAAATCAAATCAACTAACCTCATTTTAAATTCCACAAATGCGTTTTTGTGCGGAACATTAAAATATTATGAAGTAAGGGGTATTTATTTCAGTGAATCTTACCAACAGCTGGATTCTACCACTGATAAGAGTTGCATTATGTGGATGTCCTTAAAGCACAGCACAACTCGATGTATTTAATTGACAGGCCTCAGCCTCCAGATACTTGTGTGGTGAATGGTATTATACAAATATAATAGCAGCCACATAACAGAGCTGTGTGCGGACTGTGGCTGTGCCAGCGGAGGTATGCTAATGGAGTCAGAGGATAGTTCTGTGTGCGTCACAGGTCTCCTCTGAGTATGGTGGTCGGTCGCCCACCCACCTCCTTAATTTTCAGACTACAAACACTCAACAAAGACCCACTAATACAGAACATATTTGGGGATGGAGGGCCAGTACGCTGGACATAGTAAGAGAGACAAAGAGCAGAGGGAGAGAGAGCAGGAATAAGAGAGAGTCGCCTCTTAATCAGTCATTATTTATAGTCCAGGGAGGTTTTAAATCAACATGTTTGGGAATCAGGGCCAAGCCTTATGGCTTTATAACTGCTGTTCAAATAATCACAACACAGATACCAGATATGGATCACTCCTCCTCAGCTCCTGGCCTTTTCTCAGTCACACCCTTGCATCCTCCTCTCCATCTTAATCCTCTGCCTCTTTTCTGCCATTCTGGGGTCTTTGTTTTACTGCTGAACTACATCTCACAGCATTTATTGTTTTATTAAGGAACACTGCTTTGTACAATCCTTTGCTGCCGTTGTGTACGATAAAATTGCAACTTTATTACCTCATGTAAATAAGAAGGGTGAAGGAGAAATTCTACAAGAGTATGTGTGTATAATCATGAAAGTGTGCATGTGTGAGTTTATATCCACACCCATAGACATGTATCTGTGTGTGTGTGTGTGTGTGTGTGTGTGTGTGTGTGTGTGTGTAGCGAAAGCTGTGAAATGAAAACAAATGGCAAACCTAAGCGAGGTGAACATGACTGATGGGGCTGCTCAGAGGGAACAGAAGCATTAGTGTGTATGGAGAGTGGTCTGGTTTGGCACATGAGGGGTGTGTGTGCATGTGTGTGTGTGTGTGTGTGTGTGTGTGTGTGTTGTGTGTGTGTGGGTATGACAAGGCAGATGAGGAGATTGGTGGGATGCAGTCAGTAAAGGTCTGACATTGCCAGAACCTGCCATGTGTCATTGATTTACCGAGTAGAGTTGCAATGATTTAGTTGACAAAGCATCACTGTGGATCTGTGTGTGTGTGTGTGTGTGTGTGTGTGTGTGTGTGTGTATATTAATGTTTCAGGGAAAAGCCAGATACTTGTTGACATAGACAGAGGTGCCAGTGATATCGTGACATTGTTTTATTTATTTTTTTATTACTAAGACATTTTCAAGTATGCAATGCTTTTTTGGAACTGGTACTTGCAAATGAATTCATGCAAGACACTTTCAGCAGCAACTGTAAATAATAAAACAGAGAAACATCATAGCAATTGTTCGACTATTGTTATACAAATCTATCAGAATTGTATTGGAGATGCAGCATAATTCAGTTGATGAGTTTTGTATAACAGATCAGGTTAAACCTTTGAGTTTTAGTGTCAGGGAGACAAACAAAATTATTATTATTTAAATACCAAAAAAACATGCCTTTTTAAAATCACACAGTGGTTTTGGAATTGGTTTTATGGACTTTATGCAGCATACTCAACTCATAAAACAGTGTGAAACTATTGAAATAATAGTTAAGGAAAAAAAAAGGGACAAGTAACATCAATGAGGATTGAAATCACAAAGCTTCTGGATCTTTTCTTCTTGATCAGAAATGCTGGTTCAGCTGAAAAACAGCTGACTGTAAACAGCATGAAACTACATCTACTACTACAGTATGTCTGCATATATGTATGTGTGTGTGTGTGTGTGTGTGTGTGTGAGAGAGAGAGAGAGAGAGAGAGAGAGAGGTGAAAGGGCCAGGTAGACTAGACAAGAGGAGTGGATAAGTGAGGGACGGGAACAGCCAACACTTTTCTTAAACTGAAGCCAGATCTGTTTTATCTCAGCGTGAGGAGAGAGGGAGGGACGGGGTCTTTGCAGGGACAAGGCCAGGCTCTGCGTTGTGTGGCTGGCAGGCGAGGAGGGGAGGAAGGGGAGGGGATAAGATGAGGCTGCTGTAGGCCTGGGGGTCTGTCTGCCTGGAAGCTGTGGAAGGCCTGCTCTTGGGGCTAACTGATTAGGCTATAATTTGAGGGGTGTCTTGAGGGAGCAGCCCCCTTTTTCACCCACCGCCACCACCCATGGGAGGCTGGAGTAGGTGCAATAGGACCCCGAGCACACATACATACACATGCGTGCTTATGAAATGATGGATAAGCAGACGTGGGGATTGAGAACAGGAAGTGATGATTTAAACAGAGCGCCAGAGACGCCAGCTAGAGAAGCACTTACCCTCCCTCTCACTGAAACTATAAGCACGCTGGAAGCAACAGGTACGCTTTGAAATGTGTTAAATATTAACGTCACCAGTACAAAGTCATTTAATTTAAAGCGGCTATAATCAACATTGCTTGTAGCGATGAACCCGCAGCCAATGGTCATCAGACTCTGCAGCTCACTCGCCTTTTTTTAGCATCTTTCAGCTCATTGTTTTGGTTTTGGTTCCCTCTCGTTACTCTCATTGATCTCATTTTTGGCCGCGCCTTGCAACTTTTTTTTTTAGAAAAAAAGGACAAACAGACAAAGTTAGTGACTAGCTGGTGAACATAGTGGATCATCTAACGGCTAAAGTGATGGTGGAGACCAAAAACAAAGCCAAAAGAATTGTGACTATTGGACCCTTGTCAGGTATACAGGAACACGAAATGAAATGAATGATAATGTTGCTCCATGTCTGCTAAATGGCGGAATAAGTAAATGTTTGCCAACGTGTTCGTCATATGTCATATGTTAGTGCTGTGTCTATCTATCACTGGCTGTGGAAATCACAGTTTTAAAATATATTCCCTGCAAACCAAAGAATATATTTCTCTACATACGCATGTAATAAATGAATGAATAAAGATAGCAACCCACTCCACTGCAGTCTCTATGAGACACTCAATATTTTAAGCAATACAGAGAACATAAAAGCTGTAATTAAGGCAGCATATAATATTTATCAGTGTTTTGAGCAAAGACGGTGATATTTATCCAGTAATTACAGGTACTAAAGCTCAACCCTGCTCTGTTGCCCCGTGTTGTTTGGCCATTGCCATGACACTGTGTAGGTCTGCACCGTTTAACAAGCAGTCTGCAATCTCCCATTAGATCAGACGCTATTAGGGCAGAGAGGAGTCACTGAGCAAACAGTATGCCTGCCTTTAAAACTGGGTTATCTAATCTAGTCAACAGGGATGAGCTGGACTTTGGAGTTCACAGACAGACAGAGCAGCTTGTCCACAAGCATTGTTTGGCATGGGAATGAAACGATCAGATAAGGGGCTTGTGGAGGTACTTTGTTGAAGGTCAAATAACGTCTGGTGCTGATGATTGGAGATGCCGTCCCCCTTTAAGCAACTGCAATAATGTGCTTCAGTGGATGGCTTTGTTTTGTACTATTAACAAACTATCTGTAAGGTAGACATGTTTCCTCCTCACTGATTTCTTAATCTTAAAACGTTACATAACAAGCCCATGTGCACATTAAACAGGTTTAGGTCGCTTTCATTGTTTCTTACTGGCCATGAAGAGCCACAGTCCTCATTCTGGGCAAAGGTCAAATAGTAACATCAGGTAGGTATCTTCCATATTTCTGAATAGTAACAAATTCCCTCTGCGCGTTTCAACTGGCTGCAGTGGAGAGACACTGAAACACGAAGGTGATTTTCTACTTCAAGACAGAAACGGATGAACGTTAATATGATTTGTCTGACTCAGGCTGCTGAAGGCCCATATTATCTGCCACATTTTTTGCCTGGAGCAATGACTGCAGATTTTATCCCCATCTTTTCCAACTCAATCATGTTAGAAAAGGATTCCTTTTATTGTCAATATAGACATGAGCGACCACAAACTATTATATAAGTGCTATTTTAAGATAAATGTGATATTTTAAGCTTGATCCTGGACTGAACTCTCATTATGCATTAAGAAGATGCAATAATAATCTAATAAAATCTACCTTATAATAATAAGATTGACACAGAATTGTAAAGGTTAGACACCCGACACCTGAAACTTGTCCTTGTCATATTTACTAAACCTCATCATGCCTATAACACTGTTTTTCTGTAATATTCCTCTACGTTTCGTCTTATTTGCGTCTCCATCTTCTCAAGTGTGCTGCTCCTCTCTCTTTCTCTCTGTCGCTTCTCCTCCATGGTCGACTGTTTCGGTCCAGGCTCAGGAGGCAGAAGCGGCTGTGTATGCGGGCCCAACCTGGACCCTGGCCTGCCCAGCATCAGGCTAAGTGCCTCTGACAGCCCACCGCACAGTTATTAACTGTGATCCGCCACCACAGGGCCTGGGCAACCCCGTGCCGAGGGGAGGGTCCACCAGAGGGCTCTGCTCTAAACACAAAGACTGCTTTCACCTCGCACTCAGTCTCCTCTGCACTCCACTATGTACCCGTCTAACCCTCCCCCCTCCCTCCTCCTCCCCCGCATCCACTAATACATATTTACATCATTTCATATACAACACATACAGTTTTTCTAATATGGCCCTATTCATGTGGCCGTGGAACTGCTGGGAAGCTGCTCGGCCAACCGCCCGAACCCCTGACGTTGATGGGTTGAATAAAAATGCTTTAGTAAAGGACAACTGTGAAGGTGGCTCTTTTATAAAGGATTACCAGAGGGCATATCCATAAACAGACCGCTGTAACATACATCCGAGGCATGTAAAGCGCTGCCTCGTCGGCTTTCTGTTGCCTATGGAATGCTGTCCATAGACTTGTGGCTTTCATCCATATAGGTGGTCTGCAGCACTGTTTGTCCTGCGCTCGCCCTCCAGTATCCCAGCCACCCCTTCTCTTCCTCAGGATGTGGGAGACCGGAGAGCCATCAGCCCCTTCAAACAACAACACAACACGGGTCATTAGATGACAAAATTGGGAGAGAAATAAATAAATGTTAGTGAGGGGGAGGACAAAAAGTGAGAGACACACAGAGAGAGAGAGAGAGAGAGAGAGAGAGCGAGAGAGTGAGATCCATAATGACAGTTGACTATGTTTAGGCCCCAGAAAGACATTGGGATAAACAGCAGCTCGTCCTAGCTAACAGGAGGGCTTTAAGTCGCTGAATTGAAAACCCCCAAAGCCACTTTTTCCTGCCCACATTGGCCATAATGAGAGCCCCACCATTCAATTGTTGAATAGTTGAGGCTTTTCCCTTTGAGGTGACTGGCTTTAATATAGCAACACGACATACACAGTGGAGCAATGGACATCCCCAGCAGTGTTCAAAGCTGTGGCGGGATAAGGATACGGCTGACATGCATTATTCCTTACAAAAGCTGCCTTTTGTTTGCTTTATGCTCAGATCCCACAAATTGTAGGCTTTGTCCGTCAACATTTCTTATTTCAGGCAGAGTCCTCTTTTTTTTTTTCCCTTATCCCCCCTTTTTTCTGCTGTCTTTCCTGGCCTTGGCATGTGTTGATGCTTCACGGCATTGATAACTACACACACATTGGACACTGTCTGTTGACTTCGTCCTTGCTGCTGCTGTGCGGGGGCTTGTAGTGAACGAGGTAACTTGTCACTCGTTAGAACTTTATGAAGGTGTGACAGTCAGTTAAACATCTACCTATGAAAGCGTTTCCTCAGTGTCCTACTTTTATGGAATTTACATTTGAATATAATTATTCAGCGTTAGTGGGGTTCCTATGCGATTAACTTGAATCCTATTTTGGATTTTTAGAAGTTTTGCAACAAAAACATCTCATCAGTATGTATGACAATTAAGAAGAGTGGTTTCAGTTTCAAACCACAAAGACTTCATCAGCAGAGACATCATTAATTGTATAAGCTTTCATACTTACAAGCAGATGTTAAGCATTTATTTGTGTGTTGTTCAATAGTCTCGAAGAACAAGAATATGTGTCAAAAGCAAGTTGAATCATTTTTTGGGAAACGATAACATTTTTCTTATGTTCTGCCGTGTGTGTGTGTAATACTTCGGTGTCGTTTTGGGGCTGTTTTCTTTACAAACCGTAAGTCTGATGGTCAGGCACCATTAACTGAGCACACTGCCGTGCCAGAGCGGGTCATAACACCCGTTGGCGCCATTACACACACACACACACACACACACAACAGATTGCCCAATTAGCCCTCCTCTCCTGTGTCTCTCTTAACTCTGCAGCTACGCTTAGAAGTCATTACACTCAGGGTCAAGTGTGATTTCTGTGCTTATCTTGCAACAACAACTGGCAAGTGCAGGCACATACATCTACATACACACATGCATGTAAACTCCACAGACCTCTAGTGAGTGCTTTAGGGAGGCATGTGACTGGTGAGGCAATGCTGCCCTCATGTGCTCCACAGTTTGTAATTACAAGTGTTTAGAAGGTATTATTTCTAAAACTTTTCTCTTCACAGGGTCCACAATGCAACTTATGTGAGCTGAACGAACACTGTGGAAGCACATCTATTTTGACCAGGCGCTTTCTTCATGTAATAATACATAAATCGGGAGAAGTGGGACATTGGTGTAGGTCTTTTCAGAATAGCATCCCGAATGAAGTGAACTCAGCGATCCAGCTCATGCACAGGCTTTGACTCTGTGTGGTTTGGTGACCTGAAAAGCGCTGGATCTCACTTGTCCTATTAGGCGGTAATAGCTGGAGCCTTCAACTGTGAGGTGAAACAGTGAGATAGATGTTTTATCTGAGCAGGATCACAAAGCTTTTATTCTCCCTTCTGAAGCCTCTTCAGTCTGAAAATGACTAAGGGATGTGTGGTGGGTTGAAGAGGAAACTCCCTTTACCGCAGCCCTGCTATCTCTGTGGGAGTTCATTATATTCACACACACAGACTGGCCACACACATACACACAAGAATACAGACACGTACTTATTCACATATTATACCACAACAAGCACACATGCTGTATCTATACACATACACACACACACACACACGTAGAGACTCTAAAATGAATGGATGGTGGGCAGATGTGCACACCATTCACCGCACTATAAATTAACCAGCATGAATATGTTTTTGTGGTCATCCCCTGCCCCACCCATACAGACAAACCCCAACAATCTTCCACCCACAAGGTGTGTCTGTCAGGGGCTGAAGAGGAAGAGGGTCTAAAGTGCCGCGGCTCATGTCTACGACACTGAGCTGCTTGTGATAAATAGCATCTGTCAAGTTAAACCGCACGGAGAGGTCATAAGGTCGGGATTTAGAAAGGGTTGTTGAGCTGCTGCGGGGAACACCAGCCAAACACCGGTGGGGGGGGGGTAATGTTGTTTTTGTTGTTGTGATTTGTTAAAACCATATGAACATTAATTGATTATAACAATTTAATTCAATTTAACATTCTATTTATTGATCGACAAAATAATTCATTTTTTTACAAATTCATCTTTAGTTTGCAGATTATCGTGACTCAGGTAACGACATTCAAATCAGAGACAAATCTGCCCTAAAACCAACAAATCTGAGAAAATCTTCCACATATGGTGTCACAACTATTTAATTACTAATTGTAAAAGGTAAGAAAGCCAAACGTCCTTCTCAGAAGCTTTGATGTAACACCTGATGTACATGTGGCGCAGCTTTTTCTCCATGACAACACACAAATCCGGGGAAAGACAGTCCTTTAGCCTTTGCTACCTGCTGCTTTATCGCTCCTACTTATGGGTATTGTCATGGCCTCCGACGACATCTACTGGTGAATTTGGGGTATGACAGCTCAATCACAGAATTGTAGAAATCTTTATTTATAATGTCAGTCAAAAGTACATCATCCCCTAGCACACGCAGTAAAAATGGCCAAATAATTCACATTTAAGGCCACGACACACTCGTAAAAATTAGGAGGCAGCCTTGCAGTCGATAGTAAAAACACAGAAGGGGAGTCCTAAAACCATATTTAAAAAGAATTTAACCATGAGAAACAAACATGTGCAGATGTCAGCTGTCTCCAGTCAGGAAGAGCAAAACCCTACAGAGACGTCGAAACCTCTAAAGTCCCTTTGATTGAGATGCGACCGGGCACAGAACGAGACGGGGTGCAGACAGTGTCAGGTGTGTAAAAACCAAATCCCCATCCCTCCAAACACAATAAGATCTCACTGTTTAATTAAAGAGCTCAACTCTTGCGACAGTGAACCTGGAGGTTGTGTGATGCAGACGGTCACCCCATGACAACATGTCAAATGCAAAACAGACAACATAAATGAGGAAAACACAACAAACAGATGAGCTTTGTTCTTTCCTATTTACAACGTATTATTGAACAGGAATCTGACCAGAGCAAAAAAAAAAAACATGTCAACGCTCAAGAGGCAAAGCTGCTTGTCTTACATTCATAAACATAATGAAGAAAAAAAAAGGACCAAATGGAGAAACCTGCGGTGTTGCACATGTTGGTAGAAATTGTTCAAAAGTTCTTCAGATGTCCAGTTTGTCAGTAGCTCTTCCTTCAGCAGATGCAGTGAGCTGTAACAGAGTCCTCTGCAGTCAGATATAGTGGTCGTCACATTAGTAGACAGTGTTTGGTTTCAACACTTCGCTTAGAAGCAAATTAGAGTGTTTGTTGTTTTAAAATTAACAAAAGGCCTTATTACAATGTAAAGTAGGGACAAAAAAAACAAAACGACAACAACGTGTAGACGTGGTATTCTTTCTATTTCAACCCTTCAAATAAAAACATCAGCAGTTGTGCTACTGTATGCAAATAAAGAACATTAAAAAGTAAAACAAACTGGACTCAAGCCATCCTGAGTAAGAACAATCTGGAACAAAAAAATAATAATAAATACACCCCGGCCAGAATGACAGACCACGCTCCGATTGATTGACTGTGTCTGTGTGTGTGTGTGTGTGTGTGTGTGTGTGTGTGTGTGTGTGACAGAAAACTCAGTCCAGGCTGTGCGTGTTGGTGTGTTAGTATCCTTGTAGTCCATTGTAAACCTTCTGTACAGAGCCCTGTTTCAGAAGACTCCGAATACCTGCAAGAACACAATGATCTTTATTATCAGCACAATAAAAAGATGCAGATTCAAATATCACAACGGTTACTGTGTGTGTGTGTATATATATATATATATATATATATATATATATATATATATATATATACACACACACACACACACACATACACACACACACACATCCCCTATCCTCACCATCTTTCTGCTGCTCGTCCAGCTGTGTCTGTGGAAACTCCACGTCGAAGGTGATGATGAGGGAGCCGCGGATGTTGATGTTGTCAAAGTTGGGCAGGCCCTCGCCTTTCTTCCACATCCGGGCACCAGGCTTAGTGATCTTGTCTCTCACTATATGGACCTGTTGGGCAAAGACAAAAGCAACCTGTCAATTTAACTATCACGTAATCTTCTTTTCTTAATAATATGAAACTTTACACAGTCTTTAAAGTCAAGACTCCCGAAACGAAAATGCTCCAATATTAGGTCAACTGTGTACAGAACCTTGTGTCCGTCCAAATGTACGATGTCCATCTCAAAGCCGACCAGCGCCTCCACCAGTGAGATGGTGACGTTGGTGTACAGGTCATCTCCTCTGCGTTCAAACACAGGATGCCTGAAAAGAAAAGAATCCCCTTATCACGACACTGCATGTGACTAACTTAGTATTCGGCAATACAAGTGTTTTGTTGCAAACACACAGTAGACGTCTCAGAGTGAATAAAACTTGTTCATACTTCAACACTTTGATGCGGAAACGTAGATCTCCAGGCTCGCCGTCGATGTGAGGTTCCCCTGTGGTCACAGGGAAGACGTTAAGCACAGGTAATAAATAAAATAAATAAATAAATAGCTTATATTAAGCTTCATGGAAGTTTACCTTCTCCAATGAAAGGGTATTCCATCTCGTCTCTCACTCCCTGTTCAATTTCTACCTCCAAGGTTCTCTCTTCATTTACGAGCCTGTGTTTAAGGGCACATAACAGAAAACAGTGTGTTGTGATATTACGCTTGTGGAACCTGTTTCTCTAGTTGTTATTACAGCTCTGATAGAAACAGGTGATCCTAAATGACTCGAGTCACACTGTAACACCGTGAAGGCATTTTAAAAAAAAATAAAAAAAACCCTACATAAACTGTGAAAAGACACACGTCCTAAAAAGAGCTACTGATTCCAACGTGTCCAGATTCAAGTTGTGAGAGTCAAATATGTCTGATGTCATTTTGTTATACAACCCAGAATTTGGTTATGCAAAAAAATCTTTTACGATTAGTTGGTAGAGCTGTTATGACAATATCTGGGGTTGTATTTTCTATTTTAAAAATTTGGGATTGGGACTTACTTCACATTGGGACATTCATCACAAACCATCTCTTGAGTCATCTGGAAGCGGCCGGGTCCGAGCTGCGTCGTCCTCATCTCCTGCCTGCAGTTGCACTTCCTCTTTCCGGGTGCTTCTTTGGCTACAGGTTTGTTACGTACGACCTGTGCAACACAGCGGGATCAGCAAGTTTCACAGGCACCACTTTCGTTCATTTCATTTATGTACACAAAACAATTAGATACAGTTTGTGTGGGGAAAAAAAGATTATTGAGAGAAATCTCTTCACCTCCACAAAATTCCCAGAGTACACTTCTTCAAGTGTGACCTCCAGGTCCAGTATAATGTCATTTCCTCTGGGGATGTTCCTGTCCTGTTGCTGTCGGTTGCCTCCGAACATGAAACCAAAGTCGCCAAAGAAGCTACAGAGGAAGGACAATAAGAGTAGTTGTTAAGACTGGGTTTTTTTTCCTGGCACATTTTGCACCATTTTATCTCTTCCTCTATTTATAGACACACATGGTAACAGCAACAAGTCATTGCCAGTATATTTCATCACCACATTATTTGGAGCATATCTGTGGAAAATATCGTAGTATCACTAGCTACTCATTTCTGGAAATAAACATTGATGATACAAAAAAAAAAAAAATTCAGTGAAATGAACCTTTAAATTATAAATCGCCATTTGGCTGCACAGTCATGAATCCCATTGTTTGTTCCATCTGAGCTCATGTAACAGACCTGGAGAAGATATCGTTGTGTGAGCTGTGGTGACCCTCTTTGAGTCCATCTTCTCCGTACGCGTCATACTGTTTCCTTTTCTCCTCGTCTGAGAGAACCTACAGGTCAAAACATCCCGTCAGTCACACGACAGCCAAATCCTACAATGTTTGTAATTTCTTACATTGTGTGGAACCATTAAATATAAACACATTATCAATATGACTAAACACAACCTCATATACACACATGACTGATCAGAATATCTAAATATCAGTGTGTGCTCCACTACATTTATCTGACAGCTTTAGAAATTAAGATTTGACACATAGCAATGACAAAACAACAATAATAACAATTCAGATGTCTACGGGTTGTTAACAGCTCCACCAAGTCGTCAAACAGTCCACTATTTTAAACAATTCCCAAACTTTGTTTTTTTTCCCCCCTCCCATTAATCACTAGACCTCAGATTTATCTGGTGACCCTTTGGAGGGGCCCGACCCCTAGGTTGGGAACCACTGGACTAAACTAGCTGACTGTATATAAAGTAATTGAAACTCCAGCAGCTACAACAGTACTTTTAGCTAAATAACAAGGATCCGAGTACTTCTTCCACCACCGCAAAATATTCATCTTACAGTTTGCAGAAGAAAAGAAAAACAACAAACAAACAAAAAACAAACAAACTCTGTAGTTTATATAAAGATTGTAAACAAAAAACAAACAGGTATTCATAGTTGTTACAGCTTTTGGGTCAGGAGGAAAATCAAAATTAATCAATGTACTGTTTGACCTCATTTGTAAAATAAAAAAATGAACAAAAACAGTTGAACAGTATGGAATTTTTACAAATATGAAATTAAAAAGATGTGTTATAAATATCTGGCTGGTAATTAAATTCAAGTGAAACACCTGCAGGCCTGCTTTGAACCCACTCCTCTTCATCCACGTCTGGTCTTCGTGGCTGCCAACTGTCATTCGTAACAGCCAATCAGATACAGCCACACGGTCTATTTGACCAATCACAGAGGCCGTACCGCTTCCAACAACAAGACCCGAATAGCGACTAGCGCACAAAAGACTTGAGTATCGATACATCGGGCGCTTCCGCACACAAACTATCGCTTTCCTTGCGTCAAAATAAGGTTTATCCGGCTATCACTGACACCAAGCACACACCAACAGCTGCACCCACCTCATAAGCTGCACCCAAGTCTGCAAATTTGTCTTGAGCCTTTGGGTCGTCCTGGTTTCTGTCGGGGTGCAGCTGGAGAGCCAGCTTTCTGTAGGCCTTTTTAATGTCCCTGATGGATGCAGTCTTGCTTACACCCAAGATCTGGTAGAAATCTCGCCTTCAGGAGAGATAACACAGAGGTCAGGGACGACACGGAGGCACACACGGCACAACTTAACGAGATAAGGACGTGTGTCCTCTCCACACATGGAGAGCAGATCTGGACCAATCACAGAGGAACATGTGTACCAGCTGCCGATGCTGTTTCACCGCTAAACACTTACCCCGCAAGCACCGCCGCGATCACATACAGAAGCAGGCAGCACACACTGCAGAGATTCATGTCTTTGGCAGCCATAGAGCCACGATATTTCTTAAAGAAGAGCCCGAAAAGAAACGAACAACCGGCTTTTGAAGGTTGGATCCTGCTGCCAGTCACAAGCCTTCTTCCTCCTGTCAGAGAAGTCCCTCCCACTGGATGTCGGTAGCCCCGCCCCTCGGACAAAACTCCGCCTCCCATTAAAGAAATACATCCCATCCTTTTAATAGATCTGCTTACATGTGTAGTGGATTGTTGCTAAGAGACATGCATGTTGTAATCAGCAGAAAGAGTGTGTTATAGTTTACTGTCTGAAATCATAGCTCTCAACAAAATAAAGGACCATTTAAAAAAAAAGGTTTGATTATTTGCTGGCTGAATATCAGTCGTGCACCTATGACTGCAGCTATAAGACCTATATTATAATACATTCATGGTTGTGACTTTGTCAGAGAGTATGATGCCACCTGCTGGACATGTGTAGTTATAGCAGGTTATAGCATATAGTGTATATACCAAGTCTGTGTATCTACGGAAACAACTTGGACCAATTAGGATTCTGTTTAGCTGTAAAAAAATTAATAATGAAACAAAATACGGGATATTTACGGGGGAAATTAAGGAAACAAGAGGAAAGTAGTGAAGGTGCACGCCCCCGAGTGCTGCGCGCTCCCGACAGCTGCGCGCAACAGATGTCTGCTCGGGACCGCGTGAGGAGAGGAGGCAGGAGGGCGCCAAATAGGAAGAAGTGCCACTAACCATAACAAACCCCATCAAAGACGGGACTCTTCCTCAACTTCTGCTTCACCTATGAGCGGCTTGACCTGCCGACTCCTCTCCCACAGAGACGGAACAACCCGCAGCGTGGACGAGGACAGAGGCTGAAGGTAAGAAAGAGCGACTGTTGTGTCCCGGTGTCCTTTTCCTTCGCTAACAATGCTAGCAGCCGGTAGCGACAGTATGTCAACGCTGGGTGAAGTTATCTTTAAGAGAAAACATCAGTTCATTCACTGCTTAGCTACCAAGCCCATTTTTAAACGTCGGTTTGGTACATTTTGTTACTTTTTATCCAACTGGGATTTATTTTAGTTAACTATCTTGATTAATTAGCTTATAAAACTAAAGTTATAATGTAGTCAATAGTGTCAGGTGTCGACGACATCAGCAGCCTGGTTGTCAGTTGCCATGGAGACATTACAGGACATATCTGCCGCCGTGTAAAGAAAACGACAGATTTAAACACTTATCTGCAAACAGTTCTTGGTTATTATCAGCCTGACTGCAGCCACATGTACAGTTTAGGAGTTTAATGCTATATCTGCAGGGTGATGTCATGCAAAAGATTATTAGTGTTGTTGTACTGTACTGTACACACTGGTCACTTAAAATAACTACCTATTCAGTGTATCAATCTCCACATCATTAGTTGTCTTTCTCTTCAGTCATGGAGGCAGGCAGTGTGAGCATATGGCCGCGTATGGAGCCCTTCCTACTGGGTGCCCTGCAGGTGAATATACTGTATTTAATGCTTAGATATCTTCCAGTGGATACAAATATTGTAAAATAACTAAGAGTCTAATGCCAATCCTAGGTGGCCCCCACTTCCAAGCTCAGCCTGCACTATCTTCGAAAGATGGCGACCTACGTGCGAACCCGGGACGGTTGCTTCCCTGTTTTGGGCTGGTCCATGTGGAGGCATATTGCATGTGGAAAACTACAGCTTCCAGAAGATCTCGCTTGGCTCTACTTTGAGACCTTTGACCTTCTCATAGGCCACACACCTGAGGAGAGGCTGGAGTGGGCAGAGTGTCTTTCTCAGTGCACTTCCAAAAGCGAGCTGGACCAACAAAGAAACAAGGTGGGGAAAAAAGATATGGGTGGAGTACAGTTTAGTAAAAGATAACGTGTGCAAACGGCTCAGTTTACCTAAGAATGTAACACTATCTTATTGTCTCGGCACATTGTGTTTTTCCCCAGGAAGATGCTTGATTGTCAGAACTACACATGATATGCATCCCTTGTTTCTTTTTCTCCAGTTTTCTGTGGACACACTGCAGTTCCTCCTTTTCCTCCACATCCAGCAGCTGAACCGCGTGTCTCTCCGAACCTCTCTGATTGGTGAAGAGTGGCCCAGTCATCGTACGCGCTCCCCCTCTCCATCAGACCGAGAGGCCAAGACCAGCTCCCAGAACAAGGTCACCTCCCTTACATGTGGCAGTGCATTGTTACTGTGGAGGACAGTACAGGGAATCTTATAAACTGGAGTGTTCATTGCATGTTTATGAACACTTAATTTGTCATTCTGAGAACAACCTTTTTTGCAGTGCAAAGCATTCACATAATCTAGTTTGTCTCTCTCAACTCTTTGTGACGACGTGCGCCTCATACCCTTTCTTTTTTGTTCTGGTTTGGTTCAGCAGAACTGGGATGACCAGGCCCATCTGTCATTTGTGCAGAGCCATCTAGTTGAGATTGTGGAGCTGCTGGTGGAGCCAGGCCAGATGTCACACTCTGGACAGGCCCTGCGAGACTGCCAGGTCTGTGAACATTCGACATTCTTATGTTGTTTTTGTAAAATTGTCTATGAGAAATGACTGTACAAATCTTATAATGCATTATAGCTAATTTTGCTGTTGTGTTTTGGCAGATATCCCTGGAGGCTGTACGGAGCTTGGGTCTTCTCTTGGAGGGCTCAGTTTGCCATGGCAGAGTTGTTCAGCCCGTCCACAGGCTGCTGACCAAAGGCCCCCTCCAGACATCAGCTGGCTACTCTGCGCTTACCAACTCCTTCCCCCTACACAAGCTCCTCTCCTGTCTCCAACACAGCCTCACACTCAACCCTTTTGGGATAACTGCCTGCTTACGCTCGGGGAAGAAACTAGCCTGGGCCCAACAAGGTATCTTCAAAGCTTTCAGATAATGCAATTATTGCTTCTGAGGGGAACATATTAAAACTCAGGAAGGTGGTATGGTGGGAGTATATGTAAAATGCTTCTCCCAGTTCCATTACTCTTTCTCTGCCTGTCTGTCTACTATTTGTTTGACAGTCCTCCGGTTCTTTGTTTGTGCATTTTAGTGGAGGGGGCCATGAAGAGAGCCAAGATAGCCAGGAACACCCATTTGGCTCCACCTGGTAGTAAGATGGTGTTGATGTCCCAGGTCTTCAAACAGACTCTGGCTAAAACCTCAGACAAGCTGACTGGTGCCAACATCAAAATCCACAGATGCTCTGATGCCTTCATATACCTGCTCTCACCTCTCAGGTAAGTTGAGCTTCTAATCATATGGGTTGTGTTAAGGACTTCTTTTTAAGGACTCGTCTATCATGGTTTATGTTGCGTATTCTCCTCCAGATCAGTCAGTGTGGACAAATGCCGAGACAGCACAGTGGTTCTGGGTCCTGTTGAGACCAGCGTCCACATCCACTGCTGCCAGAATGTGCGGGTGGTGTGCGTGGCGGGCAGAATTGCTGTCGGAGCCTCCTCAGGTTGCACTGTCCACGCCTTGACGCCCACCCGTCCTGTGCTGCTGCCTGGAAACATGGACATTACCCTGGGGCCTTTCCACACTTTCTACCCTTCCTTGGAGGATCATATGGCTAGTGTGGGACTGGCTGTAGTCCCCAATGCCTGGGATCAGCCTTTGCTTCTGGGGACAGAAGGCCTTGTCAATACGTCGTCCAACCCAGACCCTGCTTGCTACCGTCTGCTGCCCCCGACTGAGTTTCACAGTCTGGCTGTGCCTTTCCAGATGGAGGGGGACACATGTGAGGTCCCGGGGGGATTGCCACCTCCATATCAGGCAGCACTTGATGAAAAGCAGAAGAGGATACAGAACTGGCAGAAGACTGTGATGCAGGCCCGGCTGAACAAGTGCGTGTCAAACCAGGCCCTCCTCACACAATTGTTGAAAGTCTTGACATTTGATAGCACTTGCACATTATGTAATCAACTGTGCACATATGAAATTTTAACCAAATCCTCATCCACTTCTAAAAAAAAAAAATCTTCATAGTTTGTGTAAAATTAGTTGTTATTCCATCATCCAGCAGACACTTTGAATCAGTGGAAAGTTATAATGGAACAGTCACTCCAAAAATCAATAAGAATGTGAGTTAGCCACTCAGCGGGTGAGATATTATGGAGTTCATTGTGTTCATTGTGTATTATGGAGTGACATTGTGCAGCTTGCTCGAGGGGCTCTACACTGTACCTGACCCTGACAGCACAGGAGATGGCACAACAGGAAACATCAGCCCATTTTTGTTTTTCTCTTGTTAAACGATTCCTAATTTGTTTTCTCTTTCAAGGGAGCAGAAGCGTCAGTTCCAGGAGTTGGTGGAGGTCAAGTTCCATGAGTGGCTTCTGGAGACGGGACACAGGCAGGAACTGGACAGCCTTATCCCACCCACGATAGCTCCTCTTGGCGCAACGGACACGCCCCGAGTTAATGATGACAAATATATTAGGGCTGGACAGGCAGTGGGACAGTCACCTATGGCTTGTTAAATAGTTGGGTTTCTCTTGTTTGAAGCTTTGACAGCAGAATAATCGTGCCTGTAAATGAAGGTAGCATGACAGTATGCACAGTCTGGATATAGTTGGTCTTCTTGACAGCTTCCTTAAGGTCTTACAAACTGGGGGGGGGTATTTACTGCAAGTGTTAATATTGGTTTGTGATTACTTGCATGTTATTCTTGCAAGTCTGGAGCTACTGATGCAACTTTGATCAAGCTTTTATAGCTTATGCCTCACTCATTCTTGATGTGGATGGCTGGTAAGGGCTGTTTTACATTCTCTTCTAAGAAAAGGCAGCTAAGTCATGTTCATTAAGTCCAAGTAGGGAGTGGATTGGCATGTTGTAAAACAACTTTGCAAGCACAACTACAAGCAGTGTAAAAAAAACAAAACATGGGTGTAGCATCTGTGAAGTAATCACAGGTTTACAATGGGACACTTTAAATAATTTCAATCTGGGTTTAAAGCATGCTGACATATTTGCAGTCACTTGAGCCAGAAAATCAAAATTTAGTCAAAAGAAAATATGTGAAGCTGAGGAGGGAAAAGAGAAAGACAAGCACCGTGATTGGCTGTTAGAGGTTTAGTCACCTATCAGTCACATGTTCGAGGCATTAATGACTCCTTAATGTATAATAATGCTCAAAATCTACATTAAGAGAGTTTGACACATCAAATGAACAACCAATATTCTGGTTTTGTATAAATTTAATAGAGTCAGATATTTTGGAGGTGGTATTTAGTGACCTTTAGTGCTACCTAAACTTCAAGCTCTACACTGGTGGTTGCTGCTTTAGGGGAAATATATAGTCATGTTTTTCCATATGGTCTGAGGTGATTGCCAACATTTCTTCCCCAGACTGCATGGCTGTTGTTTAAAAAAAATTATATATTATTAAGGGAAATGTGCATGTGCTGGCGAATGTGGATGCTAAATACATTGGGCACTTTAGAACTATGAAAGACACGTTAGTGCACCTAGTATTTCTCTGTGTTATTGAGTATGAAAAATGAAAACCAGGATGTAAACAGTTTTTTTCATTTTTGGAAAGAAAATAATATTATTTATTGTTTATTGCAGGTACAAGTGATAGCACAATCAATTTTTTTAGGTCATTTCTTGGATTTTTTTTGCCTTCATTTAACAGGTGAAAGTGCAGAGAGGCAGGAAACAGTAGTAGAGACATGACATTCAACAAAGGTCTGCAGATGTTGCAGTTATACGACATGTGTGTCAACCTGCAGGCTACTGCCACTGTCCAAAACATGATACAAGTACGTAGTAAGTCAACATAGATACCTGTAGCTGCACTACTCTCTATAGGCTGAATCTTTTATGCCTGTTGATTTTCTTGCCACACCTCTGTTGTGATATTTATTCAGTAGGTGTTTTCACCAGCTGACATCAATGACTCAGATGTGGACACAGCGCAGCGCCTGTGATTTTGTGCAGATTTATCCTTAAATTTTTAGCTCAACAGAAACAGCTGATTCATTCACATGTGCCACTTGCGGTATTTTCTAACTTGACGTTGTTAGTTTGCAGAATTGTTGCCAGATGTGCTTCAAATCTTAAATGTATATTTTTGTATGAATATGTATATTTTCTAGTATTATAGTGAGATTATTTTTCACATGCCTCCAGAACAAATTTTTTAGCACTTGATATCTCCAAGTGTACTTTAAGTCATTAGCGTCCTGTTTCCACACGTCCACTCATTACAGTGTGCTAAATATCGACACACACAATATTACATACAATATAACAGCTGTGTGTGCCTTAAAGGCAATGTTTTATTAGTCATGGGAAGTTAAGAAAAGGTGGACTTGATACAAATATGTACTGTTAAAATGTTATTTCATATTAGAGAACATTACTGTAAAAGAATTCAAAATGCTGGGTTGTCTTGTAATTTTCAAGATGTGATTACCTTTGGTTTGAACACGTCTATGCAGTTACTATATAAAGAGCACAATGTAGTTTTGATTGTTAAAGAATTAAATAAATAATGAATAAAGACTTTGACTAAAACCAAGTCACCTCCTGCTTATTGTTCTGATTCTGTCTTCATGTAGCAATTTGCTTCAGATTTGGTATTATGGAAACTATTTCTTAAAGTTCATCATGTACTTACAAATAGTACTATTTGTTGTATCTGTGGCTATGCAACACTACCAATGGTAGAATGTAATTCAAAAAGTACTTTTAATCAACTATAGTAGGTTTGTGGTACTCAGATTGAGTTTTTCCATTTTCACTGTAGTTATTACTCCATTAGATTGATTTGACAGATAATGTAATTTATTTTGTGTTTAAAAATCCAGATCAAAAATGCCACTCACTACTTTTGATCCTTTCAGTATATTTGCTGGTAAACTCCTGTGTTTTTTACTTAGTTATGAATTTCTTAACTACAACTTGGATTTGTAATGGTGTATTTTAAGACTGTGGTATTACTACTTTTAATTACTGCAAGATAAGAGTCTGAGTACTTCTGCTACCGAACACTGATGTATCTGGATTCATCCATAAGGCAGAAATAAGTCATGAGTTGGCAGGACCTTGCCAGGTGGGGGCAAGCTGGCGGAGCTGGCGTGTGTAATATGGTGCGGGAACAGTGGAGAGGGGTGGGCACTGGACCCAGCCAGTAGAGAAGTGGGGTCAATGGATGCTTACCATGCCCTGCCATTATGCCGTAATCCTTCCTCGCTTTTCTGGAAAAACTGAATAGCACTAGAATCACTGACTCAATTTTTGGATCTCATTTTCATGACAAAGCGATTGTTCCTCTTTTGGCTCCACTGTTGCCGTTTATAAACGTGGGAAAGCAGGGATATAAAAGGGACTGGTAATGGTCCAGTGCAACATCGACACCTCAGGGGGAAACACTCGCACCAACACCTAACATCACCAAGGCGATCCCACACATTGTATCCAACATGGGCAGGGTGAGTTAAGACAAAGTGGGGCTGACATTGGCAGACTCATGTAACATTATTATGGCATGGAGGCGGTGAGTATAAAAGTGTGGTTGGATGTGAAATGATTCTCGGTAGAGTTGTTGGATAGACCAGTCGTCTGAGGTATTGTGTGTTGAGGGTTTTTCGTGTTCATTGGTGCACTAAAAACTACACTGTCAACATGTCAACATGAACTATTATAAAATGTTAAATCTAGATGAGATTCAAGACTTGACACGTGTTGTTCCTTCAGATTGTCTTCTACGAGGACAAGAACTTCCAGGGCCGCCGCTATGAGTGTGACAGCGACTGCTCAGATTTCCACGCTTACCTGAGCCGCTGTAACTCTATCCGGGTTGAAAGTGGGGCCTGGGTGGTGTACGAGAGGCCCAACTTCATGGGCTACCAGTATGTCCTGACCAGGGGGGAGTACCCAGAGTACCAGCGCTGGATGGGCCTCAACGACCGCCTCAGCTCCTGCAAGATGGTCCACTTCGTAAGTCAGCCATCACCTGTGATCTGATCTGCTGCCCCCCCCTTTAATTAACCATTAACCTGTGCAGACATTCACAAGTTTAAGTGAACAGATAAAAGCCGAGAGAGTGCAGGAGAGAGTAAAACAGTGAAAAGGAAACCATAGCATGAAAGAGGTCATGCTATGGTGTTGATGCTACCAATGGCTGCAGGGCTTTGTCAATGGAGACCAATACCTGGGTCAGTCTATTTGGATGATCAGGCTCTGGTCTGGCTAACATTCAGCCAACCAGCTGCCTGCAGGCAGATTCAGGGACAACGCTTTCATACAAAAATCAATGTGCAGTACGAGCTGCATGTGTACAGTTTTGTACTATTTATAAAAGCATGAAACAGTGAGCAAACACTCTGAAAAACAATAATGGGCGATGCTGATTGAAGCCAGTTACCTAATTGATGTGGTAAATCATGCCAAACACAGACTACAAACTCTACAAAGGCTAGTTCACCATGATGACAAATCATACATGCAACGCTAAAAAAGGGATTTTCTTCTTTCAGTGGATGCAAATCTCATGTCCCTATATATCCCCGCTTCCCCGTTTCTCTCACCCCACATCCCCTCCCTGTTCTTTCCCAACCCCCTGCACTAACTACCCCTCCACCACTCTCCTCTCCCAAACCCCTACGTCTCCCGTCACCTTCCAGACCAGCGGGGCCCAGTACAAGATGCAGCTGTATGAGAAGGCAGACTTCGGGGGCCAGGCCCTCGAGGCCACGGAGGACTGTCCTTCACTCCCGGAGAAGTTCCGCTGGAGGGAGGTCAACTCCTGTAAAGTCTTCGACGGCTGGTGGGTTTTCTATGAGCACCCCAACTACCGCGGGCGCCAGTACTTCCTGGAGAAGGGAGAATACCGCAAGCCTGGCGACTGGGGTGCTGTCAGTCCTACAGTCCAGTCCTTCAGGCGCTTCACTGAATGATTTACCCTCCATCCAAACAAAAGTCAAACAAACAGACCAGCTATGATCTAAGACAGGACGTGTGAGTCTGTTCCACCAAATAAAAACCTGTCCAGTAAGCAAACAGCATTGGATTTTCTTATCAATGTGTTTATATGTTTATGTATTTTGAGCTTTTTTGTCCACTTGCAAACATCCACAATTCATCCACAATTCATCCACACTTTTCCAGATGTTTCAACAGAGTACATCAGGCCTGAAGAAAGCTTTATAGAAAAGTCCTCAAATAATTCAAGTTTATGTATTTTCATCCTGTCTGACGTGTCTGATGGTTCAAGCTTAGATAACAGTAGCTCTTCAGTTCAGGTCATTTGAGCTACTTTATCCCAGCACAGGTCTCAGGTCCACAGTGACAGGCTGAGGGTTGAAATGAGTCCCAAAGGAGAAACAGTTTCCTCCTCCACC
The DNA here is from genome assembly GCA_036937835.1 of Pampus argenteus. Taxonomy (NCBI): domain Eukaryota; kingdom Metazoa; phylum Chordata; class Actinopteri; order Scombriformes; family Stromateidae; genus Pampus; species Pampus argenteus. The sequence continues at coordinate 16,789,474 of CM072872.1, read as the reverse complement.
AATCAGTAGCAGCTCTGGGTTGTTTTGGTCCGTCAGCTCTGAGCAGAATGAGTGGAGCATCAGAGGCCATGGCACTGAAGTCTAAAGATGACAGAATACACAGTGAATTTCTTATTCAGTATCATCTCTACTGGATCTATCTTGATACTTCATGAACATTTTAAAGGCACTGTGCAGACACAGACCCACTAAACTCAAGCTGTTAGAACCTCATGTGCATGTATGGATACAGTAAGTGGCACCGAGTTTCACTCAGAATCACTGCTGTGAATCCATTAGGTCCAATAAATGTTAACTGACCGTTTCCAGACTGAACTCCACACTGCTGCCTGTGGTGAGGTTGATCACGGCGACACCCGGTACGCCATCTGAATGCAGCCAAACTCCACCCACCACAACCAGCTTATCACCAATCACATGGGCAGAATGCGAGTACCTAAAACAAAATACAGAACGTCAAGCTCCTATTGCTCCTTAGAGGGCGCTTTTCTTAAGCAGAAACATCAGGACATGGCCTTGATTTTTTGTTTCCAAGACCTGAATGATGTCAGTTTTGTCAGTGACTTTGGGAAACAACAGACCTGGGGAAAGGAGGGGGCTCCACTTGTAGTCTTTCCCAGCAGAAGCCTCTCTCAATGGGCCTTAATACTACTGTATCCCCCAGTGGCGCTCCCCTTTTCCCCAGTCCTCCAAACACCACTGCACCTCCTTGGTATGAACATGCTGAATGGGAATGACGGGCCTCTGGGGCTGTGCCCTCTACCTGGATCTGTAAACATATACACACATTGTGATTACAGGTGGAAACAGACAAGATATTTCACATGCAAATTAAAACAAAAACTATTCGTAAAGACAACAAAACGTATAGGGGAGCAGCAAACCTCAGTCCAGTGCTGCTGCTCTAGACACAAGAAGCAGACATCCCCCAGAACAGCCTCTGACGCGTTTTTCCCACCAAACACAAACAGGAAGTTTTTGCCTAAAGGAAATGATAAAGCTTGATTGTATAATAAGGAAGAAAAAAAAAATATTGTGACAAACAGAGAGAGCAACTGAGTTTTCTACTTTACCTTTGTGACAGACCGTAGTGGCAGTGTGCCTCCATCTTGGCGGTGGTGGGTCACCCGTACAGACTATTTGCTCCTCACAAAGTTTCACTGCATCTTGGTCTTCTGAGTCCAGAGGACCGGCTGGACTACAGGGATGAATGGTTACTTTGAAAAGGCCTCTGACTGGGTTGAGCGGAGAGGAGCGACCTCCATATACCACCGTAGTACCTCCTCCAGGAACAGAGGTAGCTGTGTGGTACAATCGGACACCTGGTGGAAACACAACAACCAACTGTTCACACTGGAAGGAAAATCTGATTCAAGCTGAAAACAACTTTTCATGAATCTTTCTTAAAAAACCTCATACAGACAGAAAACTACTGATCAAAAGCACAGAGCGCTCTCACCCAAATCTACTGAGGGGTCCACACGGACGGATCTCCAGCCTTCGAGGCCTCTGAGGAGGACCCTAGCTTCTGCCCCCCTGCCTACCCTGCTGGAGCCTCCTGTTAGCAGGACCTGCCCTGTGTTCACCAAGGTGGACGCCATCCCCAGCCCCTCCATACAAACTGGTACTGTCCTCACACTCAGGGCTATGGGGCACCGAGATGGGCTTATGAATGACACGGGTGATGCTGAGGAAACACATAGTTAGGAAACACATTCAGACTTCAACAACATGTTTTAAAGATGAAAAATGACTCAAAGATTTTATAAAACTACCTGGAGGATGTGTGAGTAAAGCCTGTGCTGTCAGAGAACCTTGAGATGCAGTGAGGATGAAATAGTGGGAACATTTCTGGTGCCACTCCTAAGTTTGGACAGACACAGACTGTGAAGAATCATTCTGTCCAACATTATGACTGTAATGCATGACGTTGTTTTAGAACATGTATAAAACAGAGAACAGCTTCAAACGGCTAACCTCGTACTCATCGAAAGGCTCCAGGCTCTCCACTCTGCATCTCTCCTCCTCAGCAACCAGCTTCAGGTAGAAGTCATTCATATCCAGACACACACACTGCTCCCAGCCCTGAAGACGAAAAACATATTAAAAAACCCACATCTGTTCCATATACTGCAATATTGTATTAGAAGTGTGTCAACATTGACGTATATTGTCTGTGTACTGACCAAGTCCAGGAACCTGCGTGTCTGTGCAGCAGTGTCTGGGTATTGCTGAAGGGCATGTAGAGTTGAATTCAGTTTCAGAAAATGATCCTGCATGATCCGACCGAACGGGTCGCGGGGACGGATCTGCTCATACATCACGAAGAGTGACTGAGGCAGGAGCTTTGCAGTCCAACTAATGACAGCATCTGACCTGTAAAGATACGCAACATGCAGCAGCTGCAAACAGACATTCACATCACTGCTGCTGTGATCATATATCTGATTACTCTGCTGGTGATCATATAGTTATTGTACCGTGCACAGAATCAATGCTTGTGAAGTCCTAGTCCACATTTCATGCATACACCGTGCTTACCGTTGTGTTTCCATGTAGGTTAGCACCACTTCAGAGAGAATTAGAGTAGGGGCAGCCCATTGGACCCCAGCTGTCCTTAGAGCCTCTTCCACCTGAGACTCGTCTCTGACATCCACCCCTAACAGACGGTAGTGACTGCTGGACACATATAAAGGGCCTACACACACACACACACACACACACACACACACACACACATATGTGAAATCTAGTAAAATATATATATATATATATAACACATGGGTTTTTGGCCGGACTTTTAAAGAGTAAAAATACACTGAATCACAGTGAAAGTGTGTTGTGTGGGAATGAAGTGACTAACCTGAAAGAGAAGGTAAATGGGGGTCTAGCATCCCCTTCAGGGTAATATTAGAAGTGATCAGGGCAGCCTTACGCCGAGTGACATCTGGGAAATCCACTTCAAACACAACAGTTCTGTCAAGACCTCCGTCTGCATGTAGCCGGAAATACAAAGAGTCGAACCCTGCGCCCAGAGACAAAATCTAGAAAAAGAGGAAAAACATATTGACAGAGCAAACGAGAAAAGAAATGTGAATAATGGAATATGAAACACACATAATTGCAAACTGTCTATATAAAATAGTGATGGACAATATACAGTTAACTTGCCTGTCTTACGGGGCAGTTTTCAGTAATCTGTAGAAACCTCTTCACACAGTGGTCCACAGCTCTCCAGCGCACATAGTAGCCCCTAAAACATGTAATCAAAGTCAAGGCTTTAAGTTAAACCAGACATTATTACTGATAATGATTACTATATCAATTACTCCCCAGGTGTCTTATTTAGGAACAAACTGCAATCCCACCACTACTACTCACTTTAGGTTTTAACAAATTCTATAACAGGCATTTTCACTATTTTCTGACATTTTATAGACAAAATGATCAATCAATTAATCAGGGAAATAATACCTAATTGTGATGACACGTGTGTATTATTTCATGGTATAAAATGTGATGATGATCAAGCTATCATCCTCTATGTCTGCAACTTATTGTACCGCTATAACTGCTTACGCATGAGTTATTACATCATATCTAAGTGTGTTTGTCACTATCCATATGTACTAGTACTACTACTACACAGAGGCCAACTCCTGTACATACGTGTACTGTGTGTTTTTATCTAGTGACTATGACCTAGATCATAACTACAACGACACCTGTTAATGAGCGGGGCTCTCCTGGCCACTTTGCAGACAAAGTGTTGGAGGAAGACATCCTGGAAGTAGCCTTGTGCTGCAGCGGATACTTTGCTCACCACACTGCTGTCATTGGTTCCCTGTACCTGGGTAGAGCCACAGAAACACAGATGATCATCATCATCATCATCATCATCATCATCATCATCATAAGCCTGGATGTATAAACAAAACATACTCAAAACAACTGTATGTTTGTTTGTTTTGTTTTGTTTTTTTGGTTCCTTCAGTTGTAAACAGTCTGACCCTGTCAAGCTGTTTCTCTCTGCTCATTGAAAATCTGATTTTTAGACGTGGCTTTGTGTTGTATGGAAGCCAGTCCTGGTCCAATATTCAACTAGTGTGAGGTGTCCAGTACACATACAATGATAATGAACTTATTCAGTAAGAGACATCTGCAGTAAACAGTGAAGATCACTGCTGCTGATGTGTTTAATGAAGGGCTGAAGCTCACCGCCGTGTCTCTGCCCTTCTGCTTCTTCCTGTTTGTCGCCGGCATGTCGGTGAGCTGTCACATCACCTATTATACAAGTGTCTTTTATGACTGTCGATAGCAAGGTTAATCAGTATTCCTCCACTGATTGAAATATTTCAAACAGTCGTTCACTCGGTGAGGACTTCCGAGTGCGCCGCTACCTGACCTCCAGCGCCCCCTGCGACCTGGAGGCCGCACTGCAGCTCTGTCATTATAAACACTAAAAAGCCCCATTCACATCACTTTTTACATTAAGAGTAATACGCATCAGTAAAGGGGTATTTGGTTATGTTTATTATTCATTATAATTATGAATGTGTTATTCTTTGGTTGACAAAACGGTGATATATTTTTGTCAATATAGGCCTAACTGAATGTAGTTAAAACTAAAAATATATAGTAGTAATATTAACAGCAGCAATATTAAGATAGGATAAGATGGGAGATGATTGATCTCCCGTTGGGGAAATTAAATTTGACACAGCAGCACAAGGAAATGTAGTAAACTAACAAAAACATATTCATACATCAAAACAATAAGCAAAAATACTCTTTTAAAGGATGCTTAAAATGGAAAATAATAGTGTCTATAGTTATGAAGGTCGCCTTTCAATGACACGCGTACAGCTAAAGAAAGACTGAAGGGAAAGTACAAAAGTCATTTCTGTGGTGCATTCATGTGCTAGTGTAATAAAAGCGACATTAGAAGATCAGTATTGCATCTTTTAAGAACTGTTAAAAGTTTAAGTTCGACTTTAAAGTTAAAAACAACAACTACTAATAGAGCAGTCTTTACATTCAACAAGACCCGAATAGTCGAAAGAAATGCACTGTAGAACAAATAAGATCTGAATGCTATCTGTCTTCATATCTAACAACTTGTGTTACAAGGTGTTACACAGGAAATGGGTTGTGGATAGCAAGAGGTGTGTGTTAATAATAGCAATAATACAATCAATGACAGAGTTCATCAAAAAAACAACAACAACAACAAAGATGAACTGAAACTGAGCACGAAGTTCGTTTCTAAGCTGTAACTAATGCTTGCTGCAAAGATACTGTAGTGTGTTTCCAAGCTGTACTGAAACATGGAACATAATAGGTGATTTTCAGGCAATATTGTGTTAGTGTATGTCTATGTTGTCAGGTGTGTCATTGTGGTTAACCCTGAGAGGGGAACAGAGGCCAGCTGGGTGAGAGTAATACCTGAGAAGACAGGAAAGCTCACAGTGAAGCTCTCTTCTCAAGAACTTGACATCAGTACGTGTCGGATGTCCTTAAAATGTTTCTCTCTGCCATTGAAATGTTTCTTTCTTTTCTTCTTTCTTTCTCCTTCTTTTTTATACATCTCATGTTTGTTTTTTTGTATTTTTTGTCAGTCAGTGCAGCCTACACCGAAGGATGGAAGAAATAAAATTGAAAAACATCACTGTTGTGTCAGTGAGTCATTAAATGTGACCAGTTTCCACCTGTTGATGAGCCGTCTCACATTAGCTCCAAAGACCGAGAGAAAAATGCAGCGGTACGATCAGAGAATTAGATTATTGTGACTTCTACATTGTTTTTTTTTTAACATCTGGAATATACTTGTTTAACAAGTATAACAACAGGTCAACAGCTCAGGTGTACTAATATGAATATGTGTCTACACTTATTGCTCATATAGATAACTTGATCTTGAAGTTTACAGGATTGGGTCAAAAACTAGAGCATGTGTGTTCATGGTGATGAAGGAACATGTCACCCAGTGCAGCAGTAAAATGTATCTATAGACCAGAGGGATAAGACATATCAATACTTGTATTGATTAACCGATATGCCAGGAAGAACCTACGCTATCATTGTAATTATATGGTATGCATCTTAAAGTAAATGTTAATATTAATAATAGAGTAGCAGTTATATGAACAGTAAACATTAATATCAGCACATGTGCAGACATTTAAATGACCGTTGGTAATGCGGTCATCTGAAGAGGCTTGACAATGCGGCGCTCAGTGCGCCTGCGCCAGTTTACAGGAAGTGTTAACATATTCTGTTGCCAGCTGATAGCCAAATTATCAACAGTCAGGCTAGAAAAGCCTCAGATACCTGCGCTGCTCCAGCATCCGTTTCCACGGTAAATATGTCTGTGTGTCTCTCTCTCAGTAGATCGACGTCATTCACATGATCAGGTTGTACTTTTATTGTGAACGAGGCGTCGAAAAATGAAAGCTTAGATTCAGTTTAGTGTCGTCCGACCGGAGCGTTGTCCCGTTAGCACGTAAACGCAGGATAAGGGCTGGTGATCTGATAACATTACTGTGACTGTGACATAACTTAGTGCGGGAATGCAGGACGGTCTCCTTCCGCCAAGTCACTTCACAACATGACGATGTGTTTCTGAGTGATGTTTGAGTGATTTGCTGCAGTGATGGATGATCAGTGTTGTTGTCTGTGAGGAGGAAACCAGCTGGGGAATCCGACATACCTTAAACGCAACACACCCGCAAGGCTGCTAAATATAAAGCAATGCAAACTTGTGTTTTGTCATTTCGTGTTTTGCCACTTCTTCTTCCTCCTTCCTCTCTTCGGGCACCATTGATCTGCTGGAGGTGGCTTTTGTTGTCTTAATAAATGAAAGTGTGTGAGATAAGAACACAGTAGACATTCATGCCTGATAAATGCAAAGTGCAGTTTCAACACAGACCTGTGACTTGTCTTCATGTCCCATCAGATCTCTGCCTTTTTCTTAGAAAGCGCTAATCTTTAAGGAGAAATAAAGTGTACGTATGAGGTAAAGCAAAACCTCTCACTTCTTAACGCAGACAGAACAAGGAGAGAAGAGCGGTCCAGACATCATCATCGTCATCATCAGCGAGACTTGACTACTCTCCTGGAGGCAGCACAAGTGACTGATACACCAGAAGCATCTGTCTCCACCCCAGGGAGGAGGCCCAGCCCCCCTGCTGTCTCCTACGAGGGTCGGTATGAGCTCCAGAGGGAGTGGTGGCCGCTCCAACGGCACACTACCACAGACCAAAATCTGCCAGTTCAAGCTGGTGCTGCTGGGCGACATGGCCGTAGGCAAATCCAGCCTGGTGCTGCGTTTCGTCAAGGGACAATTCGATGAGTTTCAGGAGACAACCATTGGAGGTGAGGAGTGGAAAACGCGGACAGTGCTCGTGTGTGAAAGGTTTTAAGAGTACCTGCTAACCTGTTCTTGTTTCCTTTTTTTTATGTCCCAGCTGCATTCCTGGCCCAGTCGGTGTGTCTAGATGATACCACAGTGAAGTTTGAGATCTGGGACACTGCAGGACAAGAGCGATATCATAGTCTGGCTCCCATGTACTACCGTGGAGCTCAGGCTGCTATTGTGGTCTTTGACATCACCAAGCCGGTATGATATAAATTCAGAAAAGTACATTTAACCTACATCACAATATTAGAGAACCAATATCTGACATTACTATATTAATATCACAGTAATATACGGCCCAGCTCTATGCTTATGTTGACAACATCTGACGTTCGTACTTTGCTCAGGTGGTGAGCAGTTTGTCCCCTAAACGTTACTGATGTATTATTCATATTATCTTTTTTTTTTTTTTTTTTGGTCAGTGTTTACATGTGGGTTGGTGATACATATGACCTTGGTGCTGTGTTTGTGCAGGAGACTTTTGAGAGAGCCAAGGCCTGGGTGAAGGAGCTGCAGAGGCAGGCCAGTCCTAACATTGTTATTGCCCTGGCCGGTAACAAGGCTGACCTGGCAGAGAAGAGACTAGTGGAGTATGAGGTATCCAACCAAAAAGCCTAAACTAAATCATTACTGAGTGCCTTTCTGAAGCTGGATGGCGATCAGTGCTGAATCAGTTAGTATTATCGGCACTATGGATGCTATGAGAGCTACAGCTGTATGTAAGGTATGTTGTTTTTTCAAATCGCTGCTGATGTTGTATTTGTATTTGTGATGTGTGGTAAAGGAAGCCCAGACATATGCTGAAGACACTGGCTTACTGTTCATGGAGACCTCTGCAAAGACCGCCATGAACGTCAATGAGCTTTTCCTGGCGATTGGTGAGTGTTCCTGTTAGCAGCGTATGTGGAAAAAACCTGTTGACATACTTGAATGAAATGTGGTGAGACGTTAGGCCACGGGTCAGTGATTGATATGTCACATTTTACTTTGTTTTCTTAATGTAGCAAAAAAGATGCCAAAAACAGACACCCAAAACCCCACACATGCAGCACGACACCGGGGAGTCAACCTCCAGGACCCAGATGCCCACTCTACCCGAGCCTGCTGTGGTGGGAACTAGACCTTCACAACCTGCACCAGTATTTCACCATCAACACCACCACAGCCCTTCAACCATCCTGTCTCCTTCAACCAACTTACAGGGGTGGGCCTGATGTGAGGAAACCCAGTATCCGCACCCTCCATTCATCCGCCTGCATTTGAGCAGACAGAAATTCAACGAAAAGAAAGAATAAGAGGAAGGAAAAGAGCAGACAGAAATGGAGGAGAAAGACACAATGTTTCACATCTGTGTCTCGTGACCACGAACTGAGATTCTGCATTCGGAAACCGCAAGGAGAGGTATGGTGAACACTTGGAGTTGGAAAGAAGGAAAATAAAGAATGTGGAGGACAGTGGCGAGATGTGTGTAGTATTTAGCACTAATAATGATTTTTCTTTTGTCATTCTGCCTTGCATCATTTTAGTCAGCCGTTTGGTTGCGTAACATGTACAAACTGTGCAGCCAAGAAAGGAAGGGAGGGAAAAAAAAAGGGGGCGAGACATAAAAATAAAGAAGCTAAATTGTTAAGAGGCGCCTGCTTCGTTCATCTCCTTTGTCAGAGCTTTGCCTCTTATTATTCCCCAATCAATCAAATCCTGAATATTGACAGATATTGTAGCGTTGGAATGATCCCGTAGATCCTGATCCCGTTCTGTCCCGCCTGACCACGTCAGATAAGACACACGGCACAGTTTACCCAACGCGAGTCAAAGTGTGTGTATTTATTGTCCGGTGCGTCTCGCGTTTTTTCTCTCCAGGCTGAAACACAAACTCGACATGTGTGGCGTTTTAATTAAATTCCTTCAAAGTTCTGGTTTCACGAGATTGTTTAGATTGTTCGTAGAAGATTCGCATCGTGTTTCTCATAGGTACGAACTCTCCCAACAGACTTGCTTGTTTATTGAAAGATTGCTTTGTGTCCCCTTGAACATTTTTGCGATTGCAATGCCTTGATTGACTGTTGGCTGCGGCTCTTAAGAGCAACGATATATATTTGATATGGAATGTATGTATTCACGTGACTCTGAATCTGTTAGCTGTAACTAAATACATGTCTATAGCAGAGAACACATTCCTTAAACCAAACTAAAGTAGCACTGCGTCTAATGTGTAATTCTGCCCAGGATGAACAATTGGCTCAGAGATAAATGATATATCGGTGGCCAGTGTCCTTGTAGAACTGCTATAAAATCTCTCTTCAGCCGTGTAGGAGAGCATCTGCCCATCTAGTGTTTAATGTGCACCTTGTCTGTTCCTTGTCCTGAGACTAAGCTGTTGGTGAAAATGAACTCATCGTGATCTTAAATGCTTTTACCGATTCATTATACTTGATATGATGCTCTTAAAACAGTTGTGTGCTTGGTTGCTGTCCAAAGCTGATAAAAACAAAACAAACAAAAAAAACAGAAGTGCCTATTCCCAGTTTTCTTTCTCTGTAGATCAGGTGTGTGTGTGTGCGTTGTAGGCAAAGTTCCCTGACATTGGCTTGTACTATAAACCGATAACTTGGCACTGTGTCATTCGCTATACTGTCTTGGCTCTTTGTATGGATGTAAAGAGATCTTGTCAAACACACTGTACTGTATGTTATATATATTATGAAAGTGTATGTTCATTTTTATCAGAGGACACTTGTGAACTGGGAATGGATTGTTTAAGGACTCTGATCAATGTTATAAATCTGTTTTGATTTAAATTATGTGTTCAGGAAAACCTTATTTTAACCATTAGACATTCTGATTAATATGTTAACTAATCAAGGGTCTCAAAATGAGACGATATTTTCAATCAGTATTCATTTAAAGTCCCCCCCCTCCCCCACCAGGACATTGACAGCTCATTAGCTCGCTTTTCACGATAACCAGATTCATTCATTCATTCTTCTGTGATCACAAGTACATTCAGTGGTCTGTGCAATTAAGATGACAAAGGTTATTAAAACAAGACTTGTTTTACATCCGCACCCAGAGTATGTATAGTGTTGAATAAAGCTGTGAATGGCGCTTTGATTGTTTGTTGTCTTCACTTGCCTTGTGTCAAGACATTTAAGAATTACACAATGGAGTATGACATCAATTCATTTAAAAAAAAAAAGATTTTAATTTTTCAGACTCTTAAATCATTGCTATCGTTTTAAAATTACACTGAAAAAATTAAGACAGAACTGAGAAATATTCGTTTTTCTAAAACATATCTTGGCAGATGAAAATGCATAAAAAAGGCTATCATTTACATAAACATTAAAAAGGCAGAATAAGCAGGAGTTTTCCTAAAAAACAACATATAGACTCGTACAAAAATAATTCCTCTCAATCACGACTTATGATCTACTGTGTGTGGCGGTGTGCGTATCTGCAGTATTTTCTAATTTTGCTGTGTTCGGGATGTTTCTGGGCTTCAACCTTTGGCCAGAGCGTGTGGAGCCCCCAGCCAATAACAGCGCGTGTGGTGGTGGTCAGGTGGCGTTGAGCCGGGGAGGAGGGGCCAACTTTGAATGGTGTGTTTGCAACCTGCAGCCGACAAATCCTACTCATTCTGCCTTTAACAAAGACAACAATTGTTGGCAATGGCTGTAACTGCCTTGCTGTAGAAACTGAATCCAGTGATGTATAGTCTGCTTTTTTTTTTTTTTTTAAATAAAGCAATATCTGTTTTGTACAGATTACATCAGTGGCTGTATAAAAACTACTTACATAAATTAATACCAAATTTTTCTAATCGATTTAAACTAATGCAGGACTGTACACTGTGACAAATGGCTTGGAGTGATCCCTCACCTTTTGTCCCGTCTCACCCTAATCCTCACACTCATCATCCTCCACCGTTGCGTAGATGACCTGGTTCCTGCGTTTGATCCTGGGAGCCGTGCTCTTGCTGCCAGGATCCCCGGTCTCATCGCTGCTACGTTTGAGGATACGTGCAGCTATAGCGTCTTCGTCGCTGCCCTCACAGAGTCCTTCGCTCTCTGCTTCAGGGCGAGGGCGGGCAGCTGATGGAGTAGAGTGGCAGGTAGGTGGCAGGTTCATTAGGTTGGGCACGTCAGTGGGTGAGGTATCAGATTTGGGTTTGGGCAAGACCATACAGCTCAGAGTGTGTATTTCACCAACAGGTAAAGTGGAGACCTCATCTCCCTTCAAGTCAGCCCTGCTCTCAGCCTCTTCCTTACCCTCCTCTTCCTCCCACTCGTCCTCTATTGTGATCTCATCAGGATTAATTGAACTTGACAATCCTGAGGTGTCTGTTGGGTACTCGCTAGGCTCGTCCACACTTCCTGTGCTATTTGCATCATCATCGTCGTCCTCCCCTACGCCCCGGCTCTGAACTTCACCTCCCCGCCCAGCACGGGCATAGATGTCTGTGAGACCAAATGTGGCGCAGAGCTCAGTTGTCTGGGGGTTTGTGTTATAGCTTGGGGGGGCATAGGGTTGGGGCTTGTTGGGGTCATAGGCTGGTACAGTCCGGCTAAAGTTGTCTGGAACGGCAAGTTCACCGCTGAGATCCTCGACCACCTGCATCATAGCTTCTTCTGAAGCTCCGAAGTCCCACCTGAGGGTTACAGACAAAAAAAATACAGAAATACAGAGCATGAACCAAAACGTGACACCCAACAGCTGCAGAAGTAGGAGAGGTATTGATAGCAGCTATTGATTAACTTTAAAAAAAATCATCTATTACTTGCTTTTTCTACATTTCTAAAAAACATTTTACTGTGTGTTGGTTACATCAAGATAATGTTCATCTCAATTTGTAAAGATCAAACTCAAACATGCCTCCTCACAAACATAAGTAGAACTCTTGGATGGGATCGTTTTCACCTCATGTAACACCTTTTCAACTGTCTGCATTTGCTCCACTGATAATTTCATGTCTAAATATCTGTGTACCGTTCGTGCAGGCCGTTATTCTCTGGTGGGTTCCAGGGGTGAGGGGTGGTCCTCTGTAGACTGTTGGTGGCCTTCAGAATAGCGATCCATTCTGGATCATACTCCAGACCGTCAGATGAGCCCGGTCTCTCTGGAACATCCACAATCTGCAACACAAATGCATATTTCATTGGTTAGAACTTGCGTCTCCACACCTTACATTAGACTGTGGCCTTTGTATATCCAACAACAGAATGTTTTCTCACCTGTAAGAATTCCCTATAAGGTAGACATTTATCCAGAGACAGGAATTTGGTTACACGTGGGGCAGCATTACCTGTAGGCTAAAGATGAAAGAATTCTCTTAGCATGACATACTGGTATATCAACGTAAAAAATGCATCAGCGCTCTGACATTAGCAGCAATACAGCTAGTTAGTTACCGGATGCTGCATAAGAGCTGCAAACTTCACGTGAAGATGTGCGGAGAACCAGTAGCTCGGCTGGAGGTGGTCAAGAAGCTCCGCAGCAGCAGGACTCCCCAGTGTGTTCGTCTCCACTTCCTGACGCAGAAACCTCTTCTTTTGCAACAATTCCCTCGTACTTCCGTAGTTGTATATTCCACGTGGCCAATCGTGGCTCAGGAAAATGTCAATGGGCATATGGATCTAAGTGGAAAACACATTTTATGAATCAAGGCACATCATTTTGATAAATACATTGTTTGAGTACTCCGCAGGAGGACAAGTTGAATCTATGCCATTTACCTGTTTTAGTTTGAACACCTCTATATTTCGGATGTGGTATACGCTTCGCAGAGTATCAGGGTTGTATGGAGGTAATTCATGGTGACCTGAAAGAGTTCACGTTCCTTGTAAATACATGACGTAGTGTGCGTAGTGTGTAGAACTTTGTCCGTTCAGAAAACGTAAGAAAACTCACCCTTTCTGTAGTCATGGGATTTGAAGATTCCAGATAAACCACCAATTCTAATACCTTTGTAGCGAACAACACCAGCGTAACCTGTGGTACATACGGTCAGGTCAAGTGTGGGCATTAACAGAACAGGCAGGTAGACAGAATAATATCACCTGTTGGTCCTTACCCAGGTAATAAATATTAGGTGCCACCCAGCCCCCATAAGGCAGCTCCTGCAGGTGGTTGGAAGCCTCGTGGTTCCCTCCGATGAAGATAGTCAGTACCGGAGCTTTCTTCTCTCCAGAATAGTACCTGCAACAATGACAGTCATATCAAAGATTTAAATGTTCACACTCTTTTCATTTTTTTAAAAAAAACGTGAAAAATCAAAAAGACCTACTGACTTGTAAAATGTCTGCATCGTTCTGTACTTGGCTGGTACTGCCATGCACTTCATGTCTCCTTCATTTCGCACTGCTTGGAAGTCCCCGCAGCAGAGCAGCAGGTCCACTTTCACCCCTTCCTTCTTCTCCAGGTAGCCGATGGTCTCGTAGATCTTGTCCAGCTCACCATGGCAACAGCCTTCAACTGCAATCTTCATGCTGCACCAACAAGGTAAGCTGCGGATTCCCAGAGACATTCACATCAAGCCTGGAGCTTCTCTTTTTAGTATCAAGTTTCCCTTTTAGTGTTATTTATGGCTATTAGTAATATTTGTCATAATTATTGTTTTTATCTTGGATTATCAGTTGCTGGAAATACAAATACATGTACTCAGTGTTTCACATTGTACTGTCCAGTGCAGTGGACATAAATCCCAGTGTCATTTTTTATCTTTTAAGAAAGAATGAATCAAATAATAAAAGGAGGACTTTGTGGAAAATTACGCTGAGAAACGAAATTCAATGAGACAAGTTAAACCTGGACACCACTGTTTCACACATTAAATATTACCGATATATATACACAATATATACCGATACACCACACATTAGAGCATAATTACTGTGGTCTTTTTGGTGGCCTCTAGTTGCACATGAAAGTGACATTTGGCATTCAACCTAATATACGAGTTTTCTCTCAAGGCCTTTACTGTACGTTGTATAGTCCGTGTAGTTACGTGTAGTTACAATGCTCTGTTAGCACCTTAGCTGCTAAAATGAGATTACAACACAGAACACGCAGAGCTGGGCTACGTAGTTAGTTTTATGTACCGTAGCGTCACATCGTGTTGTTGAAACGACCCGACACAGCAAACAAGTGGGACGATAATTCCCTCACAAGCATACCACAACAAAAACAAGCCAACAAACTAGTACTTACGGAGATTACTTAATAACTGTAGAGGGTGTTTATCCGGTCATATACGCCGTAAAGTTACAAACTTACTAAAAACACATGGTTCTGCTAAAACGTAGCAGAGCCACAATTGAACGAATTTTCCCACCGCGTCCAATGCGCATGCGTAAACATGTTTTTAAAGATATTGGCAGCAGATTCCATTAAAATTTGTGGACCGCAATATTTTGTCTTTATATGCTGCGTTTACTACACATATATTTAATACATATATGTAACATTATTAAGTGTTTTTTTTTAATCTATCACATGGTTTGAGTGGGTTGAATTATTGTGTCGAATCTAACTGAGAGAAACATCATCTACGTCACATTTATAAACAAAATTTACCTCAATGACAAACTGTCAGTAGCTCGCCAAGTTAGCGCTTTTGTTTGTTGTTGTGTATATACATATATATTTATTTCTAATAATTACAATCGAGGCCACAGAGGAATATAGTTGCCTATTTTTTAATCATAACGCTTCCGAGGAGCTGCTCAATTTAAACCGGAGTTACTTTTTTAAAAGCCGCTCACAGCTGCTCTGGGGGGCGGAGTGTCTGCAAAGTGCTGCGCCGATTGGGGCGCTCGATCGGGGGAAGAGAGATGGCGTGCTTGTTGGAGGCCCCTCTCCGCATCAGCGTGCTGTCTGTGAGTGTCTCCCTCATAGTTTCAAGTAGCATTGTCCATTACAGTGTGCTCTTTCCAGCAGTATGCGGGTAATATAGTCTTATCTGTCACAGTAAGCTTAAAGCTGTCAAACCGTGAAGGGTTGATATGTTCTGTTAGCCTGAAAGCTAAGTTAAGCTTTGCAATATGTAGCACTCCGCCTACGTAAGTGTCGAGGAGGACAGCTTTCCGTTCTGAGGTCGCCCGGGCAGGCGGTAATGTTCGGAACACGTGAAAGGGGGGCACGCGATTTGTGTGTCCGCTCACCCCGTCGGCGTATGAAAGAACCCAAACCAAGCGAACGACGTAGCTGTCAGTGTCACTCGGAGTGAGTTAGCAGCTAACTGCTAAGAGTGAGAGTGCTGTCACCACTGTTCGTGTTTGAAATATTCAAACACTTTTCAACAATGCACAGTGGAAAACGAGTTGCAGGGCTGATCTTTTAATTCTAACCACCCGTTATTATTTTATCTTAACGGCAGCGGCGTGCTAATTAAAATAACGAACTTAACGTATTAGTTTAGATGGCTAACCACTAATGTTAGCATAGTTAAAGCTAACACAACTCACTGGGTTCATCTTAACTCTTAACATTATTATTATCCTGTTTATGCTGTGTGCTCTGTTTTATTAATACTGTAACACATCGAGTTTCACTGAATAAAAAGTGCGCTGCATATTAAATGTAGTAATATTATTATTATTTTGATTCTTTACCTCTTGAGTAGTTTCCACTCGGTAATATTCTGTCAGCAGCCGAAAGTCTATTATAAGTTGTGTAGTGTTGTGATGTACTCCAGTAGATAATAGTGGCTGCCACTAATTTGCTTGGCTTAAGTTAATGTTATTAAATGAAAGGCGAAAACATAGCAATGCGCTCCCAGCTCAGACTTGCAGATATGAGACTTTATTAAACACTTGAAGATGAAATGCAATATGTGTTTTATTAGGCAATACTTACTCTTATATTTTAAGTTGCTCTATTACTGTGTTTGTCTGATTTAGGCCATTACATAATCGAAGCACATAAAACTTGGTTTCTAAATGTGTTTGTGGAAAGGTGTTTGCAGGACAGCATGTGCTAAACAGTGTCTGCACCAGAAGCCAAATAGTAGCAGCGTGTTGTTTGGCACCTCTGGGGTCATGTGGAAAGTTCTGGTTAAAGCTGTCAGTGATATAAACAAAGTTTTCTAGTGTCACAAACAGTCAACCAACAGCTCCTAAAGGGCCCGGGCCAGCCACGGAGGCTGCTGCATGTGTAGTGTACATGTGTGTGAGTCTTTCTGAATGGGGTAGATCAATATCTGTCATTAAAAAGTCTTCATTTTTGTTTAAATTAAAAAAAACCCAAAAATAAATATTTAAAATTGCATTTAATTACTGCTTTTTCAAATATTTGCATTTTTTTTCAGGAAAGAAACCTGATCATGTTTGTATATAATTTGACAAGCTTTAAATTTGTTGTCAAAGTCTGCTTATATGCTTATAGTTTCTGTGTGTGTGTGTGTGTGTGTGTGTGTGTATATATATATATATATATATATATATATATATATATATATATATATATATATACTGTATATGTGAGAGATACACTAAGCAAGACAGTCTTGTTTACTTTTCAGCAGGTAGCCTTAAGCTGGAAAAGTTAAAGTGTGTGTGAATTTCGTTGCTCAGGCTTCTGTTGTGCTGTTTCTCATGCCCCTGCAGGAAGTCACTGCCACAAGTCGCCACTATGTGGACCGACTGTTCGACCCCGACCCACAGAAAGTGCTGCAGGGAGTCATGTGAGTATTTCTTGTCTTCCCTCATGTAGGCACAGAAGGAATATGCAGAGCTAGAATGAATGGTTTTGCAGCAAATGATGGCACCTGCTCTGAGTTGGAGCATATATTGCCACCAGAAAAATGTGAACTTTATTCAGCCAGTGAGCATCACCACAGCCAGCTTTTACTTGTTCAGTTTCCAGATTGTTTTGTTGGATTATTTTTCAGTTGACTAAATTTGTTAATATAAATCAATTTCTTTTGAATATCAAGCAAAATGATTCTGTAGGAAACTGATTGTGTTGTGTTCCTGTGGGAGCATGAATGCTATTTCACTGCTCAGTGTGACTTCATGTCTCTCTCCCTCCCTCCCTCACTCTAACTCACACTCTGTCTGTACTGCAGTGACTTGGACTCTGACTGTTTCATCTTTATTTTTAACCTCTGGAGAGACTAGCTCTGGTTACGGCTTGAACCGCTCCACTAGTCCAGCACCAGCTAGACTTGACTGCATGCTACAGCTGTAATTTTCCACTAGCCTCACTCACCTGCTATTTGATATCATCTGGAGCACTTTCAGAGCAGAGTAAAATACTGCAGGGGAAAAAAAATGAGCTGAAAACAAATGAACATGCTGATGCTGTGTCCTACAAGAATACGTGACACGTCTGTGCTTCATGCAGACGTTCTCAGAGCCTGTTTGGATGAATCCATCTTGCTGAACACTGTCTTTACATTACAAATTTCTGAACAGTGCGAGCACGATTAGTCGAGACTGTAATATCTCAGAACGACCCTGTGTGAAATCTTCAAAGAAACATGTTGTTGTTCTTAAAGGAGCAATATGTAAGAATTTAAGTATAAAACATTTAAAAAAATTAACAAAAATTGTAAGCAGATTGTGAGGAAAAGACGTAACACAGAAGTACTGTGTTGCAGAGATATCTAGTGAAGTTAGCATGCTAACCAGCTAGCCCTGTCTCATAATACCTCTTTGTACCTCAAGAGAGTCACTGTAGCGTCCAGTCTGCCCTCAGTCCAACATGAGAGCATGAAGAAGTAGCACTTAGTCTTCTAGGTTACATTTATCATAAGCAAACATTAGCACTGAACTGATATTGCTAACTAACTAACTAAAACTGCAAGCTCATTTTTGTCTGCAAAGTCATCTCAACTCTTGAACTTTTGTCACAGTTGCTTCAGATAGATTGAAGGAGGATCCTTTCATCTCTCTCTGTGTGTGTGTGTGTGTGTGTGTGTGTGTGTGTGTGTGTGTGTCTTCACAGTGACATGAAGAATGCAGTCATTGGAAACAATAAGCAGAAGGCCAATCTGATCGTCCTCGGAGCTGTGCCGAGGTATGTCTGCACATCTTTCCCTGTTACACCTTCATTTTCTCTCTCGTTCCACTTTCTGACTTGTAAATATTTAATTCAAGGACACTGGAGATATTAATTATGAACAAGAATTGAATATGAAGAAATAACATGTGCCATAATGCAAACTTGCAAAGCAGGAACATCAAGGCTCATTAGTGTCGTACAGGTCACTTGGCATCGCTGCAGTGAACGTGCTTCAGAGTGTGTGCGTGTGTGTGTGTTTGTTCTTTGGGTCCAGGTTACTGTACCTGCTCCAGCAGAGCTCTTCCAGCCTGGAGCTACGGACAGAGTGCGCCGTGGTGCTGGGCAGCCTAGCCATGGGCACCGAAAACAACATCAAGTCCCTGGTGGACTGTCACATCATCCCTGCCCTTCTTCAAGGTTGGAACACACACACACACACACACACACACACGTACTCATGCATGCAAATACTTACCGCAGAGGACAACATCTTGTTGTGACCTAAGAAGTTTCTGTGTTTTGTGCGTGCAGGTCTCTTGTGTCCGGACCTGATCTTCATTGAAGCTTGTCTTCGATGTCTCAGAACAGTCTTCATCAGTCCTGTCACCCCTGTGCAGCTGCTCTATACAGTAGGTCACCTTTTACAGGTTGTGCTTGAACCAACATGACAGACTGGCAAACATGGAGTAGCAAGTAAGTTGTTTATTTTTTTGTTGTTTTTTTTTGTTTCTTTAGGATCCCACTGTGATTCCCCATCTAATGTCTCTACTGAGCCACTCACACAGGACACAGGAGTACATCACACAGATCTTCTCACACTGTTGTAAGGTATTTGTTGGTATTTGGTCACACACAAACACTGGAGTGCATCGCCCTTGTAGCTGGAGCAAGATTCATTATTGATAAAATGTAAATTGTCTCCAGACCCCAGAGCACCAGACGGTTCTTTTCAACCACGGCGCCATCCAGACCATTGCCCCTCTGCTTATCTCACCCTCTTATAAGGTGAATGTCTGTCTGTCTGTGAGTGTTTATACTGCAGTTGCTGAATTGGATCATACATCCTTTCACATACAGTACTCATCTCCATATATAGCTCTCTGTCTCATGACCTTATTGTGTCTCCAGGTTCGGATGCAGGCGTTAAAGTGCTTCTCAGTCCTGGCCTATGAGAACACTCAGGTCTCCATGACACTGGTGAACGGTGAGTCTCTTCTCTTCTGTTCCACTTGAGCTTCACCTTTTCACTTAACGGTTGTTAACGGTTCATTACCATTTGTTTCCAGTGCTGGTGGATGGGGAGCTGCTCTCTCAGGTATTTGTCAGAATGATGCAACGGGATCAACCCATTGAAATGCAGTTAACAGCAGCCAAATGGTAAGTTATGTACAACCATAGTTATTTATACTACTCTATCATCTCCGTATACTTTGTTTTTTTTTGTGTTTTTTTTTTAATATGACCTCTTCTCCTTCTGTCCCAGTCTAACATACATGTGTCGAGCGGGTGCCATCAGGACAGACGACAGCTGCGTGGTCCTAAAGGTCAGGATTTACAGAGACCTTTGCAACTGCACCAGTATTGCACCATTATTATTGTGATATCATATCAGTTCTCTGTTTAACATGCATATGACTTCATGTTTATTTTTTATTATCCAGACCCTGCCCTGCCTCGTACGAATGTGCAGTAAAGAGCATCTTCTAGAGGAGAGGGTGGAGGGTGCAGAGACGCTGGCCTACCTGATGGAGCCTGACGTGGAGCTGCAGAGGATCGCTAGCACCACTGACCACCTGGTGGCCATGCTGGCAGACTACTTTAAATACCCCAGCTCCGTCTCTGCTATCACTGATATCAAGAGGGTTGGTCAGTGGGCCTGGGACGCCCCCCCCCTCCTCCTTTTTTATTTTTTATTTTTTAATCGCCTTTTCTAATTAAAACTTTATGTGACTTGTTGACACTAATTTTCTGCCGGCTTTGTCCTATCCAGCTGGACCATGATCTGAAGCACGCACATGAGCTGAGACAAGCTGCTTTCAAACTTTACGCCTCGCTAGGCTCCAATGACGAGGACATTCGCAAGAAGGTGACCTTTCCTTGTGTGTGTTTTTTGTTTTTATATGTAAATATGTTCCTCTCTTTTTCTATTCTAATGTACCTCCATTGCCTTTCTTTTTGCAGATCACAGAGACAGAGAACATGATGGACAGGATAGTCAGTGGCTTGTCAGAATCCAGCATTAAAGTCCGCCTGGCAGCTGTCAGGTACGGAGTCTTTGATGCGTTTAGTCTCCCTGCCCTTTTTGTCTGGCTCGTCTGCTCTTGCCCCTGTGGCCCCTGAATAATTTAACTGACATTTGTGAATACCAGTTTCTCTATACACGTTTAATTATTAAGAATAGAAATAGCGAATTAGATATCAACTCTGGATCCCGAATAAAACGTTTCGCTGGTCACCTTTCTATTAAACACCAATGACTGAGCCTCTCTCTTGTGTTTGTTTTCCAGGTGTCTTCATAGTCTTTCCCGATCGGTGCAGCAGCTGAGGACCAGCTTCCATGACCACGCAGTGTGGAAACCCCTCATGAAGGTCAGCGGCGCTTGAAGGAAACCAGTAATGAGGCTTTACTAACCGCAAAGAGAAAACCACTTCTCCCTTTATCTTTGCGGAAGTAGAAGTTTCTAATTAGTTGGTGTAGATCCCAGAAATGAATACAGAGTAACGTGGTGTGTTGCTGTGGTGTGTAGCTGTTGCAGAACGCCCCGGATGAAGTCCTGGTCATGGCCTCCTCAACACTATGCAACCTCCTGCTGGAGTTCTCACCCAGCAAAGAGGTACGCTCACACTCACACACCTTTAACGTAACAAACAAAATGAATTCTATTTCTTTAATATTGAGACCAGTTGCTTTTGTGCGTGTGTGCAGCCCATCTTGGAGTCAGGGGTGATTGAATTACTATGCAGTCTGACCCAGAGTGAGAGTCCTGCACTGAGGGTCAACGGGATCTGGGCCCTGATGGTAGGAATAAAATTTAAAACTGTGTTTTTGAAGATTATTAAATCTGTAACTTGGGGCGCTGCCAGATTTGTTTAGCATAAATTGCCTGGTTTTGTGTGTTTGTGTGTGTTTTTGTTTGTTTGTTAAGAACATGGCATTCCAGGCGGATCAGAAGGTGAAGGTGGAGATTGTTCGATGTTTGGGTACAGAACAGTTGTTCCGCCTGCTGTCAGACCCCGACACCAATGTGCTGATGAAGACTCTCGGTTTGCTGCGTAATCTGCTGTCAACACGCCCAGTGAGAGACACACAAATGATAACTCTAAAAGCATTATTAATATACAGTTAATTATATATTGACATGAAAATAATAGCCTTAATTGTGGAGGGTTTAGTGCTCATTCGGGAATATTAGTTTTAGTGCATTGTTTTACCTGAGTCTTAACCTTAGTATGACGTACTTACTTCCATACTGTAGATATAAGTACACATGACCCTGTGTGTGCCTCCATTAGCATAAAGTCTCTGTAAAAGACGGCATGCATACTAATTCTCTCCTGCTTCCTCTCCACTCTTGACTCTGGTGTCGTCAGCATATTGATCAGATCATGAGCTCTCATGGGAAGCAGATCATGCAGGCGGTGACTCTCATCCTAGAAGCAGAGCACAGTATAGAGGTCAAAGAACAGGTGAGCGCACCCTCTGATGCATGCTTGCATATGGTTCTCCGTACAGAACTCATCTTACAGCTTGGATGGAAAAACCTCGATTCAGTCGTGTGTGTTTAGTGTAGTGATGTTTGCAGATATGTAAGCACATAAGAGCATCAGTTGACAATCCCCCCTCCCCAATCTGTCAGACGCTGTGCATCCTAGCTAACATCGCCGACGGCAACACAGCCAAGGAACTCATTATGACCAATGACGACATGCTCCAGAAAATCAAGTACTACATGGTACAGTAGCTTCTTCTTTAATAAAATATAAAGTCTACTGTAGCTCACGCATGTGTCACTGTATACAGCAGTGTCGTTTCATTTCAAGACTTCACTGTTGGTGGGTTGTTTTTTTTTGTTTTTTGTTCTTTTCATCTTATTAAAACAATGCAACTTGTGTTTTTCTCTCCTTCTCACTTGTAATTTCTCTGACATTTGCTGTACCCACAGGGGCACTCGAATGTGAAACTACAGCTCGCTGCCACCTTCTGCATCTCAAACCTTATCTGGAATGAGGAGGACGGTAAGCGATAGAAGCATTAAGATTCACAGAATGGGACTTCAGTGAAAGGAGCAACATGGATGTGAAGAAAGCTGAGGAAGTTTTGCAATTTGTACTGAAATGTTTGAGGTCAAGTTGAAAACATCCTCTCCAAATCAAACCACATGTATTACCTGCTGTTATATAGATCAACACTAGCAGTTCCAGTACACAAGAACATAATTTGGATGTAAATATGTAACATCCTAGTCATTCAGATGAACTTCTTTGTCTACAAAACACTTAAGATTATTATGCTTAAAGCAATTGCAAAGCTATCCGTGCCCTTTTTTTAAACTATAAGAACCCAATTAACACAAAGCTGTGTAATTCTGGCATGAATATGAGGTTAATATTAGATGTTGGCAGATATTGGTCGACATTGGTATGGGTTAATTCCTTTCTGTTTTGTGATGCTTTATCAGGTTCTCAGGAGCGTCAGGACAAGCTGCGGGAGATGGGCTTTGTGGACATCTTGCACAAACTCACGCAGGCCTCTGACTCCAACCTCAGCGACAGGTGGGTACAGCAAAGACTGAAGAAAACACACAATATTCTCATCACAGACTTGCACTGATTCTGTCTGTGGGTCTTTCAGGGCGAAGACGGCAATGCAGCAGTACCTGGCATGACTACAGAGGGGAGAGATCCCCTGCTGCCAGCCTAACTAACAATCGTCGGGAGGACACCTGCCATTGGTTCTTTTGTTTCTTTTGGGTTAATCTCAAGGCTTGTTTTGTTGCACAAAGACACCTTTTTTGGAACTGTGGCTGGCCTCCCTTCACCTCCACCCACCACTAAATGCCGCCTCAACTACCACCTCAGCAGTTTTGCTTACTCCAGACCTCATCTTGGAGGCCGTGGTTGTTGGGAAATCAACGGTTAGGAGGGTTTACTTTCAGCTTTTTCTTCTTCTTTTTTTCCCAACAATGAAGTGACACATTTCCTTTGGGATTTGAGATTTTTCGATCTTTTTTTTGTGTGTGTGTGTGTGAGTGCAGCAGCCTGACACCAGCGCTGCCCTGTTGTCAGGAGGACTTGGTGCTTTTGGACTCCCAGTAGTGGAGATTCTGGACTCAGAGAATCGGACTTGGAGGTTTGACACAAGAGCAGGGCTGTTGGACAGCAAAGGTTCCTTTTTTTAATTTTTAATTAATGATATTAGTATTAATATTAATTGTCTTTTTAAGGCATCGCAACTCACAAGTAAGGACACATTTGGAAAAACAGACTGCCTATTTTGAAATTTGGGTGTTTTCTTTTTTTTTGTGGATACATACCTCGTAAATATATAAATATATATAAATATAAACATAAATATATATTTTTGGATTTTTATTTTTCCCCTGACCCCTCTGTTTGTTTTCATTCATTCTCTCTGAACCATGATTCTTGGCTTCGTAGGGTGAATCCACTGCAGTCTGGTGCCAAGCAGGTAGATTTGATTTGAATATGGTCTCCCGGGTTTATTTCCACTGATGTGTTTTGAGAAGAAGGCAAGGAAACAGAGTAGATGTGAGGAATGAAGGAGGAACAATTTGAGACTTGCCCCCGGGGGGGTGAGGCACTAAAGGCATCCACAGCAGCAGAATCAAGTGTAACACCGTGTTTCATCCCTCTATCATATAAGTTCCTCTCCTATCGGGATACTTCTAGAGTTTTGTTCCCTGACATTTCAAGCTTTACTGAAGCTCTGATAGAATGAATGTTATCACTGAAAATATATGCAGACCTGAAGAAGGACTTCCTTTGTGTTGCGTCATTATTTGTTTTGTTTTGTTTATTTTTAAGGTAAAATTACAACGTTTGTGTTTAATCATGTGTGTAAGAGAGCCTCTGCAGTTACTTGTAGCAAGGATCAAAAGTAATTGCTCCTACAAAGTTTCCCCATCTTTAATCCACAATGTCTAAAGAAGGCACAAATATATGCAAGTACAGTGGACGTCCTGTTAGGTTTGTATTGCAGCTCATGGTTATGTAGTGCCAGGCTGTGCCTCTCATGTACAGTATTACCCTTACATTTGAGTCACGGGTAAGCATCCGTTTCTCTAAAACATATTCAGATGTTTTAAAAACTGTTACACACGTTCACCTCTCAAAGCTTCCCGGTGCAGCCAATCTGATCAGGTGGGCGTCACATCCTCAGTGGTGGTAATGTGGTGAACGCTGGTGAACGCTGCTGGTGTTCTGAGCATTTCCAAAGTTGCCTCAGTTTCCTAATCCAAACACAGATGGTAGCTGGAAATAACATACATCTTTATTTAATCCTTATCAGTTATATTTGGTGTTTTTTGTTTTTATTATTTCAGATTTTCATCCAAAAATAATGTGATTGTGTTGTATAGGAGCAAAGTCATACTGTATATCATTTCTGGCTTCTTAGATAAAGGGATGTCTTTCTGTAATATACCTTCAGATCAGCATTAATTTTCCAGAGAAACGTATGCTTACCTCTGTGCCTCCATTGTAATGAAAATACATGAGAGATACAAACTAGGGGTTAATGTTTGCCAAATGTGATGGTTCCCAACAGTAGCACAAGAATCTATTTTACAAAACAACACTTCTTTATTGTTGTACAGTATGTAATCCTGATAAAGTTTTTTTCTTTTTTTTTTTAATGTAACAGCAGTCTTTAATAAAATACATCTGAAACCCAATAACCTCCAACAGGGCAGACAGTTTGTCTACTCCCATTATCCATCGGCAGTTCAAAATCAGGCACATTCCTCATGCAAAAAAAAGCTGTGACATGCATTTGATTTAAAACCCCTTTGTGTACCCAAGAACCCCCCCACCCACACCTCCCCTCCCCTCACCCCATCGTACCCCACCCCAGAGCAACCAGCATGATCAGAAACTCCAGACGTCGATAGGAGTACTGCTCAGTCAGTCTTTGTACTTCAGTGTGTAAAGAGTCCAGTTTGTCCCTCCCCTGCTCCTGTTACAGAAAATAGAAACCAGAAATCTGACGTCTATGTTACAAGTAACGTGGTGTAACCTCACCAAAGCAGGAAAAAAAAGTCTGTGCAGAAGTCCTGAGACCCTCGTAGTGATGCAGCCTGGGTACTGTAGTTCTTTTTCTTCTTTTTTTTGTTTTTTTTGTTTTTAGAATTAGGCTGTTGTCTCGTACCAGCAATAAGCTCAATGGTTGGCAAAGGGTTTGTGGATGTGGATGATGATGATGATGATGACTGAGATACGCTTGCATGTGTGAGTGCTACATAAGAATTGGGACGGGTCCACTCAGATATGAAGTAAGAATGTAAATCTTCCTCCTCAGCCCGTTTCTGTTTCGATCTCCCAGACGCACAAAATACTTCATCGAGCTCGTCAACAAAAATAAATAAATACACAGCCTAAATAAATAAGTAAATAACATTTTCGATAAAGGTGCAAGTGTTCTCTGCAGGTGTATTTGATGTCTCTCTATGTAAATTTTGATCCAAATGCTTGCCTGTAATTATTTAACTTGAGGGAAGTCTATGTCCTTATATGGAGAAGGCACGAATGGCTGGATGCCTAAAGCTCAGGAGTTATGTGAGAGTTTGCTTTTTTTTTTTTTACAATCTGGTAGGCTGGTTGTAAACAGTCATGATGGGGACAAACTGTGATATATGGCTGCTGTTTATGATATTAGTGTTTCTCCCTCACTTTTTCTATAAATCTGGCTTTTCGTCTTTGGCACACAACCCTACCGCTTGCCTGACGTGTAGGTCCACACTCAGCATCTCTGCTTCTTAACACGTTCACCCGACTGTACTTCAAACTTCTTATACGGGGAAACCAAAACACTGACTGTTATGTCAAAAGTTAAAATTCAATTCAAATATCCTTATGCGTTTGAAGATTATATGATTTTTGTGAATATGTATTGACTTTATTTGATCAGCTGAGTGTTTTCCTCCATAATGGCGATCCCTTTCAAAAGATAATCCCACCGCTGAAGCAAACGGAGGTGACCTACTGAAGAGTTTACATTCCCAGTCCCAGTGCGGCGGCTCGGAATATTCCGTTGGGTAAAAACACGTTCCCCAGCGTGAGATGTGTGTGTTATTCCCTGCCCTTTGAAGAGGAGGAGACATCCTTACTGGGTTTTTGTAAGAGCAATATTGTATATTCAGTTATCAGGAAAAAGCTAAATTAGGTTCCTGTTAAAAGATGTGCTGTGGTCCTGTGAGTCCCGGTAGCTGCAGGGGTTGACTGGTGCTACTGAGTGTCGATACTGTAAGACAATTTGTGCTGTTGTAGTTCTGTGGTAGATCAGTGCTGAAAAGGACAAAGTACTCGTCCGCACTGATTTGCTGACAGCTGGCTTCGTGTCTCGGCCTCTGTTTACCTGTCAATCATTTGAGAATTTCCTGCCAGACAAATTGCTTCCTGTGTGAAACAGACCAGTTGTCTTATCTGCCATTGCTTTTTATTTCATTATCCAGTCGTCACTTCCTCTGATCTGATCTTCTTTGTATCCCTTTTTTTTTTAATCTCTGCCACTCTTGTGTCATCTCTGACTTTTGTCTCTTTGTATTCCATTCACACAGCCGGCTCATCTTCATCGATGAAGCTGATGTGCTCTGTGGAGTACCTCTCCTCCTCTCCTGCTTCTCCTCTCCACTCCTGCATCTCCAGCTCCTGGGGGTGGGTGACAGGTCCGGCCTGCCCATGGCGTTGCTGCGAGTTACACTGAATGAGAGTCTGGGTTCCTCCCTGCCTTCTCCTTGTACTGACAAAGTCCAGAGACAAAGGCAGGGAGAGGGTGGAGGGATAGGGATGGAGGGAGAAGGTGGGGGATACGAGAGGGACGGACGGGGAAGGCCTCAGCCGATGGCCTGGTGAGGATGTGAGCGATGGGGGTGCTGAACAGTGGGAGGACTGTGGAAGAGGGGTGTCCTGGGAGGGAGGCGAAGGCAGCAGGCCTCTGCTGGCACAGCTTCCAGGTCGGGACAGGTGGGGGCCATGGCAAGAGGAAAGAGAGGGAGAGGGAGAGGAAGAGAGAGACATGGAGAGTGACAGAGAAGGTGAAGGGGTGTTAGAAGCCAGGAGAGGCTGGTCCTGCAGCGAGGACAGAATTATGCCGTTAGTGGAGGAAGCATGGAGGCTTTGCAAGATCGGGGATCCCTCATGAAGTCCTTCCTCAGGCGAGGGAAGGTTGGAGTGGGCCGGGCCCTTGATAATGGCCCCTGGGATGTCAGACAGGGGTTGTGGCAAGGCTGAGGGAGATGAAATAGGCCTTTTTGGTGAATGAGGAGTTGGGAGAAGGCAACCTGGCAAACCCACACCCTCTATGTCTCCACTGTCCAACAGGGAATGAGTATCAGGTCTCTGGGGGGAACAAGGGGTGGCAGGCGCTGGCATCACTAGACTGGTGCTTGTTGACAGATGGCTGGCACTGCTAGGAGGGGGGGTTAAATTTGGCATCATGGTTGTCAGGATTGGCTGCGGTGCTATTTGGAGGATGGGCTTAAGCAGGCGTGTCATTTCCTGCAGCTCTTGACTGAGCATGGAGACTTGTTTAGAGAGGCTGTTCATCTGTATGGCAAGGAGAGACCCAGCATAAACAAACACACACACACACACACACACACACACACACACACACACACACACCAGAAAACCAGTTGAAGATTAAACCCATGCTGCAGTATATCAAGTGCCTCATTCCTCCAGAGAATAATGGAAGAGACAGGGATGCTTATAAAAATATCAAGTTTATCATGTATTTATGTAAAGTATAATCTGACTCTGCATACATTATGTTTCCAGACAGCAACAGCACTCTGACAGTCAGTTAAATTATACCTCTGCCAAGGCTACACAATCCCTCTAAATCAGTTTTATGTTAATAATAGTAAATATTTACTATTTATTTTTTCCATTTGCATCTAAAACTAGATCTGCAATAAAACATGCAACATGCAACGTGACAGACATGCTGATTGGCTGGTAGTGGTCTGCCTGGAGACTAATTTAAAGCCAAATTACCATGAAATCTGTTTTATAGTGTTTGAAAGAACCTGCAGACTAAAAGACGAGGTGGGGGGGCAGTAATTACAGAGATGTGTAAACATGCATCATCATATATCAACAACATCAAGTCGGAACTCACCTCCTCAGTCAGTTTAGACACACTCTGCTTGATCTCAGACTGCTCCCGGATCCCTACACACACACACAAAAATATGATATGAACATTAATCTTCAAGACAAATCTTTTCTTCTGAGAGGTGTGTGCGCGTGTGTTACCTGGGTATGGTGAGGGCGGGGCTGCAGGTGACAGGCTGGGGCTGAACTCAAACTTCTGTGATGAGATGGAATTGCTGTCCGTTTCAATGCCGTCCACGAATCTGTGTGTAGAGGAGGGATTAAAAAGCAAGAGAAAGAACATGAGAGAGGAATGTAAATCAGAAGAGGAGGAAACGACAAGGCAAAAGAGCAGTGATTACAGTATGAATCTGTGTTTGCTGCGCAGGATTTTTCATTCCAGCACAAAAATCCTCCAATCTGCAGCTTTTGCTCTCACAACACACTGCACAGTAGGGCGTAATCAATCTCTGTGCACACATCATATTACTGTGTGAAAACATACACAGCTTCCAACAGCAGCTACTGTATCTTACTGGTTGCCATGGCAGCCAGACACCTATGTTGCACTGTCAACTGCAGTGTGTGCAGTCGCTCCTCTAACTGCACCCTTACAACTGATCTCCTGAATCTTTCTGATTATTGGTCATGCTCATCTCCTTATGTACAGTGACGTGTGTGTGTGTGTGTGTGTGTGTTACCTGGGGCTGAGTTCAGGCGGCACACTGCTGAAGCTGACTACTGGTATCTGCAGGGTAGTGGGGCGGGAATGCTCAGAGGGGGCACGGAACGGCCTGGGCGGCAGGAGAGGGGAGCGCAGGGGCGAGTTGAGCCCCCTGCTGAGACGCAGCGGGGAGCGGGTGGCACGGGACACAGAGTTCTGCTCCTCGTCACCCTCCTCATCCTCCCGGATGGACGGCAGCTTCTTCACCAGACCACCATTACTTTCCCAGTCCACCTGAGAGGAGAAAAAAGAGAATGATGAGAGCTTGAATTGTAAACTGATACCTGGATGTGACGACAGAGTCAGCCATCACACCTGTTGTTACTGGCAGCAGCAGTGAGGTTATATTTTGTGCGCTGTTGCCTCAGACTTGCTGTGTTGGTAAATAGAGTGTAGTGACATGATCACACCAGTGGGTGGCAGACAAAGACAACAGCTTGTACCTTCTTTTTTATACTAGTACGTTTGATGTTCGCTTCAGTTTCCAAACAGAAGTGATTTTCAGGAGACACAAACGTGAGTGAAGTGAGTGTAATTTAACTGAAATAAGCCAAATCTTTCAGATGACAAACAGTCCATTCAAATGCTAGAAGTTGTGTCTTTTCTTGACAATTTTCAACCCTATTTGTGCATGCTGATCTGGCGCATCTGGTGATACACTGCATGATTTGTTTTTGCCTCATTTTCTTTCATACTAGGAAGATTTGGAACATTTCATTGTAGGTTCGGCAGATTTTATTTCGGGGTGAATGAGTTGATGTCATTCGTTATCACAAGTTTTTGTATTCTTTTAGACTTTTGCATAAGAAATATGTGTGTTGGTGTACAATTCAAATAACATCAAATATTGGCTAGATGTACAGTAGGTAGGTATTTTTAATTTTCATACTTAATGTATGTGGTTTCCTTAGTCTTTTATTATTAGTAGTATTTTATGGTTTCTATCCTGCTGCAGGATTCAGTTTAAATTTTCTCCTAACAAAGACTATCTGTGGACAAACTAAAACATGCTCATACAGAGTGGAGCCACTGCTTAACTGTGTTCTTCCTTTTGCTTTGGCTAAATTCAAATGTTACAGTTGTGACTTTAAGAGACAGCAAAAGGTTTAACTCCCATTGGTAGTTGACGTGACAGGTCATGTTCCAAACGTTTGACCCTTTTAAGACAGCAGTGCTGGAGAAAAAACAGAAAGACGAGTGAGGCTCAACTTTAAATGGCTGAATTATTATTTCCTATATTGTTTGAAGTAAATATTGTTTTGCAAAATGCCTCCGTCTTTGCCTGACTGCAAAAAGAAGCCTGTCATGCTACATTTACAGACTGCTGCGTCAGATTTTTCCACATCGCATTGTCCCCAGTACACAGACACACACACACACACACACCCAGAGCTCCCCCTGCTCCCCATCAGCAATGTCCCTGCTTACGAACTGAATAATTTATGCTGTCTTCAGTGTCGCTGAAATGTTTAGAAATGACTAGCTAAAGAAAACGGGACTCTGTCTGCGATTAAAAGAGAATACGATGTGCTCATTGAAAGTTCTGCGTAAAATAGGAAGAAGGAAAGAAAATGAGCAGAAAAGCAGTAATTTATCAGAACAGATGTGGCTGGATGTTTGGTGTGTATGTGTGAGACTAAAGGTGACTTGTCCCTATATGTTTTGTACTGGTTGTAGCATGGCCACAGCAAGTAGACTTTTATATAAATGTAATCACATTTTATCTCTCTCTCATGCTCTTTCACACTGACAGATTATAATGTGTAATATAGAATATAAGTGTACAGTAAAAACATTCCCATGGCTTCAGTATGCACAATGATAGCAGCGCTATAGACTCACTTTGTTTACATTGAAATGTTTCATCCAACAATGCAAAGAGAATTCATCAAAACAAATTCATTGCATCAACTTAAAAAAAAAATAAAAAAATACAGCTTTTCTATTCTCCTACAGTAGACTGGCTTCAAAATAATCACGTCTCTTACGCTCCAACATACAACGACTGCTGCAGTGAGTAATGAACGTATTTCATATCTCATCATGCAGACAAGCCAACGCCTGCCACGTTCCCCCCTCTGAGCCGCTTTCCCTCCCTCCTGTCCCTTAAATCAAGTCTCTCTTTTTTTTCTCCCTCCATCTTTGCCTGCTCAGCATTCTCCCTTTTCATTTCTCATTCCTCTCCTCCTCCTCCTCCTCCTCCCCCACTACACTCCTCTACTCCCCAACCCCCCTCCTGTGCCACCGTGATGTATTTTTAGCTCTCTTGTTCTAATATTAGCTCTCGGCTCCAGAGGAAACCAAGGAGTGCTCTGCGATGCGGGGGCGAGATAAGCGTGCGCTCGCCACGTGTTGCTGTGTGTGTCTGTGTGTGTGAGAGAGAGAGAGAGCATGTAGGTGTGCTGAAGTTTGCATTCGCATCATGTATGTGTGATGGAGTCACACACCAATCTGAGTGCAGGTATGAAAGCGGATGGTTGTAAGGTTATGTGTGTGCTTGTGTGTGACAAGAATGAACAAAGTGCTCTTCCCCTTATTTATTTATTTTTTGTGTGTGTGCAACAGTGTGAGCATCTGTCTCTGTCTCTGCATGTGCATGTATGTGTACGTTTGCGTGTGTGCAGCTGCACGTAGTTTTCACCGCCGTGTTTCTGGTGCAGAGGCTGAACAGCACAAGTACACAGGTTACAAAATACAGATATAATGTCCCCCTCTTTCTGTCGCACAGCTCAGTGCACTTGCACATTACAGTGTTTTGCCCACTGGCGCCGGGGTCATGCCAGTCAGTCTGCAGCCTGTGAATCAACAGAGAGGGACACAACCATCACCTAGAAGGTCTACATCATCCTTTTTGTCTTTAAACTTAACTTACATGTTGTTGTTTTTTTTTTTTTACTATGAAGCATTTTCATTCTACCTCTGAGGTTTGTTTACGGAGTAAAGAGGTTTCATATATCTGCAAGCTTTGTCTTAAATACATATGCAACCACACTCTCCTGGGCTGCTGGTACCAGAAGGGATTTGCATACATAGCCAGAATGGACATCTGCAACCCAGACCTATATGGACAGCAGCTTGTGCATCTGTAATCATGCGTCCTCTCGATACCACTACACACACAAACACCAATATGTGTGCACACATTTGCTTACCGCTCACACTCTGCAGTAAGTGTGCTGTGCCCTGGAGAAACAAAGCACTGCGGTGGAAAAGGAGGGATTGAAGAAGAGCAAAACAGAAAATGAGATAGCCAAAGCCCCCTCTTCCTCCCTCCCTCCTCTTTGTTCCACCTCCTCCTCCTCCTCTCCAGCTCTCTTCTCCTCGGGTGGCTGGGCTATTTATATCAAGCAGGATCCAATCTTAGCAGCAGCTGCAGGGGACGCAGCCAGCCAGGGAGAGCCCGTGCTTCCCCCCAGCTCTATTTTTAGCAACAGGACAGCTTCAAACAGCAGCACCAAGCTATTCTTATCCCCATGTTTTGCTCTCTCCGCTGCTGCTGTACCAGCCGAAGGCGCAGTATGCGTGTTTGTGTGTTTGACGGCACGATTCAAGAAAAAAAAACAAAAAAACAAAACAACCTCAAGGCTAGGCTTGTCAAATTGTGGTGTGTGCCCATCTGTGTGCATGTGTTTTTTGAATTAGCGGTGGAGAGGTCATGCACACCTCTTAAGGTGAGCGTCCCTTCAGGACACGCATTTCCTATCTTTAGTCTCTTTTCTCAGGTTTTTTTTGTATGATTTAGTTGTTGTATATACTTTGGCCTTCAACTGCAGGTGTTAGCTTTAACAGTATGGCCACAAGGAGGTCTAAAGTGTTATTAATTTGATTCATTTCAAAATACTTTATTCACCCGTTAAGGTGCGATTAGATGCAGGCGAGTTTGATAACTTACAAACAAACAAACAATTCATTCATGACTCTTAATGCATAGTATACATAGTATAGTATACTGTTCTTGTGCTCACATCAGCGCCGTGGCCCTCTCGCAGATTGTACGTGAGGTCATGTTGTATCTCGCTGATGAACTTCTGGGCGTACTCGGGGTAGAGTCGCAGGACCTCGCGGAGGCCCTTGAGGCTGATATACTGCAGATCGCAATAGGTCAGGGCTTTGACGTTGGCGTTGGTCTTGATCACCTGCTCCTTTGTCAGAGAGTCCGAGCCAATCAGATCTCCTTTACCTGGGAAGGCGCACAGACACAGAGGCAGATGTTAGTGTCACAGAGATGGAGACATACAGACGCGTTTGAGTCAATTAAGTCGTAATTCGCTGCGAGTCTATTTTCTCGGAGCTGTTTCTCCTGGATCAACATCAATGAAGCACACAGACTGTCTAAGCAGCAGATAATCAAAGGCAGAAGATGAAAGGAAGGAACCGGCAAAGTCATTTCAACATCAGGAGTGGGAGAATGTGTTGGATTTGTTTAATACCTGTGAATTCATTGTTCCCACTTTCGAAAAGATACCTGCACAAAGCCGCATTGAGCAGAGTTAGCTCTTAGCTTCTGCTAACAACGCTTTGGAGTCACTACAGATGTACCCAAACAGAAAACATAAACATTGATATCAGACTGAATAATGATTTACAGAGACTCTAACAAAGTTGCATTATGGGAAGTGTAGGATCCAGTTTGTTTTTTCTCTTGTGAGTCCTGCAACACTACGGAAGGACAACACTACACTGCTGAAATAATATAAACGTAATAAGTAATTTAATATACATATAATGACTTCTTAGCATCAATGCAGTGGCAGATATTTTTTTTTCCTCCTGGCTCATCTTCAGCCACTCTAATGCCAAACAATTACAGGATCTGCAAAGATGATTATTTTTCAGAACACATTGTGGGCACCGTCCACAATTTCTTTTGAGATAATCATGTTGGAGTGGGTTATTTTTTTAAAACCCTGACAGGCTCTGTAAATATAATGCAGATAAACTGCCTGTTGGCATTTCACAGCACAGCTAAACCACTGGGGGAGAAATAATGCTGTTCAAGGTAACGGCAGGATAATAATGGTGCTGCTCAGGTTATTATTCGCTTTATTCCTCAACATTATATAACCATTCAGTATGTTCATGCGGGATTTTCATATAAACAATTACCTGAGCATATTATATCAAAAAGAATAAAAAATTACAGTCATTAATGTGTTAGTCTTGTGACCATAGACTGAAGATCATTATATACTGTCTATGCGTGTGACCTTTTCAGTAAATGGGAAAAGTCAAACAAAGGCTGCTTTTGGGATACACAGCCTCACATCTGAGGAGAGAAAAGAGAGGATAAGAGAGGGAGGAAGTGGGGGCTGGAGGAATACAAGCAGAGAGCAAGATGGAGGGAGGCAGGGCAAGGTAGGGCAGAGGCAAGCACAGACCTAAAATGGGTGATGGCATGTGGGGGAGGACTGAAAAGAAGGAGGGTGAGAAGCCGAGGAGAAGAAAGGTGAGAGAGAGGAATTGGAGAGGGACACAGTGTGGGGGTGGCAGAAGGCTGGTGCAAGTTGATTGAGGAGAAATGGATGGGTGGGGCTGAGAAACAGAGAAGGAAGGTAGGGTGAGCAGGAGCTCAGAGCATGCCGTGTGAGCGAAGCAGCTATTGGACGCGGCCCTCTACCCGTCCTCTGAACCTCCAACCACCTCCAAGTCCTGCTGTCGCTGCACACAACGCTGTCCTGCTGTCTTCTGCACCCTCATTTCTCGATCAGCCCCCCCATCTGTGCTTCTACCCAGTTTGGCACGTTGGACTCTTCACATGCTCCATCTGTCTCTCTATCTTTTTTACATCACTCACATCTCACTAACCCATCCCCCCCCCCCCCCCTCCACAATTCAGCTCAAATTATCTTTGTCGCAAAGATGATGGGTAGCAACGGCGCCGAGAGCGACAGCAGCGTCAGGGAAAGCTTCCACTGATCATCACAGCAAAATGTTAAACTGAGGAGGAGATGAACACTTGAAAGGGACATTTAAGAGTGTGTATGTGTCTCGTCTTCAGCGTGTTTGCATCTGCATGTCTGGGTATATTTGAAAAATGACAGACCTCATAAAAGATTTTTAGCCTTTCATAAACACTGTTTTTAAATTAGTAGGGTAATCTTCAAATTGTGGTCCAACAGCTATATCATACTGATAGATGTAGATAGGTATAGGAACTATGATTGTAGATTAACGCTCCAACTTGAAGTCTTAACTGCTCAGTCTGACACTGAACCTGCTTTTCTCATCCAGTCAAGCATATAAACCAGGCAGCTGGGCCTCCCTTCACACCATGGAGTCTGACAAAAGGTCAATATTTTTAAAGCTAAACTGGGTGGATCACACAACATTAATTCAATTTTAAACTCATGCAATTGATTTAATAGGATGTAAAGGTCAGTCAAAGATGAAATTTACAGGCTGATGTATCCGTCACATTATGGTCCCGGTTTAATGAAATTTGGAATAAATGAGTCTCAGGTGTCTGCATCATCACTGCAGGACCAACGTGTTTCACGAATCCATTGCTGCTCCTTAGTTACTATCTATGTAGGCAGGAGAACAGCTCTGATAAAATGGGCTCCACTGGGTTTAAATGAAATTACTGCTAATCGGTGTGTGTGTGTGTGTGTGTGTGTGTGTGTGTGTGTGTGCGTGTGTGCGTGTGTGCGTGTGTGCGTGTGTGCGTGTGTGTGCGCGTGTGCGACAGCTGATTGAGTGTGTGTTCATGTTTCAGAATTAATTTTTTGCGTGCTTGCACTAATAGTCCGACATATATTTAAAGGTTGGGTCAGACTGACTGTCCGTTTGAGTTGAACCTTTTGAATTACCAACATGGACACAGTGTAATTCCTGGCGTAATGCTGTAGCTGTAAAGGCCATGATGGGCTGAAACATGTAAAGAATGACATGGGCTCTGCAGGGCTCCGCGCCGATCTCCACTTCAGCATAAATAATCAAGGTGCTTTAATAATGTAAAATCTATTCATTATTAATACCAGCACAGCATCGCATTCCATCTATTGATGTGTGCGTGTGTGTGTGTGTGTGTGTGTGTGTGTGTGTGTGCAAGCGTGTTGTGATCAAGATCAAATATGGGCCGGGGGCTTGGCATTTGAAGATAAATCCACTTCATCTCACACACACATACACACACACACACGGATTGACACACACTGAAATACAGGCAGACGGGTACAGACCATTAATTCAACACATCTTGACCTTTTGAAAAACTGACTTTTGAGACATGTACATCTGTCCTTGACACACACATAAGCACCTTTCTCCCTCATTGCTCTTGTCTATCACTTCTGTCTATTATACATTCACACAAACACACCTCACAGGAGCTTGCCCTGTTTGCTTGCAAAGGCTTTGAAGCACATCCAGAGGAAATTAGATTTCAGCCTGTGCAACAGTCAACTAAAGAAATTATTCTAAGCTGTTGTCACAGGTGTGTGTCTGACCGCACAATTTTCCAATTTGCTTAATTTCTTTTCAGTTGTTGTTACGATAACCGCTAAATGTTGGTTGAGTCATTTTATTTATTTATTTTTTAAATTGCTGTGCGTGTCTGAAAGCATAATTACCTCAAAAAAGAGAGAATCTCTGTTAGCGACACACGGATGCACGTCTAATGTTACCAGAGAGAGTTGGGTAAACTTGATTCTTATACAGCAAAGGCAGTTCATAGGGACACCTAATAGCCCCGTATATACTATCTCACTTGCCACATCTAGCCATGCAGATCATTTTGGTCATATCTTTATTATGATATATCAATACGTTTTCTGCCTCCCAATACAACAGAGCTGAATGGAAGTTTAGCTGTGCTATTCAAAGCATAAAAAATGATTCCTTTTTTTTTTTTACAGCTTAGTGTCCATGTTTCTCTGCATAAGCTACAAACCTCACCGTGAGCTGGAATAGGTGCTGGATACAAACTGTTGTAATTTTTTGGCAGTTTATGGGCTATTTTGTGCACAGCTGTTTATATGCTAATATTTTATAGATGTTTGGTGCCCTCGTGAATCTTTGGCTCGACCTTTGCTCCCATGGCAAGTAGTTTATAACTCTGCTGCTTTCTTAATAAGCCTCTCTGACAGTGACGAGAGACATTCCTCATCAATCAAACACAAACAGGCTAATGTTGAGCAGAAGGGAAGGGCAAAACCGCATTTCTCTCGTCAGTTTACATGCATTAGCCATTACAACTAATCCATCACTCTCAAAGGGAATCCAAGCTTACAGTAGCATCCATACATACAGAGCATCAATCGATACACAGACTGTGACACGGCTGCACGTCTCAGATACACAGACAATGCGTGTATCATGAATGGATGCTCCATCTCTGTAAGCAAAGTGAAATGAGAGTCATGTCCTTTAAAGGGCCTCTATCTGTTCAATCAATCCTTCAGATCATCCTTCTTCTATCTATCCATCCATTTGTAGTGCACATGGGTAGCCTGCAAAACTGAAATGGATCCACAAGTGCAGCGGTCACATCAAACAGACTAGAGAAGATGGGAATACTGAACTGGAGAACAAAGGAAAGAAGATAAAGTGCCTCGTAAATGGATAGAACCGAGTAAATGAAGTGTGAATGTTATTTAGGTATAGCGATGGCGTGTACTGTAATACTGGCAGTTGTGATATTTGTGGTAAAAGCGGCCATGCAGAGGATGACACTCTGGTTTTTTCTGCCTACACACTGTCTGCAAATCAGTGTCTTGTTTAATATTAGGCTTCACTGCAACACAAGTCCGCCTTCACATCCCCAGAGACAAATGTGATTGAGGACATATGATCACACCATTTTCACAAATGCCAGTGCAGGCACGCAGGCGCACACACACACACACACACCCTATATTCTCTCTCTCCCTCCCTGTTTTTAGCTCCATACATCTCACTGTTTTCCTCATACAGTTACATACTTATGGCATTAATCAAAATTCAATCTCAGGGAGTGACAACCTGGATTTTCTACATGTATGTCACTGAATACAGTCTGTGAGGTTGCTGAGGAATCAATCCCGATGTTCTGTTTGTTCGCTGTGTGTACAATTATTTCCTTTGAGTTCATGAAATACCAGCAGTGATCACACAGCAGCTAAAAGTCATATGTGCGTCTCCAAAATAAGAGACACGTGGCACAGCAGCGGTAACTTGGTAAGTGATTTAAATTTCTCTGACAGGCCAACCGGATCGATCAGGTCCTAATGGTAACGTTCAGTGTTCTTCTACACATCCGACATCCAGGTTTATGCAGTGAGCAGCGCTTCTCAACCTTTAACTCCATCAGAAATGTTTTTTTATTTTATGTAACTAAAAGTCCAAACACTGTGTCCTCTGCAGATTTTCAGTTTTGCTGCTTAACTGCAATTTTTCTCAATATTTGCTGCAGTGATGTTACTGCACACATGGACGTGTTTCCATATACTGAACGCATCCTTAAATCCTTAAAGAAATCTTTTCAATCCCTGGACAACAACAGACGTCTACAGCAGGAATATCATATATTAGGTTTTCATAAACGCACAGTACATGTAAGCATGCCAGTAGTACCAGCCATATCCTTTAAGATAGGCAGACATTGTAGTTAAAAAAAAAAAAAAAAAAATCAGTACTTGTACAATCTTTGATTTAATTAAAGAGGAATATGGACCCACAGATGACTGGAACAGGAAGAAAGATGTCACAGTTTTAGACGCAGCATGTAAAATATCATTCTTATATATTAATATTAACACAAGCTCACTACAGATATTTGATAGCAGCTGTGTGGAAATTGTGGAGCTGCTCAAACCTAAATTTCATCAAAAATCCATCTAAAACTCTAAAGGCTGCAGCGTTGATGGTTTGGGTGAATAATCAGGAGTAAAACAACGGTGGAAATATGGACCAATTTAAAATGAGTCGCTGTTTATTGGTTATTTTATAGGGTGGCTTTTATTTTGTATAACTGATATATTTGTGACGTAACTTGAAATGAGCACAAAAGAGTGCAGAATTACTAGAATCTACATTTTTGTCAGATGACTGAGGTAATACTGGAGATCATACTACTGAGATTTCATTTTAGCATGTGCCTGGTTATGCAACATAACTGCATGCCGCCCGCAAAACATCATCCTGAATGAAGTGCTAATTACAACTGCTGGCTGTCAGTAAAGACACCCGACAGGAGAAAAAATATTGTGAAAGCTTGGAACACCTATGACAGCTCATATAACAATTTTCGTTGCACCTTGAAACGATTTCCCAAAGAGTTCATTGATTTGCAGAGCACAACTTTTTTCGGTCTGTTTTGAAGACTTTTCTTTGACTGGAGGCCTTTCAGTGTAGTGGACTCCAGTTGAATGAATTGTTGAACTCATACTCATCATAAGACTATCTACACTTGATCCTGACATTTTTATTTTTTTCATTTTGCTGCCAACTTCAATGCTACACTCCTCTCGGAGATCACTTTGATCCTTTGTTGAAGTTTGTCTGTGAGGGTTTCAAGCTTTCCCTCGTCTGTCTGTGTTTCTGCTCAATTTTTTTTTTTTTTCTAAACTCCTTTTGCTGCTGCCAGGAAACATGAAATGAATCAATTTTGTAGGTCAGAGGAACTGACACACACAGCAACATATGATGTACGGTAAATAGAAGCTGAACAGTGATTTCGAGTAGTGAATTGAATATTTATTGATATAAAAACTGAAATGTCACTTTGTCCATTTGTCGGAAACAGAACAGATCGAGGAGTCTAATCTCTTTGTCCCTGAGGTCTGATAGGAAGACTTCCTACATCTCTATACACAAAGGATAGAAGAAATATATCTCACAGGCTTAACACTGTGGGAAGCCCCGACTCTGTGTGTGTGTGTGTGTGTCACGCATAGTGAAAACTCTTTAAAGCAGCAGAGCACAAACAGCAGCTCTTTATCAGCTCGCTCTCAGACCTGCCTTCCCTGTTGTTTCAGTGACACACACACACACACACACACACACACACACACACACACACACACACACACACACACACACACACACACACACACATACACACACACACACGCTTTCTGCCTTCTTTCCTTCGTCTCGTTCATCAGCCTTAATTTCCACTCAAATCCAGATCAAGTTGCTCTGCAGGTCTGATTGGATGAAACCAAACCCAGCACTGTGAAATTATTTTAACTGGAATCACTGAACTGAGAGATGATCTCTCCAAATACCTCAAGCTTGTACTTCCCTTAACAGTATTTGATACGAAACAGACACATCCGTCGTCCGTCTCTCATCACAGTGTTTTTCAAATTAACATTTCTCACTTTCATTAAGTCTCAGTTTGACAGGCCCTTGTCTATCAAACCGTGGGGATGCTTTGTACTTTTCATTAAATCTGTAGCACAAATTTACACATCATTCCTTCTTTCTGTCAAATAATAGGCCACCGCTGGTGCATTTTAGTCTAATTAGGTAACCAGCATGTAATTCTGCAATCCGATAGTCAACAAATCAAAACTTTTCATTAGCAGTTTTTGTTTCCATCTTGCCATTAATTTGAAAATGGACTGAGAAAATTTGGGTAAATGAAAACAAAGGAAAATATCTTGAGTATTGTAGGACAAAAAAACATAAGTAGAAGTAAGCATATTGTTGGAGTTATTTCCAAGAACTCTTCCCCCGCAAACTATCCTCCAGGTACTATGTAGACACAGTTCAGTAATATATTAGGAAATCATAAAAGTAATCAAGCAACTATGATAAAATGTCAGTAAAGTTGCCTTATAGTTGCTTGCATCCCATTATGGCTATTTGTAAATCTTAGATAGCTCAAAATATCAGTGAAGGGAAAACGTTGGGGATCCACAACATTCAAATGAACACAAACATTGCTGCCTGTAACTGACTTACCCAGTATGGCCAGCACAGTGTTGTCTTTCAGGACTTCCATGGACCCCGAGCAGACGAAGTAGATGGCCTGCAGGGCGTCTCCCTGCCGGATAAGGAACTCCCCCGGGGCGCAGAAGGAGGTCTTGATGATGAGGGAGAGGGAGCGCAGGCAGCCCCTGCTGGCTGACTCAAACAGGGGCAGCTGAAGCAGCTCCTTGTTCAGATGCATGGCGATGTCTGCCCTCAGCTCATCTGGGAAATCCTTCAGTAGCTGTAAAGAGGGAGGGGGTTCACATCTATCAGAAAATCTGCCATCTTCAGCCACCTTAAAGCAGTGATTCCCAATTCTGGGGTGCAGAGGTCGTGATAATGTTATTTGAATAAAAGTCAACTTCGTGACGTGACAGAAAAAGCTACAGTATCCACCGCTCCAGTCAGTTCGGCATGTTTTGTTCCAGTTTCCCTGAGTGGTATCAATGCTTTTTATTTATCTATTTTCATGTGAACATAGAAAATGCTGAAAAATGACATCAAGGTTTTCCATTAATCAGGGCATAGTTTCTTGCTAATGAGCATCACTTACATAAAAACAGAAAACTACCTTCAATGCTGCTGTAGACACCATAAAGGAGTAGAGGAAAAAATATTTTCTTTATTTCTTTTACAGCATTTAAATAGGTAGAATGACCTTCAGTCGGCGCTCTCCTCACCTCACTGACATCTATTCCATTATTGACCGACCAGGTAGTCTGGAAACACTCCAGCATGCGCTGCTCCAAGGCCTTTGGCAGTCGATGGACCCTGATGAAGTCCTTCAGGTCCTTGGTGCGGGTGTGGTAGAGCGAGCGGCGTGAGTACATTCTCTGGATGATGGCCGTCACGTTACCAAAAACCACTGCGTGCATCAGCGCTGAACGACAGAGGAAAGGTTTCTTTATTGTGCTGCGTGTGTTTTTAGTATGACACAGATTTAATTAGTGTTGCTTTTATTGTTTTTATATTTTAATGTTTAGTGTCTAGAATGGTACACAGTAAAATCCCATAATACTTCTGCACCGTGGGAAGCTTTATTTAACGTCTTTATAAACCCCAAGAAGTTAAAAAGGACGGAGCTTAAAACCACTTAGCTGTTCTAAAACCGCTGTACAGAACTGCCTCAAGTGGATTACTGCTTATACAAAATGATATATATATATATAAGCAATAATTCCTGGTGTGGTTGTATTCACTTTTATTAATCTGTTCCACAATCAGGTTTGTGTTATATTTGAACAGCTAACCATTGCTTTAAACAGCAATCACCCAATGCTGACTGGGACTATCCATTTATAACATACTTTCCTGAGTGTACTCTGAGCAGTTTATCTGTCTCTGAATGTAATTCTGACCCAAGAAGAAAAGCCGCTGAAACAGCGTTTGGACCGCAGGACACTTAGACAGTCCACAGAAACACAGACTAATGACATTATTTTAGGATGACTGCTCCCTCAGGCAAAGTGACCCACCTCGCTTTTTTTGTTTTTTTGGGTTTATTTTCTGGGGGGGAGGGACTGGTGTAAAAATGTATTTATATCTTTCTGCTTTAGGGCAGGCGACCACTAGAGAATCCCAAACTCAATTAATTAATTGAGTCACGTCATCTCTTCCATGTTCTTATTCTCTCTGCCTTACAGACCACAGTTATACACACAGTGCAAGGTTATTAAAACTCAATACAACACAAAAGTGTGTGTGTGTATGTGTGTGTGTGTGTGTGCATAAATGTCTGCATTTCTCTCACTAAATAAACGTCTCCAGTGATTCTTCTCTTTCTTTCTTCATCTATTGCTTTGATCCTGAACATTCACCTCTCTTGATTATATATGCATCAGCACCAAAAGTTTGGTTTTAACTTTTATTTTTCAATATACACAGTTATGTGTGTGTGTATGCACTTACTTTCTATCTTGTTCACATGCACACACACAGAGAGAAGCTTGACTCTGAAAAATGTTTCGCTGTCATTATTCAATATGTTAATAAAAAGTTGTAAAATATACCTGTTTTGTGATTTAACTTTAATTTTAAAACTATATTCATGTTCACTGTTTAAATGGCAGATTTTCAAACCTATTTTTCGTACCTCATCTGAGATTCTGTCACTCTGTCTGCTCTTTCAGTCTGTTGATTTGGGCTAATAAAAGTTTAGACATTCATTGTATTTA
Source organism: Pampus argenteus (assembly GCA_036937835.1). Taxonomy (NCBI): domain Eukaryota; kingdom Metazoa; phylum Chordata; class Actinopteri; order Scombriformes; family Stromateidae; genus Pampus; species Pampus argenteus. The sequence goes on along the minus strand of CM072872.1, from coordinate 16,745,925 downwards.
CTTTCTATATGATGAAATGAACTTATGGCCAATGGCTGCTATCGCAGCTCACCTGTCTGTGTGTCTCTGTGTTGGTCAATCTGCTCCTGATAAAATGATCCACAAATAAACTAAACAACTGGACAAGCTGGGGCTAATTTACCTTATAAATACTGTCTATATCAGAATCCATGCTTAGGTGCATCAGAGCAAGAAAACATCAGAACTCAATTAAGCAATTAAGAATATACTGCAAATATACTGAGGGAAGTAACGTTAGGAAGAGGTTATAAATATTATTTCACAAGAAGTCCCTCGAATAAATTCAGAGGGGTCATTTATAACCTGTGTTTTAAATCACAAGGAGAGCTCTGAACATGTAAGCTTATCACATCTGCTTTTGTGTGTTTGTCCGTGCTTGAGGACCACATTGCAAATAATAAATAAAATTTAAAAAATAATAAAAATTTTATAGCCTCAACTGACTGTAGCTACTGCAGTGCAGAGTTGCATTTTAATAATCATATGAGAATCAATCAGCAGTAATTTACATCAAAGCAATATAATTTTAGGACTTCAGTTAGTAATGTTTTGCCATTATATAGAAATTAATAGACTGTCATGGCTGCTCAGACACAAAATGAGAAAAAAAGTGGAATGTCTTTTTTTCTCATTAATCTTCTGTTTCATTACGGAATTCAGTCGTATATTTAATTTTCTTTAAGAATGTTGCATCCGAGGGGTGTTTGTATAAAAAGAAAATGATTGTGAAAGTCATCTGTATTTTTAACAACATATCACTTTAAAACAAGAAAGGACGCACTCTAACAAAAAACAATGTTGAAAATGTTCTGTGTTGCAAATCTAAGCAGCTAGATGCATCCTGCATGTATCAAAAACTAATTACTTGCCTCATGGCCTAATTCTACTCCAACATTTATTAGTTGATTGATTTATTAGTTGAGTAGATTTTGATCTATCCTGATAAAAGATAAACTAATACAAAAACAATACGCAATAAAACTCCTCAATCAAGACAGTGAGACAAATGAGACGGTGAATGGATGTTTTTGTATACAAACGCGTACGAGTGTATTGTTTGACACAATATGGGAAAAGACAGAGGGACAGAACAAAATGTTCTCAGTTGTGGGTTAATGTCTCACTGGCAACCGGATAATGAGCTGAGAGAGTACTTAAGACTGAGAGGAGAAAAAGTGCTTCACACCCTTAGAGGAAAGATTAACATGAATACAGAGTGTAGCAACAGAGAGGAAAGAGGGTTCACACACACATATATACACATACACACACACGTTTCTCACCTCCTATGAGCATGGTGCAGATGGAGAAGATCTTTTCTGAGTCCGTGTTGGCAGACACATTTCCAAATCCAACACTGGTCAAGCTGCTCAGAGCAAAGTAGAGTGACGTCACGTAGCTGCTACGCATCGACGGCCCGCCACCCAGCACGCTGAAACCCCCACCGCCACTTCCACCGGCGGTGCCCGTCCCTGACACAGCCTCACCCCCTGACATGTTTCCATAGTATTGGCTGGAGTTCCAAGAGCCCTGCCCCCCGAACTCCAACCCTGTCGCATTCCACTGGCTGCTGTTAGCTGGGAGGCTGCTGACTGTGGTGTGGACCAGTGTTGTTGGGGGGGACAGGAAGTACGGGGTACCCAGGCGCTTGGCCAGCTCATAGAGCCAACCTGAGAGAGAGAAAGAGAGAGAGAGAGAGAGAGAGAGAGAAAAATTTTACATTACATTGCAGTTATAAACCATTTATAGTAACTGTGTTTACTGCTCATAAAAGCTAACGAAGCCTGTTCTCCTCTGTCCTGACTTGTCCAGTTCTTGGTAAGTCAGTAACTTTGAGGTAAGCTGTCATGAGTCCCTGTAGGACCTCCCCTGGATTTGTAGATCTCACACTTTTCTTACACCAAAAAAAAGACAAATCAAAAATCATGAGCAAACAAGTCTAATCTCGATTAAGAAAAATAAGTGCCCTTCATTTTGGAAGTTGGAAAAAGGGCAAAAGCTGGAAGATATACGAGGAAGGATAAATTATTGAGAGGCAGTGTGTGTGTGTGTGTGTGTGTGTGTGTGTGTGTGTGTGTGAAACTCAGCTGAGCCCCTGACAGCATGAATCAGAAAAAGAAAGACAGCAAGAGAGGGAATATGAATAATACAGTACGGATGCATCCATTCATTGATCTCCGGCATCACACACTTCAGGCAAGTAGCTTTGACCCCGTCTGTCTGTCAGTCAGTCTGCGTGTGTGTTTGTGTGTGTGTGTGTGTGTGTGTGTGTGTGTGTGCTTATGTTCTTAGACAGTGAGACCAGCCTGCTAGCATAAATAAGCATAAGTGACAATAACGCTCTGAGCAGAGTCCCAGTCAAGCAGCTAACCCAACAACATTGGAAGATTTAACATATGAGTAGTTTCCTAATTACTTTGTCATTAGCACAGCTTAACCTTTGCCATCTTGAGGAAATTCAGACCTGACATTGCATTACTGATGTTATTGCAGCACCACCTCTGCATCTCTGGAGATGAACACATGCGTCTGTTATGGTTTCAATGTGTGGTTGTTTGATTGTAGCGGGGCAGGATTTTTTTTTTAATGAAATATGACGGTATTCCTATGGTTTAACTCCATTAATTCATCATGCATTGTTTATGTTAGTGGTAAAGTATAACCACTGTTTTTTTGGTAAAAGCTGTCCACAGTGTTCAGCCTTTCTGCATCTGTCCAAGGTGCTGAATTCACCTCTGAGTGCATAAACAGACTGAACTCTTGTGAGCTGTCCATGGTCCTGAACTCCTTATCCTGTCTCGCCACCATTTAAAGGGGAACTGCATCAATTTTACAGTGTGTTTACAGCTCTTGTGGAGTACTACTGCATATGTAGTGCCTGCAAAAAGTTGTATAAAGCCTTTTGCGGCTCTAGGGAGAACTGTGTTGAAAGTCAGGGGATGTGTAGTTCGACAGAAGCGAGATTACCAGATCTCTGCAGCCTGCTCCCTATTCCTGCCTTATCTCAAGACTACATTAGCTTCTGCAAGTTAACACCAAATATCCAACAGAACTGCTGGTGGTCGAGTTATGTTGGGGGCGATTTTTAAAAAAGGACTGTTATATTCAGTGTAGTACTCTTGTAAAACAGGAACATTATTACAATGGAATCATATAATTGTAATGAAACCACTGTGAGCAGTGACTAAATTTAACTTAAAATAGGCAAGTTTCAAGTCTGCTAAATGATTTTCATATGATGCAGAAATTCATAGTAAAAGGCCTTAAATATGTAGAATTACTGGTGTGGTTCTTTAATACCTTTACAATATGGACCTTACAGTTATCAGTTGGAAACATTTAAAAGATGAGGCTCCTTGCTGCTGTCACCTGAAAAGTGTCCTGTGATAACTTCTGTTGTGATCTGGTGCTATATAAATAAAATTCCATTGAACTGAATTGCTATTAAGTATTCACAGCAGCAGGATAGACTCAAAATTAACTACTTACTTGGAAATAATTTTGGAAAGCAGTGGTGGTGGCACAGAGGATTTACAGGCTTTGGATACACACACAGTAGCCTGTTTGTTAGTAGGATGAGATTGCCAGAACGTCTCTTTTAAACTCTTTACATTTCTGAATGGTATATAGTTTACACTGTATTTATAATTATTTCTGATGTAGCAACAAGGAGCCCTGGAACAGATGGTTTGGCCCTCAGGGAGACAGAAGCAGCCGAGACGCCTGAACACCACAGAAGAACTGTGGCAACTTCACCAAGATGATTGGAACAACTGACCTGCCGAGTTTGAAAAACGTGTGCTGGCGTACAAAGGAGAACTGGTACTGTTCTAAAGGCAAAGCATGCACACAGCAATTATTGATTTGATTTGGTTTTCTTCTATTTTCTGTCAGCATGAGCAGCTGGAGGAGTTAAATTGGTTGCAGACGAGACATATGTCTTATCATTGGAAGGTTTAAATAGTTTCATGTGGGGTTGTGGACTGACAAGACTGAAAAAGTACACAGCTTTATGATTAAAAAGCCAACTCAGCTCCATGACTGATACTTAGTGCTACTGTTATTGATGGTCACCTCTGGTAAACATGTCCTGTTACAACAAAACTACTAGCTGGGTGGCCTTCTACTTTCAGTCAATCCCACATACACTCGAGCCACTGTAAATACTCAGTAGAGCACCAAATGTATGTAATAATCCACACCTGAAAATAATCACAAACAAACGCACTATTTACCCTTTGATGAGTAATGTTTGCAAAAAGCTACGGTGTCCAACTCCTTAAGGACGTTTCTGAGCCTTTTTGAAAAAATTAAACTTAAACAATAAGAAAAATATAGAATAACACAAACCTTATGCCTTAACATGTTCAGATCTAACCCATAAGATGGCAGAAAAAAAACAAAAAACATATTTTCATGATAAATGGGAGGTAGAGGTTGTTTTTACCACTGTGAAAGCAGCACGTGTTTGTCTTATTTGCGGGGCGACTGTGTTGACGGCAAAGCGTGGGTTTCACAACGTGTCACACAAGCTACTTGCCTCGTTGACAGAAAAGTGTTCTGCAACACTCAGAGTTGCACTGTCATGTTACACACCAGAGTACAACATGCTGGTAAACAGCAATGCCAGGTTTCACACTAACTGAAGAAACCAATACCAGTTCATGACTAAATGTGTTTGTAAAATGTAACAATTGTTTATGTTAAAATGTTGTTAAAATCCTGTAGATTTTAGTGTCAAGTTTAAAATCTGAAAGTTTATTTTTGTATTTTACATGATTTATTATTTATACAAAATGGTGCAAAGTAATTCATGATTTAATGGAACATTGTGATTTCCTATGACTGTTGTAGAAGTCATTATTTTGAAATGGTTTTGAACTTTTTTTTTCTCAATTTGAAAAACATTTGCACTAAGACAAAATATAGAAATAAAATGTTGCAGTTTAAAAAAGGTCGGTGACCCCTGTCCTGAGGGCTGTTTGATATTATTTCTAATATAAAAGTCAAAGAGGGATACTGTATTTACGGTTGATGTTGCTTGAATGACAGGCAAAGCAAAAAAAGCTGGCAGCAGGAGTAGCAAATCTTGCAGCACGCATTATAAATTTCCTTTAGAAAATTATACACTATCTGTCTGTATCTCTGTCTGTCTGACTCTGTGTCTGTGTGTGTGTGTTGAAAACAGCTCTGTGAGGGGCTGTAGGGACGGCCGTGGCTCCAATGTCCTTGAATTATTGAAAGCCCTGCAGACGAAAACTGTAGCTCTACCAAGAAGAGACCAATTGACTGACTTGACAGACACAGGACTTCAACCAATGTACATGCAGAGATCAGATAAATAAATCACAGCTGGTGTCGCAGAAAGGCCAGACTGCAGACTGATCTTTTGTTGTCCCCTGGATTCCCCGTCTGCCTGAATAGTAAACTGAGAGACAGCTGATGTGAATTAACAGCAGTGCTACTGTCCGTCATTATGTTTGCTGAAAGGATAATGACAGGTAGGCTGGTATAAATCAATGAGAGAGAGAGAGAGAGAGAGCGAGAGAGAGAGAGAGAGAGAGAGAGACAGACAGACAGACAAACAGTGAGTCAGACTACCCTGAAAATAGAAAAAGGGGAGAGGAAACAGGAGTACACTTCTTATTATACAGTATATCCCTAACGTCCATAGCTTAGGAAATGCGCTCATTTGCAATTTATTATTTGAGTCAAGGGAATGCTTGTGTGATGCTTAGGTATAATAAAATGACAGACACACAGAGACTGATGTAGATGTTTGCCCAAGTTCACAGTCACAAGGATCAAAGTTTGCTGCCTTGGAAACTACCTGTTAGTGTTTCTTTATAGGTTTATCAGGTTGTATGCCGGGGTTTTATGACACCCGCTGAGAGATGCTAATGGTATATCAACAAAGCAGCATCTTATTAAAAGCATCGGTCGAGCTGAAAATTGAGACACGTGGGGGCTGTCTCTCCACATAACTGCTTCTGTGCTTCTCTTGTGCTTTGTGGATATAAAATTACTGACATCACTTTGCACAGGATTACATAGGTGTCATCGTTGATCACTCTTTCAAGCAAGACAGTGTAGCCGAATGTGCACGAGGTTTAAAGCAGCATTAGGCAGGGTTGTTATGTAAGAATCTATCCATCTCATCAGTCTAAATTATAAAGCAGGACTGCAATAAGATAAGATCCGGTTTAATGTGCATTTGGAAACCCCTAAATGATTTCCTAAGGACAGAGTTTACAGTATAATCGAGAAGAATGTTATGAATATTCTGTGATGCTGTAGATTTGTTCAATTTACCCAAATGAAATTCTGGTGTCTGACACTGGCAGGATATTTACTGCACGGAGCATGCACGGTAACAATTAGAAATACAAAATTGTACACTAAAGGCTCTCCACCCAGACAAATAAAGCTGCTCCAAAGAGCATTTTTCCACAACTCCACAGAAACTAAACTTAGATCTGAAGAGCACACAGTTAACTGTAAATACCTAATGTTTTAAAAACAGTCAGGTGTGGTATGAACAATGAAACAGGTTTTGTTCACTGCAATAATTCCTCCTGTTCATACAATGTTAGTAATGGGAGATAAAATCCACAGTCCTCATGTTCGAAAATATGTATGTAAAAGTGTATCTGAAAATAATATGAGGCTTCAGTTCAAATAAAAGAAAGAGAAATACTAACCAATATCCCAGGAGCCGAGACTTTCAATCTCCCTGCGGCCTATGAAGTACCAGACACACGCCATCCAGTGGGCCAGCAGGGCGAACATGGACATCAGCAGGGTCAGGACCACAGCGCTGTACTGGGAGTAACGCTCCAGCTTCTGCAGCAGCCGCAATAACCGAAGCAGCCGAACCGTCTTTAACAGGTGGACCCCAAAGTACTGCACAGATAGATACACGAAATACCCATTTAGGCAAAGCACAATTATAACTTAGAGTTTATACAGTACATGTCATGTATTAAAGTTATCCTTGAAGTCTACTAACTAAGCATTCTGTAAAAGTGCTAACATTTTAACACCCGTGGATCTAAATTACCCAGTTTCTGACAGTTTCTTCCATCGTGTTCTATTAATAATTTGTAGTTGAAAAGATGGATCTTTCATTTATTCTTCATTTGAAGTCAAACATTTATCAGGTGACTCCAAATTAGAATTTTACTCCAGATTAGTCTTTATGTTTGCATGAATGTGTGGTAATACACCCTGCAGTTCACCATCTTTCAGCATTCTGAGCATGGATATACAAATAAATTAGACTTGCAGTATGTGCACTAACATCAGCCATTTGATGAGCAGGAGTTTGGGTGAGATTTAAAAAAAAAAAAGGAGAATTAAGTAGCTGGATTTATCACAACACTTCAGTCTGCCACACTTTTTTGTTAATGCAAATGCTCAAGTGTCCACAGATGAATGCACAATAACACACAGACACAGACACAGACACAGACACAGACACAGACACAGACACAGAGAAGACTCACCACGCTGACGTTGAAAGCATACAGCAGGTCAAAGGGCAGGGCGGCAATGAGATCGACAAAGAGCCAGGTGGTGACGTAGTGAACGCAGATGGAGCGGGCGTCGTACACTACCTGACCCGATGTGCTCACAAAAGTAGTTCGAAAGTTCAGCAGTATGTCTGCAGAGGACAATAACAACAACAACAACAGCTAACAGCAGGGATTGCCAATGTTACAAGTGTCAGTGACACAATTACTGTTACGTGATAATCACACAGCTATGAATAACATAGAGGGCGGTGATTATTCAATGAATCACATGGAAGTCACTCCACGCAATGAGTTGATGATAACAGAAAAAAAAAAAAAAGATATCAGCAAATCCGACAGAAATGCTGTCAAAGAAAAATAAATAAATAAATCTAAAAATCTTAAAAGTGCAAAAGTGTTCACAGAAATGAAAACATTCTTCAGGGACTGTTGGGCAGCGCATGGAGAAATGTTATATCAAATGACTTTATTCAGTTGGACACAATATTGAAAAGAGTTGTCGGATTTTGATCTCTCAGGGATTTCATTGGAAAAATGTGTTTAATTTACATTAGTAATCGTTTTCAAAGGGCACAGTCACTTTATCAATTATTTCAATATCTTCTGGCGAGACACTGATTTTTATTTATTCACTACAACTGATGATGATCCCTTTAAATTTGGTTTCAAACTTATAAAAAGACCACAAGCAGAGACAATTTTAAAACATTGTTGATGCATTCAAGGACACTTTGATATCTGAGAGTTGAAAATTAATGAACAAAGATTTTTATTGTAATAAATTCTCATCGAAAAAGCAGGTTTTGAGGCTATTATTGCCCTTAAATGCACAGAAACCAAAGTCTGTCTGATAGGTTAGAAATCAAACTACGATGTAAGACAGGATATGCAATTTGTAACCCTAACCCTAACAGCTAAAACATGCAAAACCACCAGGACAGCTCTTTAAAATCTGTTTCCTGTATTGAGGATGTAGTTAATTCATGAGACGCATCTTATTAACCGAAATGAACAAATGTAATCCACTATTGTGGACAGGGTGAATGTATTGATGAACACATGCTGCCCTATTAGTTCTAACAAATGGAATATCGAGTGAAAGGAGTCAGCCATTTAACTGTGGGTGGCTAGTATAATTTCATTGCAGAAGTTTATTGATGGAGGTTTTGTGTTCACTTTTTTCCATTAAGGGAAATTGTCCATTGAAGAGTCATTCATATAGGTTTCCTACAGTTAGACGGACAAGGCTGGGGACAATGAGCCCTGTTGTTTTCTAGGAAATTGGTTAGCAATAAGACATAATGGTCGTCTGTGAATGTCTCATATCCTTTCAATGCTGTGTATGCATCATTAAAAAACTTGAACAAAACTTTTGTTATGACTGATGAGCCTCTCAGATACAGGCCTGTGCTGTTTTACTGTGTTCCCATCAGGGGCGGTTCACACAGCAATGGACAAATAGGCAATCGCTGAAATCATTAAGTCTTGTTAATTACTGAAATTACCAAACAAGTATCAGCGTCAACTTGAATGTGTGCTCAGGTGTGTCCTCTAAAAATTTGTTACTCATGTGAATTTAATTGGCTCATGTCTTTCCACTGAAGTGTACCCTTTAGAGTCTGCCAAACACGGTGCGCTCTCTCACCTAAAATAAACAGGATCTCTACGAGGATGTCACTGACGCTCGGTGGGCTTCGTGGGGCACTGCTGCTCCCTTCATCTCGTCCTCCCACCACGGTGAAGCACACGTTATAGGGCACGGTGACAGCCACGTAGAAGGTCGCCAGCAGAATCAACCAATCCCAGCCGGCCTTGAAGGTTCCATAGTGGAGCAGGATGAAGCGAGATTTCTGGATGGCTGCTACCTTGTACTCTGGGATTGGAGGCTTCTCTCCAAACATGTTCTGGATTGGATGACAGGAGCGAGATGTTAACACCACCCTCTCACACAGATACCTCATGAGTTGGGAATTTTAGACTGAAATGTATAATTAGGTATAAAACCTAAGACGTGTTTTCACTGAAGAATGTGTGTATTTTATAAAATTTTATAAAAGTCTATAATCTTTTTGTCACCAAGATTTTATACTATGTCCTCATGAATAAGTTGTGATGTCTGTGATGGATGGATGGATGAATGGCCATTAATAGAAAGACATAACATTCATTTCTAAATATAAGTATAAAAAAGGTTAAACAAAATGTTTCGCAACGGATTGTATTTTTAAGATTTGTTGTTTTTCTTTTTCAATTAAAAAAAATGAAAAAGAAAAACACATTAAATCCCCTTAAAAAAACAAAAATAATGATCCCTAATACAATCCCTGAATATATGCAGGATTTCTTTCACTGACAGCAGCTAAAAGCATTTTTTCACCCCAAAGTCAATCCACTCCTGATGACCTTCATACCATCTGTCAGCATGTGTGCTGCAGCAAACCTGAAAACTTTTGATTCCAGCAGGATAAAAGTCTTTGAAGAATCTGGAAAAATGTCAATCTGGAAAGAAAAAACTGATTGTTGGTGAACAACTTGAAGGGGTTTTTAAAGTTGTACTATATTTATTTCTACCTCTGTGACTTGAATATAATCATCAAAAGAAAAAAATAATGATTACATGAGAAGCACAGACCAGGACCAGTCTGGTATGCAACACACCCGCTGGCAATTTGTGAAAACCAAAAATCTAATACTTCAAAAATATGAGATGAAACATGAACCAATGCAGCTACCGCCATGAGTCCAGTCTAATAACTGAGGAAATAAATGATCTTTTTGTGTGAGTGTAGACAAACACAGACAGACTCACATTGTTGATCTTGAGCTTGCTCTTGTCTTGTTTCTGCAGGTGTCCTGACAGGTGATAGAGCACAGCTCTGCTGCGGCGCCGGTTGGCATTGAAGCCTGGAGGGCGAGTTACCTGATGTACCTCCAGACCCGTCTCCTCATCTGTGGAGGAGATGGAAACATGCTGGGCCACAAACTCGGGAAAAGAATTTAAACCAAGTCCTATCTGAAGCAACATGCTGGTTCAAACTGAACACAGACCAGAGATACTGCTGCCATCCATTACCAGCCATCATACATCGTTCATAGCCTTCCACCACGTTTTAATCTATCTCAGCTCAAGTTTGACCATGTTGCAGTTTCAGAGAAGCCACCTGCGGTCACACCCTGTGGACTCTAAGAGGAGTTATACATTGTAATTACACATACTGCTTAAGTTTCTGTGTAAATATTTGATTTTACATCGAGCTGCTGTCTGGCTTCATGGGTATTCACCGACAAAATACATCCTTAAGGTGTTTTTAAGGTGGAACCCGATGATCTGGGTTGAGTGCAAGATGTGTATTAAACAGAATTAAGCTACAACATTCATGACATCCCATTTTGTGATTAATTGATTAACAACGCTTGAGATCAGGTAAAATAAAGTAGTCTGGATTAAGTCATCATTCAGACAGAAAATCTTTTCTCTCCATTTCCACTTTACATTTCCTATTATGATTCTTCCTCTGTGTCTCCATAATATGATGTCATGCTTGGTAAATACCCACCCCTGTAACCAAATCATTTTCATTCTCAGCCAGCAAATTTGATTTATTCATGGTATCTAGGATGGATTACAAACAGATCAGTCTGTGTACAGGAAAACTAAATATTGTTGCTTGAGCTCTCATTCTCTCTGTAAGTATTCACAGGATCGGGTATGATATTTTCTTGATGTACAGGGAGACATGCATATATAAAGAGTGTAACATATAGTCTCACAAATATTAAGTATATATTTATCTGACTGACACTCTGACTAACTGCAGCAACTTTTCTCAGCCATGCTGAGCAGTACCTGCATCAACAACCTCCACCAATAAGGCGGGACAGACTGTAAGTAGCCTGAGAAGCAGAGCGCACAACAAAAAAACAACTTCTTATTCAACCCATCAACCCATGCGTTGTGATACACTGAGATAGTGACTCTTGGACACACAGCAAGCTGAGGTCTAAAGGTCATTTTCACCATCCACTGTTCAACATATCTGTTGGCAGATCGAGGGAATGCAATGTAAAGAAGGAGAAGATCTTTGCACACCTCATGATAGATTCTGCTTTTTGTATTGTGCTTACTGCTCATTTCAGGATACACAGGATACACTGTGCTACTGAGGAAAAACAGCTTGACTATACATTCTAAATTTTTCACACAGTCAGTGTGCATATGTGTGTGAAAGTTGTAGCAGTGTGTGTTTTTAAGTGCTTAGTGCATGTTTAACAAACTTTGAGTTGTCAAAGAGTCCCTTGCTTTATTTTTTTTCTCCACTGAAAATCTACTCAACCTCCTTCTGTCCTACTCTCTCCTGTTCCTTCTCACTGAGAAAGTATGCACTTTGAAAAGGCGCATCACGCTAAGTGCCAAAAGTGAGCCCCTCAGCCCGGCAGCAGACTCCTCCTGAGGAACACACACGCACACACAAGCAGGTAAATGTGACTGTTTGTGTCACCTTATCTTACCGTCAGTGTCAAAGCCTTCTTTTCTCCTTCACTGTACAGTTGTTTGTCACTGGTTTCCCTGTTCAATGTCTGTCTTCACCCACAACTAATTTAGCTGAAACTGGCATGTTATGGTAATTGGTTATAGGCGTGTCTTGATGATGAATCAGAAAATAGAAACCGTTTAAATTCTCCTCTTTCCTTTCTGCCCGTTTTATTGTTTGTCCTCTGTGCCCTATGGCGTGTACTTCAGTTCAAATTTTGTAGCTTGATTTTAAATGTAATAACGTGTGCAGTGTCTACAAAAGCAGGCTTTAATCATTTTGGCGGCAAAGCAATGAGATATTCAGCCAAACGTGAGTGCCAAGGCAAGTGGAGGAAAATTGGGGAAGTGATTTCATGCAGGTGCTCTTTCCCACCAGGAAGCACTACAGACAGCGCTTAAAGCCAATCAAAAAAAAAATAAATTAAAATAAAAAATTTCATTTTACGAGTCTTGATTACTATGAGTCTCTCTCGCTCTCTCTCTCTCTACACAGTTGGCTTTCAACTATTCTTAGTGAACTCAGATTGCAAAAAGCTGTTTAAAACTGAGATTTAAATGTCAGTATTTATAAAGGAATACAAAATGGTAAAAGGTACAAATCAGCTGTTAACAACTCAGACATCTGAAATTTGACCCAGACTACACGTTGCTTTTTGTAAGATGTCAAAAGCCAAAAAAGTTGGAAACCACTGGTTTCATTTAGGGGTGTAACGATACATTAATCTGCATATGATATCGTCTCAAGTCGATCGCAGGCCCCCGAATAGAATCATGGCAAACTTTGTAATACCAGTAAATATTGCTGTCAAAGAACAGATATTATTGTGATAATTGTGTGAAACTTGTGATTTATACCCCTAGTTTTGTCTTTAACAGCGTGTTGTATTTTAAAAGCTACTTATATTATCTGTTGTGTCACATCTTCAGACTTCAAAACTGTACTTACAGTAAATGTCCTTAGTTCCTTTCTACCACTGCTATAATTTATTCACCGGAGTCTTAACGTCAGTGATCATTAACTGTACAGTCAAGTACTACATGTCTCATTAATATTTGCAAACAAATGTGAAGTTATGTAACACAATACACAAATAAAGGCGCAGTGATTTGTATCCGTAATTCGCATCTGTATCTGCGCCTGTAATTTACAAATCATATACCATCACTTCTATGTCAACTGAACATTTTTAAATGGAACCATATTTGTAATTACATGGATCATTTTGAAGCTGTTGTACCACCATGGCTAGGTAACTAGCTGCTACCATGGAGTCAAGTTGACATACAGATGATGATATACGAGTGGTAAAGTAGAGGCACAGATACAGATTTACAAATCACTCTGCATTTATTTGTGCATTGTGTTTTCTGAGTTACGTAACTTGCCATTTGTTTGTGAATACTAATGAGGCTGTTTTAAACCCGCACTCACCCCCGTCAAGTATCGCACGTTTCACATTTGGCTGGGATCCCCTGACAGAATGTTTATGTGATTTTATTAGAGACACTCATTAATATTTATGTTTTATTCAAATTAACAGACAGTTCTTTAATCAGGAGGATGTTTACACTGGGGAAAAGATGCAGAATGAAAAAAAAAAAGATTAAGATTATTAATCGATGCCTAATTGTTGTTGTTTGAAAATACAATCACTGCACTTTACATCTCACAGAGCAAATGTTCTGCATGCTGTCGCCCTTTCTCCGCTGTGTGAAAGGGTAATTAAATGTTAAAGCTACAGCCAGGATGACAGAGATGTTGTGGACGGTTGTGCGGAAGCCATCTTGAAACACAAAAACTACAAAGCAGAATACACCACTCTGACCCAGACTTGATTATGTCTCTGAATACAAGTCAGTATTTTTATGTCTGTGCACCATTATGAGTGAGTGTTATTTATATGATCTCACCTGTGTCAGGTCCCTGCTCGGGATCCTGGTCCCTCTTCTTGTCAGTGATGTCTTTGTGGGACACGAGGAACAGGACCACCTCACCCTTCTCATTTTTAATGGGAACAATGTCCAGAAGACACCAGAACTGTGTCCCTGGAGAGAAAACAAATATAAACATGTGCAGTCAGTGCATCATTTACACTCAAGCTATGATGTACTGCTACAGAGCTGAATTACATAAGGTTCAACTTTTTTCTTGGCTAAATGTTTGTTACTCTGTAATATAAACTGTATTATCCGTCAATAAATTAATATTACATGCAATATTTAAATAAACACCACATCTTAAAGTTCGGCGGCCACTTTGTCTCACTGACTTCAGTGACCTTTGACATTTTTGGAAATATGACACTGTAATTAATCATGTGGTTTACAAATTACATTTACAGCACAGAGTACAATGTCAATGTCAGACATGTACAGTGGTTCATGTGTATAATAGAGACAGACTAAGAACAATGAGTTACACTTTTTTTTTTTTTAAAATGCTTTCATTTTCAAATTAGTGGCAGTGAGAAAGTGCACCAGTAACCACTGCACCCCCAACACACACAGCAGTAAAAGTGTGACGGGAGACACTTGAAAAAACACTTGACCCAATTTACACCTTGCACTTACATGTTATCTGTGCCTGAAAAAGCTTTTTAGTTAAGTAAAATGCATATTAATGCACTCTGAATGCACAACCAGATCTCAGCCAAGCATACATTTAATCCATACAATGAAAAAAAAAAAAACACCCAGCAAGGTGAAAGGTTTCCTAACTTCTTGTTAGCTCAGGTAGAAGTTACAAGAAGCAATGAAGGATCTACAGTAAGTCTTCCTCTGCAGCAAATATATAATATATGTATGTTGTTTCCCTTGGTGTGGGATGTGCTGCATCCGTCAGCCCCGTCTAGCTGATTAGCATGTTGTAACCTCGTCACAATGTGTGTAGAATCAAGATAACAATGCTGAAGCTCAAGGATCAGATGTTATTATTCAGATGATGTATACAGATATACATCACATGTCAATACTAGCTGTAAATGGGGTCATTGTTTCCAGCTGACCTTTCACAAAACTGTATTTCTTTTGTATTATGTATTCAGTAGAGAATGAGAGAGAGAGAGAGAGAGAGAGAGAGAGAGTGTGTGTGTGTGTGTGTGTGTGTGTGTCAGTGAGTGACAGCTATAAGAAAAGCATGCTATATATAATATATACTGCACTGTACATACTCAGTTGGCCCTTAAAACACATTTGGACGTCACATTCAGTGCAGAGAGAAGTGAGTGCACTAAAAGTGGAAAGAAACATAAGGATGGACGAAGTGAATTCGCTTCTTTTTGTACAATATCCTAATACTGTATGTTCTATATCTAACTGTGACTTTCTAAATGAGGTTTAAGAATGGAAAGTCTGTTTGCAATGATAACATACTATCTAACACAATCCATGAGAGCACGTTTACTTTTCCATGTGTGACCTTGTGTCCATTACATTCAGGGGTACCATGTGTCTGCAGATATGAGACTGAATTCAGTGTGGTCCTTCAGCCTTAATGAAAAGCCGCTTTATCTGTGTTATCTATATGCTCAGATCCCCATGTGAGTCGGTGCAGAATGAAGAGGACGATTGCAGACAGTATAGATTTATTGAAGAGTAGACCGTCACGATGAGAGTCGTCTGACTGTCTGGACTCTGATCACATCTGTTACCACCATTGAACATGCGCTTTTTGAGCCATCTTTCCTTGTGATGGTATCGCTACGAGGAGTCGAGCAGATGTTCAGAATGTGAATTGAAACAACTGTTATATTTCATAAGGTGGAAAAAGATTATACTAATACTATAAATAAATGCATTGCTGAAAGCCGTTTTGTTTTGCTACCCTCTCTGGTTGGAAGATTTAAGCCTGTTTCACTTCTGCCCATACCCAACGTCACTGATGGGCTGTGATCAGACATGTGCCACCCAGTGGTGATGTCACAGAGTCCTGCAGTACACCTGTAGGAAGGTAAGATGTTAAAGCCCTGGAGTCTCACAAACTTGCACCCACATAGAGTATAATTAATAAATAGTTAGAACATATAATGGAAAACATTGTCCCACCAGCTGGGTGTTTAATGTAACTTCAGGTTTGTGGTTATTCTATATTTCTCTCTAATTGTAAGCAAATGAAAAGACCAAAAGCAACAACTTGTGAGTTTGTCTCTTAATAATTTCTGACTTCCCTACCCGACTGTGGCACTCAGATGAAAGCCAGTTCATTAGTACTGAAGATGTGAATCTTAAAAGTCATTTCCTGGGCACAGCTGGACACTGCAGTTTTTACATCACCTAACATCACCTGAGCTGGAGAGTGTTTTCAGACACAGATAAATACACATTTGAGTGAGCAATAGTGAGGACAGTGATTGACTTGGAACATTTATATAGTTTTTCATAGTTTTTGGAAAACAACGGAGGTCTAGGACAAAGAGGAATAAACTACACAATGCAGACAACATTACAACAAGACACGTCTCCCCCTGCTAACCAGTACATAAATGCATGAAATCTGGCTAAAATAAGCTGTTTTGGTTTTCTGTTACTCGCCTGTAATCCCTGGTGACTTTGTGGGCTGCATTTATTACACTGCAAACAGTTTCCTGCAACTCAGAGACTTCTCAACAGGTGGATCATGCATGTAAATAATGCATTTACACAAGCGTACTGTAAGGATTGCCTGAATAAAAACAACAGCCATATTGAGGCTGGATTTGTCCCTGTTTGACTGGAACATGATGGTAAACAATATCAGTTGAACAACATGTACCGTCTTCTGTTCTGCCGCTCCATGCATAACTATAAGGGAGATGGAGGGCTGTCGTCAAAATACAGATTATTGTCTGTTCATCAAAGCATTATAATACATTGTTATTAAATTACATTACAATTACAAAATGATGAGAAAAAAAGGTATGAAATGATTAAATGTATATAGAGAAGGGTTGCAGAAGGTTGTCAAACCAAAACATTTTGTGTAATTTAGCTTTGAAAGCTAATAGCAGTTAGCTTTGAAAGCTAGCAGCACAGTGAGCGAGTCGTGCTAGCAGATTTCTGAACTCTTCTTCTCGTACCACTATGAAGTTAACCATGCATTGTAAAAACATTTCTCTGACTTTTCAATTATTAGACTAATAAACTAAAACTAATAACATGATAAATAATATATCTGCTGAACCTCAGCATGGTAGCATTATCATTGTGAGCATGTTCTACTGCTGATGTTAGCATTTAGCTCAAAGTACCGCTTGTACACTCTTACTGTAGTCGTGTTTTACACCAGGATATTTTATCACAACTTACCTTCCATAGTGTATTAAGTGTGGTGTGTACTGTCTTTGAATGCAGTCAAAAGAACATGAACTTTACATTACTTTTACTCAGGATATTAGCTTTATGTTGCCATTTCCTGAATAGGATTAGCCCGTCACACAGTAATTTTATTTTTATGTTATATTCCACCTATTGCTTAACACTGTAACTATTACAAACTTTTTTTTTACTTTATATTTATACCCTTGCAGTCATTACTGTGCACATATTGCCCTGTGATTAAGAGGCTAAACTGCATTGTACTGTAAATACTGATGACATGAATATCGTATGAGTATGAGTATGTACTCAGAGGATAAAATGCATTTCTAAAGGCTCGGAAAGAACTACGGTGATCTGAGTGAGGAATATGAATGTGTTTATTCTTTTCCTTGTACCCTAGAGAACTGCTAAAATGCTAATGTGTGCTCATGGTGAGCTGATAAAAGCATGAAACACTTCTAATTTGTAATTTGTGTTCTTTTATGAGAAACTAGCTTTCATAACCCTCTGCCAGTCTTTGTTATAGGCTTATATCTCAGAGGAGCAGATGTGTCCATGTCTCCTTCTGTCTCTCTTCCAGTTATACGTGACTTGCTCTTCTTATTCGTTTTATTTGTGGACTGGGCCTTTGCCTCTTTACCTCCTCCTTCCTCACCAATATTTTACCCTTTAATCATAAATCACAGCTTTGATTTATAAATACAGAGTGGAGTGCTCAAGGGCAAAAACTTTTCATTACAACTGATCAAAAAGTGGCATGAATGTGAGCTCGTCTGAACCTGGCTGGTAATTTCAGAAATTATTCACTTTCACTGTGAAACTTTTTTCGTGTGCTGTTTCATTAAACTGTATGAGATGCAAATCCTCGGTTTCTTGCCTAATTAGAGAACTGGAGTTCATTTCCAGTTTAGATGTTATTTGCTTTCACAGCGGTACATGCGCAGCCTGAGTTGTCACACAAACAAATTATATCTGCAGCTTTTTGCAGTTTTTCAGCTCGCAGACACCAAAAATATATATTTTTTTCGAGTCACAATGGGCTTCACAAACTAAACACGCACAGATTCACGCTGCCTCACCTTCCTTCTTATAGAAGACCAACTCGGTCTTGAACTCCCTCCTGTCATCCAGGGCTCCTTGGATCTTGGCTGTCAACTGGTCGCTTGTGTCAGGGCCGTACAGGAAGTGACACGCGCAGCTCTTCTGCATGAGCTCAGCGCGGGCGTAACCAGTGAGCTCACAGAAGCCGTCGGAGCAGTAGACGATGGGGTAGAGCGACTGCACCTGGGCGTTTCCCAGAACAAAGTTGCTGTCTGTGAGGAAAAAAAGCAGGAGAGGAGAAAATGATCAATATGAGAAAAAGGCAAAGAAAAAATTGAATTCTGTTTTACCACAAATCTAAACGTTACAGAGATGATGATATTTAAATAGTTGGTACATTAATATTTGCACAATATATCCACTAACTGCAGCTTCAGTTCATTTTGCATTTTCAGAGTGATGCACCCCAAAAACAGCCTCGTTGTGACGAAAATTGATCGGGTGACGTAAACACTGTCAAAAGTCATCACAAAACCTTATGAGGTTTCATTAACTGATGCAGCTAATAGTACATCCGCCCTCCTTCAAGCAACAATCGAGTACACAGACAGGAACATGCCCGCTATGATCCACCGCTTATCTCCTTTACAAACACAGCTACACACTCGGGCTATTGATCAGTGATCAGCAGAACATAGGTGTGTGTGTGTGTGTGTGTGTGTAGAATTTTTTGCCAGTGCATATTCAGTTAATGGCCCCAGGCATTCACTCTAAAATGGACTATTTATTACTTTGTGCTCAGGCGTTCTCATTGATCCATCAATTCTGGGGACCCTTGAGACCCCCCTTATTTAATATTTTATGGCAAACCACAATGGGTGTGGTGTGTGTGTGTGTGTGCTTGTAAGTGTTTCTTCACCTGCTTTGCTGTGAGATCATTTGAGAGACATCTTAAAATGAGACAAGAAGACTATTAAATGATCATGACACCAGCGGGGTTGAATGTATGCCAATAAGAGGGTCTATTAGAGCAGAAGTTTACACATTCGATCACAGCAAAGAACAATCCTTCTCTTTAGCTAATTGCTCTGCTGTTTATTCTCTGGAGGATTGGGGGGGGGGTTCTTGTTGATGCCAACAAAAACACCAAACAACAGAGAATTGAAGACCACCTTCCAATGAGTCCCCATTGGCTGTGAGCGCATGCTGTCATGCTTCGTTTCTCTGTGCATCCTGTGGGAATCGACCCTGATGTCATCCGGTGCTCTGTGCTTGGATATGCTACCAGGCATGAGACACGAGGCTCAGAGGTCAAAGCTCAGGAAACGACTGACAGAGATTACACAACAAAAACAAGGATGGTTTGATGTTTGCCCTGGATAATACACACAGACACGCACACACACACACACACACACACACACACACACACACTATATATACTTTCTCTCCAGTGATGCTGCTTGAAGACAGTATTTTAGCTTGCTCCAACTGCGTTTTTAGGCTTTCATGTGAATCTTTTTTTTTTTTGAAGATAAAGCTGGTATTAGTCAACATTTTCTCGACAAATTCCATAAAAAGACCAGAATCTCTCAATACTTTAACATCTCAACTCTGTCTTCGACTGAAGAAACGCATCTTTAAACCTGAATTACTATAATTGATTTTTTTTGGAGGAAAAAAAAAAAACTATAAACACAACATTGACATATTATTAAAATTACCATATAGAATGATACCAAAGGACTTGTTATATAGATTCTCATCCAGCAGACACAGAGCAACACACTGGAAGCATTTATTCAGAGTCATGTTTCAGGTGACCTGACAAATGTAATCTCAATATTCACGCTCATTTTCGCTCTGTTTTCGTCTCCACTAACTCCTGAGGGAGATATCACGCTCTTTGACTTGTAAATACTCTACATGTTCACCAGCTAGTTGCTCTTTTTCCCCGATACAATAATAAACATAATTAAGACGGATCCTGATGGGTTTGCATTTTACGGCACCAGGACAGTTGAATAATGATGGAGGTCTAACAATGAATCATTTTAGACAAGACTATTAATAATCATGGGAGTGTAGGTTTAGTCAGATAAAGCTATGATGGCATCACAGTCTAACACAGCTTTCCGAAGTGTTTCATATGTTCATAAAATCTTATCCATATATCGAGTCTCTTTTTCTTTTTTTTCCCCTTCCTGTCATTTTCTCTCTCCTTCGTTAACAGTTGCATTTGTTCAGTCGAGGTTCAAATCCGTCTTCTGTGATCGCTCTCGTCAGTTGCTGCTCAGTCTTCTGTCTCATTCCTCTTTTTCTGCTTCAGCTGTGAATTCGGAGTTAGTTTTAATGAATGTCACTGTCTGTGAGGTCAAATGGAGCTGCCTGTGACTTGAATTACAAATGAATTTGCTGGATCCGACCTTGTGTGCAATATATACATATACAGTAGTTGCGAGCAGAAGCCCCTGCATGTGGTGGCTTGTACCTCTGGAAATGTAGGAATTATTCATGGTAACTGGACTGCAGCTGCAGCCTGATTGCTGTATATGTAGTTCCCCACACATATTTCATGTTAACATGGAGGCCGCTGCAACACTTGATCCATTAGTTGCAGAAAAAGGCTGAATTTCAGTCGGCCTCCAGTTTTCTTACCGCAGCCAAGCACACGTTCGTTCGTTTGTGAGATTTTCAATCATTTTCTTCAAGGTCTTGTTTTGGCTTCGAGTTAGAACTGCAGTAGGTTTTGTAATATTTATATATATTTTTTTAATAATAAATTTCACGAAGCTCATCTTTTCTAAAAAGGTAGAGTTTGTGACATAAGGTGTAACTTCCTGGCAATAATTTGAGCAGACAGACCGTATCTCAGGTGAAAGATCTTTGATTGAATGATCAGCAGCAATGTTTGAAGCCACAACACAACAAAAAAAAAAAGTCTGATGTCTGGTATTCATCTTTCAGACCTTTGAAAGTGAATTAGCTTCCAGGCAATGAGCTAATGAGCTAATGAACCGCCTGTCAGACAGGTTACAGACTTGGAAGCTAAATGAGTAACCACTCATTTGATCATTGATCATGATTTACTTGCACAATAAAATATCTGCGAGGATAGTCAAGCATTAGAAATACACACAAAAAAAGTCACCATATGTTCTGATTTCTGATGTCTACAACTTTCTTTGTGTGTTTTTCCATGTTGTGTTGTTGTGTTGACGTTTCATGACATGCTGACATTTGCAGCTCTGCATTTTTGTCTTCTGACCATCTACGACTCTGAGCCCGAGCTATTGTCTGTACTGTATCAACATCACTGCAGGTGTGTGACTTACTCACACCACCTTAGTGGACTGTACATGTCAAAAAATATTAATGAAAAACACACTTTAGGCATCAAGAGGCAATTAGAGATTATGAAGAGTAATAAAAATCCATGAAAAATTTGATGAATATATTTGTTATAAACAGAATCAGGCAATAAACTTGAGATAAACAACATAAATTGTACATTTTACAACATATTAAATTCTCATTTTTTTCTCATTTTTAGTATCAAATGGGCGTACTGTACACAAACAAAAATCTGTACTGGATGTACTACTGTGAAATGCAGCCTTGGGCATCACCTAACCCAGTCAAACGACACATCTACAGCCCTGACTGCACATTCATTTGCGCTTCTCCGTCTCCAATCTCATCAACTTGTCAGCAGAGTGATCCACTTTGTTCTCTGGCTAACATCAGACAGGCTACCTGAACAAAATCATAAACGTCATGTTGCTGAAAAATGTCCCTGATGAGGCCTATTGTTCTGCCTATTGTCCAGCCCAGAGCCGAAATAGCCACTTCAGAGAACTGTGAAATGAGTTTGTGGAAAGGCCTGCTGTACAGCTTTGTGTAACATGTCCGTGTTACACGTCGTGTCCGGTAATACAGGACATTTTCAGACGTATGCTATGTTTTTATGTCTTACTAAGGTCCCTGGACCAGAGATGGAGCAATACATTATATGTACTTTAGTAGGGAGTTTAGAAGTTTAGTAGAGCAGTGAGGGTGATAGGATTATGTGTCCCCTGCAGCAAGAGTTTAACCATGCAGCTCTTCTCGGCTGTATTCTCCCTCTCCACCACATCATATATATATATGTCACCCTATATGTCACCTTGAGAAACACATCAAAGACCACATCCCAGCCAATGTGGACCCCCACCACGTTGTTTTCGTGTCAACACATCCTCACCCACATCATATAAACACCGCTTTCACTGGTTTATTTACCACAATGGTCAGTATGTACCGTCTGGCCCATTAGCTATGCTAGCTAACGTCCAGCCTGTAGCTAGTCATAACTATTTTTACCCTCATGTTTTTTAAGCTCTCCTCTCCTCTCGGCCTCGGCAACATGTCAGTGGCCTTTACAATACTCATCTTACACTGTCAATCCAACGCACTTGCTGCCTTTTTCTTCCCTTCACTTCAGTGTGGCGTCCATTACCATTACCAAAAACCTTTTCCCACAAAACAGACGTGACAAAATAAGAACAGTCTTATTGTGCCACGGTTTAATAGTTTATTTTTCCCACGAGTCACGTCACTTTAACTGTGCAGTCGATGACAAATGAATACCACTCACAACATCAGTGTCGCCAAACTCAAGCAGGGTGACTTAATCTTTCTCCTGATATAAGATCACATAAAACTGTCTCTGCCAGTTGCTCAAATAGTTCCTACACTGACAGAATAAGTGATTGGAAAAATAATATTTCAACGGTAGCTCTCATTCCCTTTTTTTTCTTTTTTAATTCTCCTGCTGTCTTGTGCTTTCTATTAAAACTATTTTTTTAAGCATTCATGTCTATTTCATGCAGATCAGCGGTACAGCAAATATGCTAAGATGCCGGTATGTTTCAAATATAATATACATGTCCTCTTAATAATTAATTAATTCTCTCTTTATTGACTTTTAAAGAGAGAGCGAACATAAACTACATTAACATAATCAACATTATATGAAAATGAAGATGTTTAGAACATGAATTACACTGGATTTTCAGTCTCATCTGAATGGTGAAAAGTAAATAGCCGAGTCAACTCTATCCGGTTCTCAACAAATGTTTCTGTCTGGGTTCTCAAGTTACAGGTAATTCTCTCCATTACATTAATACTGCGTACCTGGTCAATCAGTTCGTCATAGGCATTTCTTATTTCTCAACCAATATTTGTCCTTCTTCCGTTCACGTTCCTCCAACTAAATCAGGTATATCAGCTCAAAACTAAAATTAACTTTGGTTTGAATGACAGTTTCCTGGATGATATGGATTTCAGTGGAAAGACGGACAATATATTTCAATATGTGAAAATGATTTGTGTCCTTGTTTCCACAACATATCCGCCAGTGTTCTCTAAGTTTCTAAGTGGAGAGGAAAAGATGTCTTTTAAAATGGATCTGCATTTGTGCGGATGCGGGTTCTGCAGCCGGACAAACTGCCCTCCAGTGTTTTCTCTGCTTTTGCAAAGCTAATTATTTATTGACAGGGGCTATTTGATGTGTGGTAGAGAGTAGAACGTGTTAGTGCTGAAGGAGAAGCAGAGACGGACAAGAAAGAGAACACGGCAGCCTTGATGAATAATCTAAGACACTGACCGGGCAGTGGCCTACGTGTGTGTGTGTGTGTGTGAGAGAGTGCGTCTGTTTATATGAATGAGAGAGAGAGAGATGTGAGGGGGGTTGTTATGCTGGCTGTATTGATTGGTGAGCTACTCTGCTATCAAATTAGCAAGGCTTGCCAAACAAGTTGTGATTGGATAATTCTTCCACCTCCTTACGGTAGCTTGTGATTGGATTACACATCGGCTGAAAGGTGAGTCAGAAAAATGCATATGAAAACAAACAGACAGTTTACAATCTGATTGAACTGACAGACGTGTTCTAAGTCAAATAAGTTGCTGTATAACATTATTTTCAATAACAAAAAAAAGTGTAAATTTGACTGGAGAGGTACTTTAACTCTGTTTGTACACTTGGGCTCCTTTACAATGTGGTGACATGGGTGAGACTGTTATCTGAGAGAGAGAGAGATTGCAAAAGGCTGACCTCTGACCTCTCTCCGCTACACCAAACGAGGACTGAACTCTTTGGGAATCAGTAATGCATCACATTGTCTGATTAAGACACTATGTCCTGCACATGAATCAGGTAGATAGGCCAGCTGCTGACCTGGGTTCAGTTTAAATGGACCGGCACAGAGTATGTCGACTGCTTCTGCACATTAAACAGGTGCTCTAATGCAGACTTTGCAAGCTGGAGCTTTCATACACTGCTAACACGAGGCAGCTTCATCCCGCTCACGAACACATTTTCTTGTTTCTTCTTGATGCTTCATCCCTCGTTAAATGTTTTACTGAACTGTTCAACAAGTGCTCATGTGCTACACCCTCACGAATGCACAAATCCATATGCAGAAACACACTTACACACATTCAGATTTACATAGAACAACATGTGCTTTGTATGAGTTTTTTGGACATACGTGTGTGTGTGTGTGTGGATGCTGCTAGCTATAGGCTGTCTGGTAATCAGGGACCCTTCAAAGTGCCTTTGAAGGGACCCCGAGCAGCAGCTTGAAAGGTGGAAATGGCGGGGGTTGTGTGTGTGTGTGTGTGTGTGTGTGTGTGTGTACTCTGCATCCTCTAATGCCCTTTATAGAGAAATGGTATAACTCCTGGGTCCCTTCGTTGACTGCCAAAAGCAGATTAAGAAGACCTAATGATGTGCATCTTCGCTGCCATGTCTGTAAATAGTCTATGTTCACATATTAAACAGAGTGGGATTAATGGCACGGTGCTGCCACTTTGGGTAGCAAAACGTGCAGCTGCGAGTCGAGGTGGCACCTTAATCAACAGACTTGAAGAGCAGCAGAGAGAGAACATCAGTTCTCATGTGGGATCAATAAAAGATTAAAAACACATGGGACCTGATTTTGTGTTTGAGAGAGAGAGAGACAGAGAGAGACAGAGAGAGAGAACGCTGGGACGTAGATAAAGAGAGAAAGGGGTGTTTATAGAGAATGTGTAAAAAAGAAAAAAAAGAGTGAGTAAGGAAACAACACAATGGTATAAAACGGGCAGAGGAGTCAAGAAAAGCAAGAGACGAGGGGAGATGCAGTGTGGAAACAGAATGAGAGGCTTCACCTGTCCACTGAGACAAACCACTTCACTGGGTCTCACTGATTTGTTTTGTTTTTCTTTTAAGTCATTCCCTTATTTTGCTGCAGCGCAACAGTAAACCTCTATCCACTCGATAAGGTTTTCAGATGAAAGGGAACAGAAGTTCCGGCTGCAGCATTAAGGGTACTGGAGGTTTCTGTGGGAAAACACACTTTCATTGTTTGTTGCTGTTGTGGCTCTTCATTTCCGGCACGTCTGCAACTCGAACAGTGTCAAACGCAAACGCTGTACTTCATGAAAACAACAACGGTAAATCTGGTTTATACTGTGAGGAATTGTTGTAGAAATGTATCGGAAAATAAATCCAACATGTCGTTAGATTTTTATATATATATTTTTTTATAATAGAGCCAATAAGTCACAGCAGTATATGTTGTCTATTGTTTTCATTTGTAATTTGACATTTATGATCATGGTCTGTACTTTATTGTCACTTATAATTTAGACACTGCTGCTTTCACTGCTGGATGATCATCAGTCCACTACATGCAGCGTACAAGATGCTCACTATATTAGTGTTTTCATTTAAGATAAAAACACTCTTTAAAAAACTATTTAATACCCCCCCCCCCCCCCCCCCCCCCCCCCCCACCCATTTTATTCTGATAGTCTGCCATCCATAGAAAATGACCCCAGGGGGCTTTGTATCATTCATTTCAATTGCTCCACACTAACATCTACCAGGCACACAATGATGTATCAGGGCCACTTGTGGTAATTAAATAACCCTGCTCTACAATTTTTCTTTCTTGATACCTGAGTGTCATGGCTGCAAGTCTTGGATTTACATGCGGGTGTTAAACTCAATAAAAAAAATGTTTTTTAAATCTGAAGCTATAAAAACAACTAATATAAATCATTGATTAAAAAACAACTTTTACGTCAACCTATTATTTCAGCATCATAACTCTTTTTGCCTTTGAACAATGAAAAATATTGAAAATAAGGTAAATATTCATGATTTATATTATGATGGCTCAAATGGTAAATTCAGCATAATTTCACTCTCTTATGGATCATTTGTGAATACTGTTTCTTTTTTGTTTTGTTCGTTTGGTTTTTATTTATTTATTTATTTATTTTTGGGAAGAATTTACAGTATTTTAAAACATTTCAGAAATAGCCTTTTGAGTTATCTGGTTTGACTTCTGTGTTTTTGTTTTAGGATTTGGTGTTTGCTGTTAAAAGTAATAAATAAATAAAAGTAACCACAAATCAATCCATCGTCTACTCTACTGCAGGTTCACCCAGCAATGTGATAAAGGTGTGAATATCAATCCTAGTAGGATTTAGTGGATAATGGTGTTCTGTCTCTGTGGACAGACGCAGCGGCTGACACCGAGCTGAACCCTCCCTAAGGCTCATAGTTCACAGCCCTGGCTGTCAGCATGGGTGTGTGTGTGTGTGTGTGTGTGTGCATATATATATATATCTTTGATTTGACTGAATATATACAGTCATTGCCAAAAGTTTTGAGAATGACACAAATATTACATTTTCACAAAGTCTGTTCCTTCAGGGTTTTTAGGTGTTTGCCAGATGTTTTTATGGTATAATGACATACAATTAGAAGCATTTCACAAGTATCAAAAGCTTTTATTGAGAATTACATGCAATAGGTCAATATTTGCAGTGTTGACCCTCCTTTTTCAAGACCTCTGAAATTCTCTCTGGCATGCTGCCGATCAACTTCTGAACCAAATCCTGACTGATGGCCGTCCATTCTTGCATAATCAATGCTTGGACCTCTTGAGGATTGACCACAAGTTCTCAATGGGATTAAGATCTAGAGAGTTTCCGGGCCAAGGGCCCAAAATCTTAATGTTTTGTTCCCTAAGCCATTTTGTTATGACCTTTGCTTTATGGCATGATGGTGCTCCAACATGCTGGAAAAGGCATTCTTCATCACCAAATTGCCCCTGGATGGTTGGGAGAAGTTGCTCTCGGAGGACGTTCTGGTACCATTCTTTGTTTAGGCAAGATTGTAAGAGAGCCCGCTCCCTTGACCGAAAAGCATCGCCACACATGAATGGTCTCAGGATGCATCACTGTTGGCATGAGACAAGACCGATGGTAGCGCTCACCTCGTCTTCTCCGAACAAGCCTTCTTCCAGATGCCCCAAACAATCTGAAAGGGGATTCATCAGAGAAAATGACTTCACCCCAGTCTTCAGCAATGGCACCATCTTCCAGTTCCAAGAGTCCAGTCACTCAATCATGAGAGATTGATCTCCAGCTTTGTTCTCATCAACACCCACACCTGTGTTAATGTGTGTGACACCTGTGTGTTATTGAAATTATGTTAGCTGGTCCTTTTGTGGCAGGGCTGAACTGCAGTGGAAATGTGGTTTTAGTAATAAAGTTCATTTTCAAGGCAAATAGGGACTATGCAAATAATTGCAGTTGAGTGGATCACTCCTCATAACATTCTGCTGGAGTATATACAAATTTCCATTATAAAAACTGTAACTGCAGACTTTGGAAAAATTAATAGTTGTGTCATTCTCAAAACTTTTGGCTGACACGTGCTCCTGGTATTTTGCCACCCTCTTGTATGCTGTTGGATAATTATATTTAAAATATTTTTTGCATTTTTGTGTTATTACTGTCTTTTGTTTGACTTAAATTAGGCCTTTAGTTTGCGTTTCTCCCTGCAGGTTCTGGTGCTTTTTAAGATGCCTGACGACAAGTTGGTAGGAGACACTTTCAGAGCATCTTACAGTAAATTAAAATGCTTTCTGGAAACACATGTAAAGCTCACAAACTTAGATGACTTACTGAGATGTACTTTAAATCTATATTGAGTGTATAGTGTATTAAGTTGTACACCTCCTCTGTAAACACAAACACACACACACACACACACACACCATACATACAAACAAACATGCACGCGGGTGAAGACAACACTTTGTCCAATCAGCCTCGAAAGCAAAAACCCCATCATCATCCTCCTCCACAGCAAGTGTGTGACAGGGACAAAAATAGAAAACTAAATATGTTGCTGTCATCGCCGTCTCCCTCTAGCAGTGTGTGTGTGTGTGTGTGTGTGTGTATTTTGACATCATGAAGGAGGCTCCATTTAGAGACACTGTGCAGCTGCAGATGCCAACTCTCAGCTAACCAAGTTTTCTAAATATCAGATACTTAATGTACTACTGAATAGTTCTAATGTAAATTTAGATGCGTATGTCTTTATTTGATACATTTAAGATTCTTTCAGCCAAAAACTGCTGAGTCATTGACGAGAGTTGATCGTCAGAGTTGCTTAGCAGTGACATTTTGCTCTCAGTAACACAGCAGTTTCAAGAATAATTGCCCAATCACCAAGCAGACTAACCTTTAAGGCTTTTGCTGCAGCATTAGCAGCCACTTTCTACTCAATAATAATGTTAAAAACAACCTGATCATCTGTGGCTGATGCACCTTATAAGGAAAGCATGTGGATATGGACACAAATCATTGGTATGGTTTAAACAGTTTCATTTTAGCAGGAAAAAAGGACTGTTCGACTGATCTGAGATACATGCAATACATAAATGACACTTAATAAAGCGTGCATGCTGAAAGGTTGCTACATAAGCTAACAATGTTGCTGAAGAAATTAAAATGATGAGTTTAGTGAATGCTCAGGAAAACATTCAGTCATCATATAATGTAATCCCAAGATTTGAACTCCAGTAGTTATGAGTGTGGTGACTATTTTTTATAGGGGACATATCATGCACATTTTTTGTTTTCTATATTTATATTCTGGTGCTGTACTGGAATATATTGCATGATTTGCAGTTCCCTTTTTATCTTATATTGGTCAACTCGACCCCACAGTTCAGCCTCTGTCTGAAACTGGCCGATTTTTACTCCTGTCTCTTTAAAGCCCGCCTCCCCTGAGCCCACTCTGTTCTGATTGGTTCGCTTCAGGAAGCTGCCTCTCAGACTTCTGGCAGGTGTGGACGCTACGCAAACAAACTATAGTAGTCAGATTTCACTTGTTTTTCTCCGTTCTATATTTGAGACATATCTAAAATATGTGAGGGGACAGCGTCAACAGGGACAACCTGGACCATAGAACATACTTAGCAACAACCATAGCAACAAAGGCTACGGAGCAGACAATTGTTTACTAGTACTAGTACTAGTACTGAACATTATGGGGCTCTGCAGATGAAAAAGGCTGGCAAAGAAATGTGGAACAAACCACCTCTGTGACAGCTGACAAAGTGTGTGTGTGTGTGTGTGTGTGTGTGTGTGTATCTGTTCTGTGTCCCAAGATACCGGGCAATGTTGCCAGGCGACAGGTACCAATTGTGTTGCGTTTCCGTGGAGACAGTAGGGAGGGTGGGGCTTTGATGAGAAGAACACAGTGTTTCTGACTCCCTCACATGTTCTCGCGCACACACACACACACACACACACACACACACACACACACGCTACACAATAAACTACATTAGAGGGTCTGAGGCAGTAGATCTGCCTGGAGTCCAATATCCTCACTAACATTGTAACGCATTGGTCACATAATTAATAACAGCTGAAATATAAGATAGAGAGCCACACACACAAACTGTGGCTGCACCAAAAACAGTTGCTCATTTATATTTGACATAATAAATACTGCGGGTTCATGATCTTTTCATATATGGAAAACTCTTTTAGCCTCAAACTGCAAAGACTGCTTAAATCATCGGCCCGCTACAGATTTCAAGTGGCCTTTAATCCAACAGACAACTCCCAGAGCACCCTGTCCAGTCCTGTACAGCCCAAATGTCACCTACAATGGAGTACTTCTCTTTTAAGGACGTGATGTGACTCAGTAACAAAAAATTCCTATTCAGTGTAACAGAGACAGTCTTTTTTTTTAAGATTGTTTTAAAGCAGCTATAATCTATATTTTTATGATAATAATGTATGAAACTACAAAGTGTAATGTGAAAAGCGGTCACTCGTAGTGATAAACCAAGAGAAGAAAGAATTATCACCTGACTGCAGCTACCATTGGCTTTAAGGAGCTTTATTTGGAGCTGGATTTGGTTCTAGATCAATATTGATTTTGATAATGTTACTCTCAGTGGCGCCTGGTGAAAAATATTCTTGGTGGGGCTGATGTGACAATACATTTCTCTGCGTAGTCCAGTATAAGAATTCAAAGTCAGGGCTTGTCGGGTCCCAGCTCCTACACCCGGATTTTCTCCTCCATCGTCCTTCTCGCAAACGGGTAGATAAATAACGATCTCACCGAATTCGATGGAAGCTCGCAGCGCTCGCGCCGTACCAGAGCACGCACAAGCCTTTCTCAAGAACCTTGCGGTATTTTCTGCCCTGAGAGTGATTTTTCAGCACCCCAAGACGATACATTTCAGCGACACTGATTGGCCATATATTTATTTATTTGCCCTGGCAACTGTGCACCATTGGCTACATACAAGTCTGTCTGTGGAAATTCACTGGTCAATGTTAATAGGTGTGAAATGTAATTTATAAATTCATATTGCATGTAGGCACACACTAGTGGGTAAAACCGACATTTATAAACCGAATTTGTAATAATATATTTGACATTTTTCCCCCTCTTATCAGGGAGGGTGGCGCCCCAGCGCCCCCTATGGGCCGACTGCCACTGGTTCAAGCAACATCAACTTAAAAGATAATATTATATATGTCAAATTGTTTCCAAGTGGCCAAAAACATAATGTATTGCAGGTTTAACTATTCCCTTATTTCAGTTTCATTGATTTTTGTTTGTTTTAAGCTTACCGGTAGTTTACTCATAATCACAATGTCTTTGTTGGTGAAATGTAATAGTAATAATGCAATAATATGATAAAGCTACCTCCAATTGCATCCAGAAAAAACAAAATGGGCTCATACAGACTCTTACATTCATTTACATCTTACATTCATCCCTGTAAAGATATAAGGGAGTTTAAAATGCTGATCTTGCTATAGGGACTTAAAGGTTCATGAAACTAATGATATTAGTCATTCAGTGTATTTATATTCTGTAATAACATCTCTATGAAGTAGTTTTCATTTTCACAGAGGATCATTATTTTAGGAAGTCCCAGTGAACTCATACTGCGGTTGGCAGATTGGAAAAAGGCAGATTATGGGCCGACGTCTTTATTAAAACAACCAGACTGTTTGATTGTGCTGTAAATGGATACACAGTTGCTGTTCCCGCGGTAATGATGGGTGTCAACCGGTTCAACCAAGACTGAAACATGAAGGATTATAACTTGAACAGAGGTCAAAATTCATTTCCGCTCATTCATTTATTTATTTAATGTAATTTTAATCCCACATACTGCTATCAATGTAGAGAGAAGTCTATATAGATGATGTACGCCTTTGATTGCACTGACCGATAAATTGTCATTTTGTGCCTTTTTCCGTTCATTATAATCAATTGTCTTTTGGCTTTTAAACGATAACGAAGGAGTTGTGATGATATTGTGATTTATTTTAAATATATTAGTACACAGAGCATGTGAAGTTGTACAGTAAAAACCTTAAGCTAGCCAAGTATAGTGAAAACAACAAGCATTTATTGAAGTGATTTGGCACAAGTCTTGTAGTTTTTATATACAATAAGATCTATGGATGGAGGAACATGTTGGTAATTACATATAGAGGAGCGCACTGCCCATTCGCTTTGTGTTTAACTTTGTCCTTCCCTCCCAGAGCACACATGAGCACTTATTTAACAGTGACTTCAACCAGACAACCTGCATTCAGCCTTTATTTCTGTCTTTAAAAAAAAAAAAAAAGAAATAAAAAAATGTTCTCCTACATAACTACGACTAATGGAGCCTGTTTAGATCTGACTCTCACTATGATGTTGTTGAGCTGAGGCTTGTTAGGAATACAAGCTTCATATGCACATCTATGAGTGGACTTGAATAACAGGGCCTGTGTGATCTTGTTGTTAGTGCAACTTTAAATGTTGCTTGATGTAATGTAGCAGGCCTAAACCTAAATCTACTGCACAAGAAACTGTTTGTATCGTTCAAGTTCCAGCACTTCCACTGGCCACACCCAAATTAGCGACGTCTGAGAGGATGTATTACTTTTGATGAATAACAGAAATAGGGACTTTACTACTTGGGGATGTGGTTAAAACACGCTTGAAGGTTCAACCCATAAAAAGATTCAACTTCACTGTTGTCATCAAACATCCCAAAATCAAAATCGAGTTCAATCTTTTGTTGTAACTGGCTTTCTGGCTTAAAATGTGGCAAATGTTGACAGAGGTGGTGTCACATAAAGTTCATCATCATTAGTCCCTACACCCCTACCGCCCACCCCCCTACTCTCTTCTCTCTCTCGCTGTTATGAGGGCATAGGACTGAGTGACAATTAGCAGACAAAGACCTGCAGTGAAGCTGTCAGTTTTGTGTCAGTGACTACATTACTGAATACTGTTAATGAGTTGAGTCGGCAGTGAAGTCTTGCAGCAAATAGATTCCAGTTAGGGAAATTCACCTCAAAAGACACACAGCAGTATGAAGAAATGCACTGAATCTCATTACAGAGAAACGGTAAGAGGAGAGAGGAGAGAGAACACGAACACACACACACACACACACACACAACTCAGCAAGTCTTGCTGAACTTCTTTAATCATGAATCTTATAATAGAAGTAGTAATCAAGCTCTCTTTCTTCAGAGGCTTCAGACAATGACTATTAGTGACTGTGTGTTTACTGTGTGTGTGTGTGTATGCGCGCGCGCACATGCAGACGTTAGCTCAAAACACATGGCAATAGGAATATGAGACAAATAAGACCATGAGTCAGTGGCACAGCAAACACTTCACTTTCCACATCCAGTATCCTCTCTACATACTTTGGCCCCGACCCAATCACAGCATTAATGGCTCATTAGGAAGTAGTCGAGCTGTAAAAGGAAGTTGATCATTAACCCCCTCCCCAAAGTGCTGCGTTCTGCTGTCGCCATAGTAACCTGGCTATGAACGCTGAGTGGTGGTGAAGGTCAAGCTCCCGCCATGGCCATGGCATAGGAGATGGTCCTAATATTGTCCAATGTACCCAACATGCCTCAAATTAAATGTGTTTCGGGCAACATTTCCTAGAAGAGACTGTTAAGGCCATAAATCTCTCTCTCTCGCTCTCCCTCTCTCACACACACACACACACACACTCACACACACACACACACACACACGCACACACACGCACTGTATTAACTGACTTTTTTGGTTACTTGGGAGAAACAAGTAGTGAACAAAACACTGACATGATATTATATCATTTTAAGTTGATATGCTGATATAACTTGTTAGCAAACAGTTGCTTATTTCCACATCCAGCAGTTATGGTGAAACATTATCATCCATTTGGAGTCGTGCGCGTTGACCTAGCTAGTCTACAGCTAACTCCGTCCGTTTGCTGTTCGGTGCAGAGCAGGTAGTATAGAGGAGATTTTAAGGGCTTTTTTTCCTCTGAAAACAACAATATAAGAGTGCTGAGAGTGACCCAAAACAGCAGTGTTGCAGGCAGACACCTAAACAACAAGATGAAAGTCTCCGAGTGGAGCTGCAGAGCTGCGTGATATCAGCAACACCTCTGACATTACACATTGTCAGTTGATACAGTTGATATCACAGAATATTGATTCTTGACACTTAAAGGTTAATACTGTAATTTGGACTATATAAAATGAGTAGTAGTATGATTGTGGGAGTTGGTCTTCTCTTTCTCCCATCATTGACTTACAAACCCTGTCATTCTGTTTGTCTCATACACACCATTTTATTCTCCCGCTACCAGTGTCACATATATTATTATCCTCTCTCACATATATAGTGATATGATGAGAGCATAGTAGGAGGGTATTGCTATATGGAAAAGAAGCCTTTGAAGGTGAATATGATGGTAAGCATGATTGTGGATACAGGAGGGTATAATAGTGTGTGTGTGTAATTTCTCACTGTGGAGGGGGCGTGGTGCATCAGCTGCGGGAGAGAGGTGTGGGGAGGGCGCGGGAGAGCAGCGCCAGGTAAGAGGGATTGCCACACCGGTTCCCAGGTGGTTAATCACTCTCGCCTCCCGATATAGTGGCGTGCTGGACAGAGAAGCAGGGTGAAGCACGGCCACAGACACACGGCAGACGGCAGCACCAAGCCTGTGATCGGCTGCCGTGTGTATGGTTTATATGTGTTAGAATAAAGTCTAAGTTGTGAACAAGCTGTGGTCCCGTCTACTCTGTGCTGAAAGAACCCACGAAGACAGTGAAACTGTCACACTCACTCAATAAAAGTCCGTTTTTAACCTTTGTATCAGACTTGGATCAACCGGCTTTAATTCTCTGCCCACAACACCTGTCCTACATAAGACAAAAGGCAGAAAAAGAGCAAGACTTAAAGCTATGTAACAATATCGTCAGTGTTTACATTAACAAGTAGGAGAAAGCACGTCACAGTTGTTATACACATCAAAGTTATTGTGCCATTTCTCTCTAGATTCATCTCTACTAAAATCTTAATGATGTTCACTGCTTCTGCACCGAGCATTGCTTACTGATAGGTCTATCAAAAGCATCATATTACAGCCTCATCAGCCAATCCCCTCAAGCATGATACAGTAAAGCAGCAGAAGCAATAAGTAGTGCGGCTTTGTTGGCTAGTTTGGGGACCCTCAGCTGTGACAGATTCATTGACTTGGTGTTTTCCTGTTGTAATTCTCTGATGAAAAACACAATTAGGGAAATCGCTTGCGGGGCGCCACAGAGAGGCGACTCAGGAGAGGCAATAAAACAGACAGAAGGAACAGTGGGCATTAGGGGCTTGTGGGCTTGTGTGGTTGTTTCATGGGAGGAACACTCACATGTACAGCCAGTCAAAATAAATGTCAGAAATGGGATCTGATCATAAAAATTTAATTGTTTCATATCATCTGTACAATCGATACTGACTATGTTTTTTTCCCATGGAGTATAACTGGCATACAGAATTATAGCCAACTACAGTAATGTTTGCATCTTACATTAGAGCAGACAGTTTAATCCATTCCTTACAATTCTGGTATTCATAAGCCTAAAAACAAAAGGCACAACCCTCCACCCCACCACCCCAAGTCTTTGCATATGGACTATTATGCCATGCACAGCATGACAGGCCTGCTGTGCTTATTTATGGTTGCTAAGCTATGATTGGGTAACTGCTGTTCAGGGGAGAGGGTTAGCAATTACATCATTAAAAAAAAACAAAAGAAAAACAACTTAGTGTGTGCATCATCCTATTTTAAATTATATATATATATATATATAAATCTCTAAAAATGTAATGAGCATAGGGGTCAGCATGTGTTGCTATGACCAAAGCAAACATCATATAGATAAATGTATATACTTTATTAAGAAGTTACATCCATCTACTTACTTTGCCCAGGAACCTGACTGGGACTGAAGATATGGAGATATGGTGAATGTGTTAAATGCACCTACTGTTACATTTTTGCTGGTGTGAGAACACACACACACACACACACACACACGCACACGCACAGACTTACAGGAATAGCTAAGCAATCAGACTAGCTGCTTTAAACGTGTCTAGCCCTCATCAGGCTCCTTTTTGAACGTTAAAATGATTCATGGTCTGAGCTTGTGTGTTATTTATTGAGTGCAAACAGGAAGAAGCTCGCCCAGAGCGTCTGCGGCACGGAAAGCGAATGGCAACGTCACTTCAGTAGGAATCAGCAGTTGCTGTAATTACAAGACACATGCCATGAAAATGCATCTTAAATGATCCTTTAATTTAAAAAAAAACAACCTGTGATATAAAATCTCCAGTTGGCTTTCACACATCATCAAATATTAATGATCTTTGAGTCATTAGTTGCAAATTTGCAAAACAATGTGCTGCAAGATTTTTACGGGACTAAACAAAAAGGTCAACTGCCATTTACAGTAAACGTCACCTGCTAAAGATAGGCTACCAGTGAATCTTGGCATAATGCATTGAGAGTGTTGGTTAGTTGTCATATGTTGTATAAGGTGACTGCAACGTGACCACATGACAAGAATAAAACACGAAAGGATAATAAGAAGCTGTATTGACTGTAGTGAAACATACAGTACCAGTCTGGCATGCAGTATAGTGTAATTATCAAGTGGATACTCAGACACACACACACACACACACACACACACATACATACATACATACATATACAATACATATTTCAAATTCAGAACAAAACTGGTGTTTTGCAAATGTAGCATGTGTGTTGCTACTTTCTTCAGTGGATGAAGTGTGGATACAAAAGGTGCATCTGAATCAGTGTGGATGTGTTATCAGTGAGTCACTGCTGCTTGAAAGGAAACTGTATTCTCTGTAGCCACACAAAAAAAAGGCAGCTTACAACATCATTCAGGCCTTTTGGCTGTTTAAGGTTGCAGGTTAAATACAGACAAACGACTTCTTCCTTGACCTCTTTCTTTTTCTGAAATATGAAAGTCAATCTGAGCAGAAATACTGTCTCTGAATGGTTTGTGCACACCTTGAATTTTTTTGTGTAGTGCTCTGGAAACCCGAAACAAGGTGCGTTAAGATGGAGAAGCTTAAAGCGTTTAGCTGTATTGGTGGGCGTTCAAAGAAAGGTCACGTTATGGCAGAGGAAGAGAAAAAAAAAAGAAAAAAAATGTGACCTTTCCATCAGTGTCTGTGGATGATTGTGATCCTCTGAGAGAGACACAGAGTACAGACACACTATCATGGAGGCCAGCCTGTATGTATAGTAAGAATAACACAGGAAAAAAACGTGTTCTGCTTGTTTTTACATTTTGTCGTGATTACTGGATACCCGCCAACTAGAAAAA
Organism: Pampus argenteus; assembly: GCA_036937835.1. Taxonomy (NCBI): domain Eukaryota; kingdom Metazoa; phylum Chordata; class Actinopteri; order Scombriformes; family Stromateidae; genus Pampus; species Pampus argenteus. Next base: position 16,708,425 of record CM072872.1, on the reverse strand, counting down.
AGGGTGAAAATCTATTGATTGGTAATGTGATGATACAAATGATAATATGAAGTAATGTAAATAGAAAATGGGATACAATAACATGAGTAGTGAAAGCAGAAAACCACAGAATCGTATATAAAGATGGATGCAGGGAGGTGTAACAACACTGCATGCCAGCCTTCTTTTCTGTTTGGAGCCAGGACTTTCCAAATAAGGTCTCAAATAAAACTTTTCTTTCTATTTTATTTTATCTGAGAGAAAGTTTAGATAGCTAATGGAAATACCACAGCAGCACTGTGTAATTAAAACGCTATGCAAGAATAATATTTATTTATTTATTTATTTTCAAAATAGCACGCAAGTGTATTGATGGGTCTTATTTTATTTAGAATATAATGTATAGGCAAAAGTAGCCTACATTTCAATAAAAAAAATAATTAAAAAAATCTACATTGCTTGATGATAATAAACATAGATAATAATTGACTGGAATTTCTCCCATTTATCTGATATACTGTAATCTTCCAGGACACATGGACCGGCAGCGGAAACCCTGGTGGGGTGTTGCTTTTCACACTCTGGAAACACTATTTTGAGGCAGTGTCGTGTGGAAGGCAGACATAGTGTTGCACTCGGCTGTTCACATGAAAAGGGGCGGAAATAGCTGTGTCATGAATGAAAAGGAAGAGTCGAGGTGGGGGGTCGGTTGAAACCCTTTCTCACTCCCACACAGCTGGCCAATCACTGCTGTGAATGCCGGCTTGGGGGTTTTTTTTTTCGGAAAGTTACAGTCCTCCCTAATCCACTGTCGGATAGGTGCGGGCGGAAGGGGTATACAGCCATCTTCAAGCTGTGGTAGCTGCCGCTTGGTGTCAGCAGCAGGAAAAGAATTAGACACTGTGGATTGAGTTGGAGGTGTATGATAACGGTCCATCATGTCAGTAATCTCTTGTTATTGTCTGTCTCCAGCGGTGACAGAGGGGTTTGTACAGACTGATGGCACCAAGAATCTCCTGTGGCGTTCAGTTGGGGATCTTGCTGTATTGCTGAATGTGCTCTTATGTTCATCCAGACAGGCATGCATGGGGTGAGAGGTATTATCCATAATGCTCAGTAACGTGAGCAGCATCCTACTCTCTCCACACAAAATCTAATTACACCCCAGCACAGAGCCAGACTGCCTGATGAGCTTGTTGATCCTGTTGGTGTCAACAGCAGGCAGTGGCCACATCTGAATGACGGGGCATCTGCAGCATAACATGCCGCACGATGAGTATCGGGAAGTACAGTCAGTTCTACATCTTTTTGTTATCCAGGGCCTCAATATTTAGCTTAGCTCAGTTTCTTGACATTAGCTCAGTCAAATCATGCAGTTCAGTTTGCCCATAACCGTTTCCGAATCAGACAATGTTTAAAATGAACACACAGTTTTTAAAAATATGCGTCTTGTCTTGTGAGACTTCGACACGGTTTCCAACAATGTAAAACACAATCCTGCTTTTAATCGAGCCAGAAGAAGCGGTTCAGAGTGTCACGGGGAGACATGTGATTCCCATTGATAGTGGCGCCTTTTGTTACCTGACATTCTTCTCCAAGAAATGATCTTTACAATTGGAAGAGAGAGAGAAAAAAAGAACAGCTCTCACTCACTCCCCTACAGACAGGCAGAGCTTGTAACTCAATCAAGTCTGTGACATGAAAAGAAAGGAAAAGTCTATTAATGCCACCAGACAGTGATCACACTGTATACACTAAAGTCAGAAGGAATTAGTTTTTTATTGTTTGGATGTCTGTGAAAGTATGTGTTTGTGTATTAGGAAAAGACATAACAGAGAAAGAACTACTGGAGGCCTTTGAACAATGAATGGTAAATGGCTTTTGAACCTGAGTAGGACAAAGCGCTTTAAAAAGCCTCTCATTGAGCCACACACACACACAAACACAAATGATATGTTCAGTGCTTTGCTTAAGGACACTTCGACATGTGGACAAGAGAAGCCAGGGACTGAACCACCAACCGTGTGATTAATAGATCACCCGCTCTGCCATTACAACCGCCTATTCTTCCGAGCTTGAATACAACAAACAGTATATCCTGTGCTGCCTACTAACTGGTTGAAAAAAATGGTATTAGATACAGCAGAGGAGAGGAAAGGATGGATAAAGGAGGAAGGATAATAAGATGAGAAACGAAGAGGAGAACAGAATAAGAGATTAAAATAGGAAGGAACCGCAGTGTACACTATAATGAAGATCTGAGGGGGATTTCGGTTCTTGACCTGCCAGCTGATACCTTTCTCAGTATGAGGAGAAGTTGACACCCACCAGGCCTCACAGCTCATAAAAACACACGTGTATACAGACACCGAAATGGGAACATTATATTATTAGTATCATCAGCCATCTTTCATACATCAGCAGCTCAATACTAACAGTTTCTGGACGTTCAATCCACTACCGAGTGGCAAGCTATTTAGATAGATATGCTTTATTGAGCCCAAGCTGGGAAATTACAAGTACAAAATGTATACTGTAAAATATGATAAACGCTATATCAAGGAAATGTTGTTGCTGACAATATAGTGTTGAAATCAAACTGCCCTTTTCCATGCTTGATTTAGTTGTGATGGACAGAGAGTTTTGAATAAAACTAAATGTTCTGCTGTGTCATAAAAGCTGCTGAACACCTGTATGAATATGAATGGATGTTACTAGTCAGCTGTCAGCTAACGTATCACTGAGCCACTGATGCTGAAGCATTAACGTAACGGTGAAAGCCAATCAGCTGTAACGAGCGGGTCTTCAGTGTTACGGTTGAACTAACGCGCCATTAAATGCATTTCAAAATAACACAAACAATGCAATAAAACATAGTCGTGCTGTAAACAGAAAGACAGAGGGAGACAGAAGCCGCAGCTGAGCTTAGTGAAGAAATAATAAGTAGAGAATATAACAACAACAACACAGAGAATAAAATATTAACCGAGGATGGACACATGGGAAGGGAGAGAGGAAGGATTACGTGAACTGCATGTGCATGTACTGTGTTCAGAAATAATCTGCTTTAGCTTTTATCTGCTGCCTGGGTTTTCCTCTTGTCCTTTTTGAGTTGTACAGTAAGGTAAACTGATTAAAATGCCTCCAAAATTGCACGCCCATTGAAATATACTAAAAGAATGATGGTCACAAGTGAATCATCCGTCTCTCTGTCTCACTCAGACAGCTAAGTGCTAATTTTGAAAAAGCTGTTTACACTTGAAAAAGATGTACGCCCACATTAATATTTTCAGGTTGTTCTTGCAAAGATCTCAATCTTCACTAAAATGCCCGAACAACATGGGGACAGCTATATTTCTTATTCTGCAAAAAAAAATAAAAAATAAAAATCTGCATCACAGCTGATATCTGGTAAGGAAAGGAGAGTCTGGTTTTAATACAGCCCAACTCACAATGTAGTTGTTCTTATTTACACACAGCATGATTCATCCACTCCAGAGACAATATTTGAAAGTATTTGGTGTGGAAAAACACCGGCTTTGTGTGGAAGTAAGAGAAAACTATGTGTCTGTACGTTTCGCTGAATTAGTACAGACATAGGAGGAAGGGGAGGAAATATTGCGAAAAGATTCAGAAGATATAATAAGAGGAGGGATATGAGAGTAAGAAGACAGAAAGGGAAGGGTTTAAGGTTTCATGCTAGTGCGCTGTGGGTCAGCACAACGGCTAATTCAATTAAAGCAAAGAAGAAGGAGAGGAGAAGGAAATGGTGCAAAAGATGGCCATGACGAAAGAAGGAGAAGCATTAAGTAATTATAGGAAAGAAGAAAGTAATATGGAAGAATCATTGTGAAAGCTTTGTTTTGAATAAAGAAACAAATGACTAAGTGGGACTGAGAAGCTGAACCAACTAGCTAGCTCTCGAAACCTTTGAAATAAGGTCTAAGAAGTCACATAGACTCAACACATCCGCACAGAGTGGGCTTCAGTGACGGCGGAAAACTGCCCTTTTCCCCTCTCTATCGCTACTCCCCCTCCCTTTCACTCTTTCACTCCTATTTTCTGTCTGTCTCTCACCCTCTCTGGCTCAATCTCTGGCTGTGTTAATTTGCCCTGGCATTGTGTCTCAGCATCTAGCTCAGGGGAAAAGCTTGCTTTGAACAGGTGGCAGGGTTTCTAATATCACACGCACACGCACAGCGTATCTTGCCAATGCACAAATGTATGAACACATGCTCACAAGGTGCGCAAACATATGGTGCATGATGCCCTTAATTGTGGTAAAAGCGGTGTGTGTGTTTATGGTTATTGGATTTGGTATGACAGTTATTTCTAGGACTGCGCGTGAAGCCTAAAACGTCCTCTATTCCATTCTGTTTGGACTCAAACACACTTAACGCCACTTTCTACACGCAGAGACTTGACCACACGTGCTAAGCCACTCTCAAACAGGAATCAATAAAGCACGAAGCATCATGCGCTAACAGCATGCCTCCCATCCACCTTGTCAACCCTATATGTACGTCCAGGTGATAAAGCACCTCGCAGGGCATTATGGAAATCACCTTACTTATCATTCATAGAGGATCCATCATGTTGTTGTCTGGTAGAGGCCAGGACTGGCTGAAATATGGCTGTTATTCCACAGGCTGTCCGTAAGTCGTGCTTTATACTCCCGGCTTTGACTGCATAAATCCTGTAGATTGGCTCCATGTTTCCTTATTTATTCATATTTTTCCTTATGCAGTCATTTACAAACTCTGCAAGTAATCGCTGTGACGAAATGGCTCAATAGCGGCATTCTGTGGCGCCGACAAAACTCTTTCAATACCCATTTGGGAGATGGCCATCGAGGATTTTGCCTTTATCTCTAATACCTGTATAGGTACTGGAGTATAAATCAACACTATTGCACAATGTGTCGATATCATCACCATAGCAAGTGCTTATCTCGTGCAGCCAACACCGGAGCATTTTACACGTGACCTGTTCAAGAACTCTGGTAGTGATTCAAAGTGATAAGCTCAGATGTAATGGCCTGAGTAATGTCTGTGTCCAGTCCAAGACAGCTTTAATATTTGCTGTTCTGACACACACACACACACACACACACACACACACACACACACACACACACTATGGAAGACACTGCAAATATAATTTCTCATTATAAGAGACTTCCCTGAAGTGGATTTAATTCCCCAAGTCTGTTCTTTTAAACAGGAAATAAAGATTTTTTTTTCATAGGTAGCTGAAATATTTATTGGAGTTATTCTGCTGCTCAGCCTGTCATGATGATGTATCCCTAATACCGGCTAACGTTCATTAAAAACGTAGAAGATGAAAAGTTATTCATGTTGGATGTCTTACACAATATTTATTCAGGGAAATTCAACCTCTTGTGTAAAGGTCCACTCAATACATCCATATGTAGTGGCAGTGCAGAGGTTCAATAAGCAGGAGCGCGACTGAAACAATCACTGCTCCCTCCACCTTTTTCCCAAGTGAATAACTAAAGTCTGTAATTCAATATGCATTTTATTTTAGCAGTAAAGAAATTAAAGTAAAATAAAATAACTTATTCCAACGTGAGAAATCCAGACTGTCATCCCAAGAAAAACGTCAATAGCTACGTACGTACGTCAGTCGGCCAAAAATAACATGTAGTTACGTGTGAGTGACAGATGCCGCCTAGCATCTGCACCGCTACCGTAACCCAAACCAAGAGGTTGTTGCGCCTGAACCTAACCTGACCGGAACCACATCGCTGTCACATTATACAACGTGTTGAAAGACTGTCACAGTAAGACTAGCAAGTACAAAACCAACAGTGATACTAAAGTCAATCGAGCAACTTTTCAACCAGAAAACAGAATGTAACTGAGCCACTGAAGTCTACAAAACTGACATTGGAGTATCACAGCACTCATGGGGACAGCCTCCAGCTATCAACTGTACGCCTGTGATGAGCTGCTTGATTAGGTCATATAGAATCAGTTGCAGAAGAAGGCATTGGATTATCCAGAGATAGTTTACCTGATTTGAGCAGGTTATTTGATGGCGGGCTGAGTAGAAAACAGAGCACAGCCCGCAGATACAGATGACTCATGGTGCTCAAGGGGGTAGTGTCCGTCTTTTCCATTATGGGAGTGACAACTTTTCATTGCTGACAACACCGTCCGTGTGTTGGAGATGTCCCGGTGAAAGCAAGCTCAGCCGGTGGGCTAAAACGTTGCACATATACGGCACGTTTTCTTCTTCTGGGGGATCGGGAGAGACACTGTTTTCTTTTTTTTTGCCCCCGGCCATTGCGGCTCAGGAGGTTATGAGATTGACAGAGACACCCGGGAGATGTCCTTAAGGGATAAAAGACACCAGTGAGCTCCAGTCCGGCTACTTGCCTTTAAGTAAGCTGACTTTGATGCTGTGGAAAAGGCTAAGTCAGTTTTTCTATGGACTGCAGCTTCAATCTTGAGCTGGAAAGCATATTTTTTTCTGTTCTGCTTGTCTTTCAAGTGGGAATCCAGAATTAGGAGATCTAAGCAGTTCCTGTAGTTGGCAGCAAGGAGCATATTCTGTTCCCGGGAGCCCGTTCCAAGTAGTCACAAATACAGTCAGGGGGATATACAGTAGGTTGTAAGATTACATACATTTTTGGTCAAATCTGATAAGCTGTTAACCATGAACACTTTACTATTTAGCCCCCAGTTGCAAATTATTACATACTCAGTATAATTAGTGAAGTATGTGCACAGTCTTGACGGACAAAATCAGTGGTCATGGTGATGAATATTGATGGGTGGCCACCAAATGTATGCATGGAACTAGAGGCAGCTTATATGAATTTAACAAAGAGGGAGAACCAGCTGCTTGCTTTCCAATAACCAAATGAGAAGAGAGAGAAAGGCAGAGAAACTGAGCCAACAGACAAAAGGAAAGCCAGTAAATTTACTGAGGTGAATCACTGGATGAGTTAAGATATGAGACATAAGGTGAGAATGACGAGAGACAGTCAGCGGAGGATGTGCAAGTTATGAGGCAGAAGAGAGGGCAAGGGTGACAAAAGGACGGACAGAAGGAAAGTGGATGAGACAAAAGAAAATGGGAATCAAAGGAAAGATTAAGATTCTACGGTACTTAGGCCAGTTTTCTTTTTCTTTTTTTTTTTTTACAGTAGACTGCAGTGCTGTCAGAGAGACTGATGGTGACCGGAGAGTGAAATTTGTCTGATAGAAGTTATGGGGAAAATTCTTAGAAAAGTGAACACACACATATGCCAATGCACAGACACAAATAGAGCCATACATCCTCCTGTCTCCATGAGGATAAGTCGTGCAGCTGTGCCAGGAGAGAGGGAGCGAAAATTTGGATGAAAGAGGAAAATAAGGGTGAATGAAAGCAATCAGAGAGGGGGAGAGGACAATTAAATGAGGATCTAGCAAATGGACAGGAAAAATAGAGGGGATGCAGACAGACAGACACACAGACACACACAGAAAGGCGGAACAGGAGTAGAGAAGCGGCTGAAAGATATGTGGTGAGAAAGAAAGAGGTAAAGACGAGTAAAGACAAACTAAATGATATATACTGAGGTGTTGTGGGGAAGCACTCAGAAGCACATTTTGTTCCAAAGTTGTTAATATATGAATATATTTAATAAGCCTATATTTTTCTGTTTTGCTATAATTGCATCAGAGGGATGCTGATTAAACTTTCGGTTTCGGGTCCTCAGTTTAAATTTAGGCGCACTGAATATTGTTAAGAGCAAATTTAAAAAGACCACCCGTGTTGGCTGGAGCTCTTAAAGAGGAGACGGTGAGAATATTCAGTAAAGATAGCAAGAAGCAATATAATGAATATCACAGATCTACAGCCTGTTGTGGGGACTGGCTCGATATACAACCACTCAGAGCGGCGCGGCCTCGACTGCACCTTGGGAATATCTTGACCGCCATCATAAACGTTTCACAAATCTAATGAGACAATTTGCATCCTACCATGAAGAAGATTACTGCTCATGGTTGGTTGATCTGTTAGGGGTTCTTTGTGGCCGTGTTTCTCACTGTGCTGTCTGGAAAAATACCATCTTATTTCTCACATCCTTAAAAAATCAAGTCTTCCCTTGGTGCTTTTGGCTCTAGTCTGCGTGTAGCTGGTGAAGTTGCTTTATAAATAATTCCTTTCTAGTCCGCACCGGAGTTGGACGGGTTATTCTGAGGCGAGGCTTATCGCTATTTCTCCATCAGAGAGTTCCTCGTTGTGCTTCTGGGAATACTGCCGGGGGTCAGTGGCTAGAAAATGTTTTCTAGCAAGAAAGTCTATAGCGATGATAGATGGTGAGGCCTTTGTTTGAGTACCATGGTTATGCGTATAATAACAGAAGGCCAATCCGGCTTTCTCAATTTGCCAGAAGTGGTAATATGAGCTGAAGAGCCATAAAGGCCAAACACAAGAAAGCTGGAAGTACTGTATTACTAAGGATAAAGACAGAAATAGGTAGACAGACCTTTATTCACAGAACCATTAAACAGTGGAACTCAGTACAATAATGTCTTTACAATATGACTAATAACGGATGTATTGTGGACTGTAAGCTCTTATTGTGGCTGACAGCATACAGTACTTGTATCATTGCACTCAGAAATGAAACACCAGAGATAAGAACCAGCCTTAATTGCTTCATAAAGCTGATTAAAAGGTCACTTCTTGATGTGACTGCCCTCTTTCATACCCTTACTAAAAGCGTTGGCATCTACTGGGGACATATGCATGATTTTTGTGTCAGTTGAGGAACACGTTCGTCTCTAAAACGGGTCGATTCTATGTCCGATACTGTGGACTAAACCTTTGAACGCTGCTACAGATCTTTCACTCCACCTGATTATTTGATGATGGGTATAGTTGAAATCTATAAGAGGCTGGAAGCAAAGATGGGGGCATTAAAAATCTGAAATGTTTGTGTGGAAGCCTCAGCTACTCTAAAACTATAAGAAAATAATACAATAGTAATTTAAAACAAAGCCAATCGGCATTATGGTGTAGCATCCCTGAAGGCCCAACTGATTTGTATGAAATGAGAACAGTGGAGGATCAACCCTTTAAAGATGAAGATAATCAATAGATGTAAATGTATTTCCTAATGTCATCCACACAGTCATGTGATGTGTGCCTCCCTTATGTGCTGGAGGCGACTAATGGATGAAAAAGAGATTCAAACTGCCGCAGTATGATCTTTAACCTTGCTCTGTGGGAGAGGAACGTGCAACTCATGTTTCTCCATCACCACCGAGTGTGAAAAGCTTTCTGCCTGAAGGCGGATGGAAGTGGGAAGTAAGGACAAGTGCATGGATGGTTGGTAGATTTACATGGAAGAGTAAAAGTCAAACTGGAATTTAAAGATGAAACTAATAAATAAACCAGTAAAACTGTCATATGTTGTTCAAATTTCTAAAAAAAAATAAAAATAAAAATAAAAAATCCACCTGTAAACAAATGTCATCGACTTTTTTTGTTTTTGAAACCGTGCTGGTGGAGTGCAAGATGACCTTATGACTGTAGACACTGGCTTCACTGGTTACACACAGCCGACGCATTCAGATGTGTGTGTGTGTGTGTGTGCACGTGTGTGCACGCGCCCCTTGTGTACAGTTATGCATTTGTGAAAAGGCAAGTGTGTACATGTAACATGTACACCCGGCTCACTCCCACACCTCAAGAAAGCAGTAGTAGATCAATAGTAATTTCTTTTCCTACCAACCTTTCCTAGTATGACCCCGCAGCTCCCAGAATGCCCTTGAGGAAATTAAGCTTAGTGTTGCACGGACAGACGCCCTTTTATGCTTGTGACAGGAGTTCAGCAGGGAGCTCTGATCCCCTTTGGTTTAAGCATGGGGGGTGGTGATAGAAGAGGGGCTAAAATGGAAATGATGTAAGACCCCATTACCCTTTTAACATGCCCATACAAACATACACGCGCGTGCACATGTATGTGCACAGCTGCACTAGTGCTACCAGACACACAGACACACAGACACAGATTTACACTGTGTCTGTGTGGCTGCACATATCCGATACCATTGAAACGATTTAACTAGTTAAGCAAGTAGAAGTTAGCGCAAGTGATCCACTAAACATAACAGGTCCTCACATAATTAGCTATTTCCTTCTGGCATATGGTGACAATAAATGAGTTTTAATTAGTTTGTACTTCTTGCCTTAAGACATTGTTTTTGTTGTGAGTTATATTTCCAGGATTGTCAGTTAAAGTCTGTTGAAGTTTCTGTCACGCTGCAAGCCAGAGCTCTCATACAGGACGCTAATGACTGAATTTAGAGTGAAGATGATCCTTATTTATTTCAGTTTGTTGAGACAAGCTTTTTAATCAGCCTCTAAATGCAGGCAATAAAATCAAATCAAACCTGCCAAGCCTACGACTTTGAAGGAACAACAAAGGCAGCTCAACCGAGGCCGACTTCTTTTTGACAGCTCAAAATTTCTAAAATATTCACAACTGTGTCCTTAAATACTTCATATTGTAATTGGACTCATAAATTCTCTCCTGTTCCCGCTTCACTCACTTGTTGCTGTGGAAAAATCTTTTCTGGGTTAAAGGTGTCAACCACTCAAACGTGAAAGTGAAAAGTGAAACAAAATAATTCTGGAGGTACACGGTGCGACAAGGCAGAGAGGGAAGAAAGTATTAGACAAACAATCAACCACAAAGGAAGTGATTGACTGGGTTTGACTCCTGAGAAATGCCTGCAGCCACAAGGTACGACCTGCAAACACAGACACACACACACACGCAAAGCTCATTCGTCCCATACTTAGCTTTGAGTAACATCTACTCCACTTTGATTAAATTGTGAATACCTGCCACCTTGTCAGCCACTCACATGTAAAAGACACAAACATCATTTATCGCCACTGTATGGAGAATCTGCCCTCAGACAACTTGTTCTCTCTTCTGGCACAAACGTCTCATTCCTGAATTCTATAAGTGTCTCCAAGGTCCAAGCTGTGAAACAGGCTCTATTTCAGCCAAGACATCAGTCAAAATGCTTCAAAGGAATTTCTTCTCTACCCCGCCCTCGTCTGTCACAATCACAATCCCTAAAGAAGTGAAACAGATGAAAGTGTTTTGGCAAAAATTCAGATTACAGTAGCTATTTTGAATTTAGAAGAGTTCACTGTGGAGTCTGTGAGTGTACCGCCAGAATAATAGAGCTTCTCTACACGGGAGCTATTATATAGTGATTATTCTGCCTTCCATTTAAATCATGCATCAAAAGGTGAAAGTCATTTCAGTACAAGAAAATAACGACAATAAAATTACCATGTATAAATTATCAATATTGATTTTTCTATTTCTTTATGGATCACTTTTTGATCGCTGGCCAATCACGCTGCCCGGTAGGTTAAACCCTGTCTCTACCTTTAGAAACAATTGTCAGTGTGGTGAATCTAATGTTATTCCATTGTTTACTTGTTTAAATTATTATCCGGGTATAATTTTGTTGACATTTTTAGAATGTTTTCAATAATTATATACGGTGACCAATAGGGTAAATCCAGGAAGATACTAAAAAAAAGGAAAATTTAGTCACAATTAAAATGGAGTGAAGTGAATCAGTTTCACTTTGATTCCTAGATTGTGTTACTTGTCCTATACTATAATATTTTAGTTACTGTGTTTTAAACATTGCTTTATATTGTCAATACAAAAGAGGACTATGGATGTTTGGAAAATTAAGTGCAAATGTCAATCAATATGTCAAAACTTCAAAATAAGATTTGAAATAACAGTTTTAGTGTGTTATTGACCAGTTAACGCCATGCATCTGCAATCCCAACGATCGTCTCCAATTTCATACAATCCCTCTGGAGGCTTTGGCAAAATACATACAGATGCATTCACAGAAAACACACACACACACACAAATGTATGCCTGTTTGATAATGCTTTGCTATCACACCATGCAACACCATCCACCCACAGCAATCTGTAACACTGTAACAGAACAGAGAGGAGGAGCAGGAGAGTGAGAGCAGCAATAATCAGGTAGAGTCAGGACGAGGAGCTCCATGTCTCATCATATTCAAATGATTTTCCAGCCCCAAAACACAACCAGTACAGATACAAATACTGCACGTATTCACTTATTATACCCAATGTAGATAACTTCCTATTACAGCCACTGTAACCTGACAATTATGTACATGTTTTATGGATCTGTCTTCTCTATTGCAATTTTGGACCAAAGAATCTAGTCCAAAAGACTTTTTTTTTTAACTTTATGCATGTTCACAGGCACGTACAAGCATGTGCATGTGACACACATTACAGCCAATCGTTGCACACGAAACCACTAGTCTAAAGATGGCTGCAATGTGCCAAAAAATGCAGGGAAGAAGACCTGAAAGTAAAGCTACACTACAACAAGCCCACTTCCCAAATCCTGAGGTAAAGGAGCATTACTGGGATTTGTTTAATAGATACGACAGATTAAATTAATGTGCCTTTGGATTTTGAATCGGTTTTGGATCATTTTAGCACATGTGGTGCAGTGTTTTAACACTTTTTTTGTAGTGCTGACTGTGATTTTAACACCTCCGGCTGTTTCCTTCTCTATCAAAACGGCATGGTGAACGATGCCAAGGAGTGAACCAACCTGGCGGGGAAAAAAAACAGCTCAAACCTGAAACGTATATAACAAAAATATATGTGAAACCATGAAACTTTGATATTTTTAAATTCTGCTGCTTAATAATTAACACACTTTCATCAGCGATATGACGTGTGTGTGTGTGTGTGTGTGTGCGTGGGCATTACATTTGCAGCTAGGTTGACCTCGTGCAGATCTTTAATATTTAGGACTAAGTGAAGCATAAGCGTCGTTCCATTAATCTACTGTGATATCATGTTTACTCAGATCAAACTATATTTAAATGGTTTGTTTTTTTACTCAGACTGTGTGAAACGCGTGTAGAATTTAAATGGCGGATTACAGTTTTAGCATCAGTTGTGCAATAAATCCTGGTTTTGGTTAATTGGACGTACATCCAGTTACAGAATTGCTATTCAAATGAAGCACTAAATTAACATCCAGATCACTTCAGAAGTTAATGACCTTCACACTGTAATTTATCAAGTGATACCCAGCCCTGAAAAGCACAGGCACACATTTAATCAATGGAGTAGGCTAAAAGCCAACTTGTGTTTTATTACGTTAATGTGCAATTCACAGTGGATCCTTCAGTGTATCTACACACTGCTTAAGATCTGGGACCATTGGAAAAACTTGTATTGTCCTTGTTAGATTAAATGAAGCGCAAATAACTCCAAACAGACACAAATACAAACACACGATCACAGCATGGTCATCCCTTTGGGTGGTCTGTTTCCATGGATACACTATTGTTTCGCTGCCCCTCCACCTGTAGTGCAGCGAGATGTGTGTTGGTGGAAAACCGGTGAGTACAAAGCCAGTGGTAAGAGGATGAAAAGGTCGGGCTAATTAAACATAATGATCTGTATGGGTACTATGTAACAGAAATGTCTGCTACTGTACTTTTATCAATAACCGGATCATAGCTTATCATATATTTATTTGATATTTGCACAATCGAGACTGTCGAGAAAACCAACAGCATCGGTCATTTCAGCAAATCCCCAAAGACGAGACATAGTGGCTTCAGGAAATATGAGCCTGTCCTCAAGTAAAGAACAAGTACCTCAAAATTGTACTTGAGTAAACGAATTCAGATACTTCCCATCGCTGATCAGGGAACATGCGTTTGAAACATCTCACCTATGTCTTTAACATATTACTTCTAGAAGTAAATTGATGGCTGATACAAAGTTTACATTAGAAGTTATTCAGATTCAGACTGTTGTTACCCAACACAACACAAATCACTGTGATGTCATTGTCCCTTTGCTCTGGTCATCACGATAGTGAAGAAACATACATGACGGACAGCGATGTGTGTGTGCAAATATATACTGTGCAGATATTCTAGGCACTAAAGGTAAAATGAAGATACTTTCAAAAATAATGCCATGAATAGTTAATGCGAAGTTCAGTAAACAAAATAAACCTAAATCAATATTTAGTGTGACCACCCGTTGCCTTTAAAGCAGCACCAGGTCTCAGTTACACCTGCAAAATTTCATTATGGATACATATCTAAGCATCTTAAGAGCCTAAAACTTTTGCACTTTTGCAGAAACAAAACAACAGTAACAGTTCTGTTATTTCAAAACTATGATGCTTATGTTATGTAGATAATGTGCAGGTCTTATTAGTTTATCACAAAATATGTCAGATGTGATATTTCAACTTCTTTTTTTTTCCTCTTTTTTTTTTTTTTACGTTAAATGTTAAATGTTGTTAAGTGCTTAAAACAGCGGAGAGGACAAACAGATACACACAGCAGGACTCATGGGGTGTTTCCTGCTGTGTTTGCCACTTGAGTGCTCAGAGAATCGCCGCCGCTGTTGCATCACGACCTCCAAACAAAGAAACGAAGGGAAGGAGAGACGACAGAAGAATGGAGGCTGATAATGGAAATGACCTGCAGGTGGAGGTGGAGGTGGAGAAAGCAAGGACAGACGGGAATGTGGGTACATAAGTGGGATAAAAGAAAAGAGATGGAACAAAGAAAAAGGAGAACCCCAACTGCTACGTTCACATTATGTGTGGGGGCGACAGGCAGCACAGCACTGTATACAAGCCTTATGGTTACCGGGTGGTGGGAATGTCATCTCAGTTGTATGACATGCCAGCACACGCAATCCTCATCTCCTCTTCACTTTGGATCATCTTCAAAGCTCCTCCACCCCCAACTATCTTGGCTCAGACACAGTGCACGAGGCTCATGTGCACACTCCCCTCCTGTTGCTCCGAGGTACAACACATCATATTTAACATTTATGTCTTCGTTACTTTCTCTCTCATCCTTACGTGATCATCCCGGGTTCTATTCAAGTATTAGCAAATTTACAGTGACGTGCATTTATATCTGCATGCCTTCCTTCCGTCATACAGATTAAAAATTAAAGCTGTACGTGCCGTTTTAACACTCCAGGCGCTGGATTGTCAATACATTTGTGGAAAATGGAACCTGGTGAATGTTTGTGTTGTTTTTGCATATTTGGGAGTGTGTCTAGCGTGCCATACGGCCTGTTGCCCAACAATTTCAATGACAGTAATTCACACATCAGAAAACGATGAGATTCCATAAACAAGAGTTAAATGTAATTGTAAGAATGAATTAGTAAAAAGGATACTGGATTCACTGGAATGTGCAATGTTTTAATATTTATGTAAGAATTATAGTTTAAAACTAAAGTTATTAACAGAATGTGAAGAAATTAAATTACAGTTTTGATAATATGTCATAGACGTCTATGTATTGTGTTGCAGAGATATCTACTGAAATTATATATATATATATATATCCAGGGCTGGATGCACTATTGACTTGGCGCTAATGCACTATTGGATCAGTGCTAACGTAGCATAACGTAATGGTGATATGATGACCCCAATTGGTTTGGGGTGTGGAGTATGAATTCACCATTTCTCACATTATGTACCTTCAGGTATAGACCAGCTGTCTAATTAGTTATTTGGAAAAAGCCAAGAAGAAACAAAGTATCACCACTGAAAGATCAACATTAAGTCCCCTTGGGAAGTACAGCACAGTAATCAATATAGTAAACAGAGCCCACACGAATGAGTCTTTTCCCCCCATTCTGTATACCCATTTTAAGCTTTTTCTTAAAAATTATATCCTGGATTTGTTCCACTGTGTTTGGCCTTTCCACAAAAATCCCAATAAAATCTGTCAAAGACATTTTAATAACCCATAGATGAGGCCAAAAACATTGCCTCAATGGAACATTTCCATCGCTCTGTGGCACGGTGTCCTGTGTGAAGTGGGGATTTTTCTCTGATTGAGAGCACTTTTGTTTCTTTCTGGAGGAGTTAATCAGTATAAAACGGTCTGATTAGAGGCTTTTGTCTCATAGTCTCATGTTGTGCCATGTGAGCACCAATTTCACATGTATTATCTTCACATATTGGAAAGCCTGATATATACTGCATATAGATGATTTGCATAATTTAGGTTAGACTTTGTTCTGTGTATATGAAATGGATTTGAGTTGTGCAGCCAATATTCACTCTGCTTTTTGCTGTTTTGATCTCCACCAAATCTTTCCATCCTTTTTTTTTTTTTTTTAAGATATGTTTTGGGTCATGTTTTTGTTTTAATGGAGAGCTGAACATGAAGAAGTAGACAGGAAACAACAATAACACACTGTGGGTTCATCATACGAGCGAGCCCTTTTTAATTTGATGCATTATTAATATGAAAATATTGATCATTTTAATAGTACTAGCAAGTAAACAATGTATTTCCTTCTGAAAGTGAAACCAGCCAGTAAAAGTGTAGTAAATTTTGGCTGCAATCATTGCAACAACATTTAGAGAAATCCTAACAGGACTACTGTTAAATGAAGAAACTGGTGTCTTTTTACCTTTTCATAGTTTCTGAACATTACGAGAAACACGCAGGGGAAAACGACACCTGTCTCTGTCAGTATAGGATGGGAAATTTTATCAGGACGAGTCAGGAGAATCGCTGACACAATGCAGATGGCCTTTTGTTCCCTTATCCTAACCTGATTGTTCCACCACTTGCATGTGTACATGGCTTGATAAATTTAGATTCATTAGTGTTGTTGTGTGTGTGTGTGTATATATATGTGTGAGAGAGAGTGTGTAAAGCCTGTCTTTAAAAACCTCTTGAATTTTCTTTTACGTCGCTCTATAAAAGCTAAACATCATTATTTACAAAACTCTCTCCTCCTGGATCCTAAAATATTTCCCCTCCCTTACCTTACTGCCCCCCCTCCCTTACCTTACTGCCCCCCCTCCCTCCTTTCATGTCTCTTGGCACTAGCAAGCCGACTGGCTTTGTGTGTGTCTTCCAGCCTCATTAATATCACAGTGACTATTGACACTGGGTCTTTAATTAGTCTGGCCTGGCCTCTCCTGAAGGAATTAACTTCACATTTGTTCTTTATGCTACAGAGACGACCAGGCGTAATGGTTGGATAAACTAATCGGGGTTGTAACAACAGGTGATGCTTAGCGGTTAGCACTGCCTCACAACATAGAGGTCCTGAGAGAGTTCATGGACAACGTGTCAGAGGCCTAGGATTTCCTCCAATGAAAGCCTTGGTTTCTGTGTGGAGCCCAACGCCAGCACCAAAAAGCTCCTGTGCCTCAACTTTGTTTGAGATTAGCAGATGGTTCCTGGCAGCTGAACGAACTGAACTGCATTTTGTCAACATATCTGTATCTGGGTTGTCCTGCAGCAGCCTTCTCCTGCACGTGCTAAAATCCCACATTTTGTAATGTTGGGGAGTGATGAAGCCCCCTCCTGCCACCTGACAGTCTACAGCCTCCATCTCGGAGGCCGTGAGGTAAAAATGAGCTTATACAAATCAAGTGCAACTTTTATTCCGCACAGGATTTTTTCCCCCATTACAGCAAAGCCTGCATGAAATAGAAGACGTATTTCACCTCGGCAGCCCTCAGCTTCACTTAATTTTCGCTCATTATTATGCTCTATTCTTTACGGTGTCTGTTCAATTTGCTCTCTTTACACCTGGTGTTTTTGTTCCTTCTCGGTCCCTGTACCCTGAGCCAGCAGAAGGCCCTGGGGTGTTATTTCGAAGCTACTGGCTCACATAATGGATTTGAGTTCCTAATTTGTGTCTGTAGAGCCAACATCACGTGTCACCGTGCCACAACAGGTAATAACTTATTTCTCACAGAGTGAGAAAGAAGAAGGAAGGAGAGGAGACCTCACAAAAAATGGGAACATTGGTCCTGAATAAGGCCCAGATATGACAAAGGAGTCCAGATCGAATCTCAATTAATTCTCCAACTAACTACAAGCAACTTCTGATTTCAGTACGCAAAGCACAACTGGCTATTGGAGCCGTTTAACCCAAACCGGACAGAAAGCACCCCCCTTTTAAAAGGATCTCGATATGTTTGTTTTGCTCTACAACCACGCTGTGTTCAGATCTCCCCAAACGAATCGCACCAAAGGGGAAAAAGAAACCGAGTCTGATTCAACCAGACTAAACAACGCCACAGAACAACGGTACCCTGCTCTATTGTTTTTATTTTCAGGCCCAAGTTCAGACAGGTGGTGCATGAAACATAAAAAATAAAAGTACAGCGTTCGGCTAAAGGCAACATGTTGGTGCTTAAGATGTGTGATCTGTAGTCACTGTTGGATGATGCATGTTGTTTAAGTAATATACAGGCAATAGATGGGAGTATTTAAAATTCTAAAATTCTCTATCTATCTATCTATCTATCTATCTATCTATCTATCCATCCATCCAGAACCCCAGAGAGGGATTTTGATGGATGACACCACGTCAGGAGGCAAAAAGATTTGTCTGTGTTTGTGTTCATGATTTTGTAACACTGTTTGTAAGCTTGAGTGTCCTGTAACGTACATCAATTGTGTGTTTCTACATCGACTCCACTGTGAATTATTGTGTTCACTCGGTGGATCATTAGTTGTCCGTAAGGTTCGGTCATTAGTGGAGGTCATTGATCTAGACCTTTTCTACAACCAACTGCTGTTTGCAACACTGTTAAGGGAGGGAAAAGGTAGGCAGGCAACAGCTTTTCCTGTTTCCTGGCTTAACTAATTCATGAAGGTGCGCGTGTGTGTTATGTTATGGTTCAATTGCTTGCTTACTAAGGAGGTCACACTGTAATTGTAGTGTCAAGAGTGCCTGTGCCTCACGGCCAACACATTACCTGGTGGTTAAACATGACTGTTACATTGTGCTGCTCCTGTTTCTATAAAACAAAAACACTTAAACACAATCAGGAGGCTACGTACAAAAACGTACATTTCCACAGAGAATTTTCAATTTATACGTCAGACTGATTGACTGTCACACCTGAGCCTGTAGTGAATGTGGAGGGTCCTTCACTGGTTCATAACATATAGGACGTTTTATCTAAAAAGAGATCCGTGTGATTTCAACAAGTAGAGCACTGTTGTTCTTAATCAAAATTGAGGAACAAACCATAATTTCAAAACAGCCGTTGCCACAGATCCTTGGTCAATAAACTAACTAAATTTCTGAAATTATTTTGTAACTGAAGAAAAGCTGACTCTACTTTTGAAATAATTCACACATATACACAACACTATGAAGCTCCTGCTTACGTCCTCCATACGTATACGGGGGACTAAACTAAACTAAGTGGAAATTTGGGGAATTAAGTTAACCTGCACGTTTTGTTTTCAGTGAGTCTAGTAGTAAACTGACTGAGCTACTGTAGAGTAAACTAGCCCATACTGCACCAGTGGCTCTGTAAAACAGTTAATATATACACATTAATCAGTGATCACTTAAGGTGGACCAACCTTTAAGGTGGACTAACTAGAAAAGGATCGACATATGTTGGTTTTAGCCCTGACATAACAATTATATATCTTTTCATACTTCCCTGAAAGTGGAGAAGATAGAAATGCATACTAGAAAGAAAGCAAGTACATGATAACATAAATGTTATTGAGCCATATGGACACGAGGTGCTTGGAAACATACTGACTCACACTGTGCAGCCACAGTGATTACCGCTGTGCGATCAAAGCAATATGAGTGCACGAGTGACAGCCAGATATAATAATTAGACAGAGATGGACAGATGGAAACACAGGTGGATAAAGAGAGCGACGGTTTGGATGGACAGACTGGCAGATGAATAGATAAACAGATGGACAGACAGAAAGGCAGACTGGACTTCACTGCTCATAAAAGGCAGACAGAGATATGGACAGACACACTTATAAATAGACCAGCGTCGTTAACGGATGGTTTCAGTGTTATTCTTCTGCTGCTCCTGAAGGTAGCCCTGTGTGTGTGTGTGTGTGTGTGTGTGTGTGTCAGTGTTACTCGGCACTTGAGATTGCTATTTGATGCTTGTTTCAGACCTAATAAATCATTTCAACTGCCCATAGCCAACTACTTACACACACAAAAACCCATTCACACTCACACATACTGAGGAGATGTCGCGCCTAAATTACACTTCAGCGTCATGCGGTCATGAGGCCATGAGGCAGAGTGTTGGCCAACAGAACTACTTTGTCACAGGAAATCGTAAAAATGTGTTTACATTTTACACACAGGCATCAAACGCAACCAAGGCCGACATGTTTTCAGTGTATTGTGCCACTTTGCTGCTTGGAGAGGTAAGGTAAAGAAAGGCAAAGGTAGACAGTCACTGTAGAGCAGACAGTTTTTTCCTACTCTAGGATCACTGATTGATCTGTTCAGTTAGTAACTACAGCAGCGGTTGGCGTCAGGGTGGAGAGGGATGTAACGTAAGAAGAAAACATTAACAGGAATTTAGCCCATAATGTTTGTGTCGTAAATCAAGCCTTCGTTTTCCCCGATGGCGTCAATATTCTGTAGCCATTACAACTGTGCAGTCAATGTTCACATTACATTACATTTATTATGCATCAAGTAATGACCACTGCTTTTAACCTCCAGAATGTCAACAGATGCAAGAGCATAAAAGCATAAATGAGGTTTAATCTCCATCAAGAAAGTGGCATCTATCTACAAGAATGTCCATTTCATATCAATAATGTGAAACAACAATAATCGATGAACTGGCAGCACTGATGTCATGGTGCGCTGGCATCATTGCTACTGTTTAGCGGTGACAGGTCTGTTCCCTTTCAGGAGGTCAGTTTACCAAAATAAATCGGAGAGGAAACACAGCAACTAATGACTTGTCTGCTGAAAGAGGCTCACGCACACTAACACAAGGCAGTTCAATTAAATAACCTCCTATCTGACACTTTGTCAGTCACGCAGGTGTGAGGGATGAACTACAACTCACAGTTCATCACACACACTCGTCTCCTCAAACACGGACCCACCTCAATGGTCTTTAAACCCTGCGCTTCACATATTAATTATATCATTCTGATCACTGAAGCGGTGATTATGACACGCGGTGCGTAACACAGACGCTAGCGTTGCTGTCTGCACTGAACCTCCCACTTTCTCTCTTCACCCACTGATCCCTGTATTCACTTCTTATCTAATTAGTCTGTAATCCCACCGGGAACTAGAGTCGCTGCTTACGGTCTGACCTCGGACCGGAGCGAAATCTGCAACGATAGCCGACTACACCCAAAGAGCAGACGTCAAAGCCGTACTACAAGTCTTCATGGAGCAATAATGTCCAAAATGACCACAAGCATTATTTATTATTTAGATTTATTTAGCAATTAAAACCATAATGACTTACTGGAATAAAATATATATTTCAATTGTACCATTGCTCCGACGGGTGAGATGTGGAGGAAAAAGAAACAGAAGAAGAACAAAGCGCCTAATGTTTCAGTGACAGATGAGCCCAGTGACACTGTTAATATTAATGAATGCAGTACAAAGAGTCCTACATTTACCCCTCCAAAACATTTCATGTTGCCATCTACATCTGTCTGTCAATATTCGGACTCCAGCTGCTGATGTGTCTCAAGTTAGGTTAAAATGTGCTTTACTGTGGGACAATGAAGTATCATTAAGTCATGTGATCACTGGGAGGTAGTGCATGCTGGTGAGAAGCTCTGAAGGTCACACTGGTCCTGATTTTAGTTTTTATTTTCAATTAGTTTTAATGAATTTTTTTTGCTATTTTACAACTCACCACCATATATATTGATTAGCTGCATTTGAACATGCATTAACTGAAAACAAAGGTGTCCTAGTTTACAGATGTAAACCAACCTTTAATGAAACTAGAAACTTTTAGGTAACAGCAGGTAACAGTGGGATCATACTCTATATCACATGTGTCAAACTCACGGCCCGCGGCCCACATCCGACCCGCCGTGTAATCATATCTGGCCCGCTCACAGATCATTTTACATTATCGTTATTAATATCCCGTCGATAAGAAGCGCGGATAACACAATACTGCACAGAACTCCAGATCCCATAATGCAACACTTCAGCTGCCTTGCCCGGCACTTGCCACGCACTTGCCGCACACTTACCGCGTCAATCAAGTCTAGCTTCAAGTTATTGCGAAGATAGCCGTTAGCCGAAGACAACCCTCACAATGCCGAAGAGAAAAGTTGACTCTGGAAACAGAGCCTTTAATAACCGATGGGAGGCTGAGTATATTTTTACTGACATCGACTTGTATAATTTTGACAGGAGATATTTTTATGGAGAGCAAAATCTTTTGGGATATTTAAAAGTCACAGACAAAACTGATTAACTAGCTATGTGAGGGAGAAATCCCTCCCTCACGCGCAAGCACTTGAACGACATCCTGATATTGGCTGCCACTCAGGATGTGACGCCTAATAATAATGCACTTGTGAAAGCTAAAAGATCCCAGGTTTCAGGGGTAAAATAAACAGCGGGTAACCCCACTTAAATTGCTGCATGAGACACTTATGCACCCTGATAAAGTTCTGTGAAAATGAAAATATCCTCTGTGGATATTTAAAGAAAGTGTTCATAAGCTCAGATTGTTAAAATTGTTTATGCATTGCACAGCTTTTATTTTTCAATCAATAAATAGTGTAGCCTACAAGGCAGGGAGTAACTCAAACCTAAACTTTTGTAAAATTAAGATGTTTGTTACAACGATCTACAATTGCCTGGAGAGGCAGAAACATTTGAAGGATCCCTGAACCACTGGGTGGCCAAAAAGTTAATTTTCCACACTGATGCACACCCACACAGGCATGCACACTGACACATGAGAGAATTGAACGATGCCCTTAACGCAGACTAATATACGCACACACACACGCGGTCTTTGCCAAGCACATGCATGTACACATACTGCATAATATACTGTAAATGCAAGACTACATACGTGATAGATGTGGGGAACAAAGTAAGCAGCTGCAGCTCAGCTTTGGCCTGACTGTTTTCATTCATGTGCAGTGAAAATTCACACATGCACCCAAACATGAGCCGAGCATCGGTCATGTTTCCTTCATTCAGTGTCTGTATGACACAAACATGGTGTACAGAATCCAAACATATAACCAAGGTCAATAAATAAATACTCACACACAAACACACACACACACAAGCACACTATTATAAAATGTAATTACAAGATGCGCTGCGTATAACGTGTACAGTCTGATGAGAGATAAAGGAAAGGGGAGCACTCTGAGGAAGAGAGAAGATTGAAAGTTTGGCTAAAGAATACAATTTTGTGTGTGTGCTCTGAATTCTTGACGAGTTAGGAGAGAAGCAGGGGAATATTTTTGAGAGCAGATCACTTTGTTACAACCCGATAGTACGCCACAGCCGATAAAATGTAAAAAAATTCAGAAGCCCCGCAGCACGGTGATGAAAACCGTCTCGAAACACTTCAGTTAATAAACAAGTTTAAAAAAAAAAAAAAAAAGGTTGAGAGATTAAAGCACCCGTTCTCATTTGACGCTAAAGCTACTGAACGTAACGTAACACCAGTTGAAATATTGAAATGCATAAAAAAAGGAAGGAAGTCAAATGAAATCAGTAAATCAGTAGTAAAGTCTAATTAAGGCTTTAAAATCCAGCTTCACCAAATGTCTTAAGTTTTTGAAGGTGTGTGGATTTGAGGAACGTAACGGGGACATGAAGTAGTGAGGGGTTAAATCCACAAACACATTTATATGCAAGAAGAAGAATTTTAAAATTGATCCAGGGACTAACTGTAAGCTCTTCAGATCAGGAGCGACATCTTCTCTGTGCTCCGGGAAAATCTCTGCTGTGTTCTCAATGAGCTGTAATTGATTTATAGGCTTTTATAGGTTGGAAAATGGCCCTGTACATACTGTTAACTTTTTTTTTTTTTTTTTTTTTTTAAGTGGGTGCACAATTACTGTTTTGAAAAAGCTTGGGGAAATGACCAGTCTCCAAGGAGCGACTGAAAGCAGAAAACAGATCAGCCTGTGCTTTCATGCTTTCATAGCGTGAGTGACTAATAATAAGGATAATAACTGTGGGTTTTGAAGACAGCATGATATTCTACGGATGACAGTTGGAGGAGCGAGGTCGTTACTACCCTGGCGGTGCCTCACCCTTTTTTCTACATCTGCATGGGAAGCTTCATTTAAAATAGCCTGACCTGCTTTCTATCTTTTCTGTTTACATATATTATGTCAATAACAATAAACAAATTGCTCGTCAGTGATGGAATTTTTTTAATGTGCCACGTTCAGTTATGCAGTACTGTCATACTAATTTCCATCACGTAGCCCTGAAGTTTGACTGAGAATTCCTGCATTTCGGAAGCACATCATGACCCTTAAAATTTACATTTTAATCGGGGAGGTGGGGGCAGTCAGGTGGGCAAACCGTTGTGAACCTTGACCTAAATCTCACCACCCTGTGCAAAATGTTTTGGTTTTTTTTTTGCATTTTGTTTAACCACTTTTGTGTGTGTGTTGCTTTAGAGAAAGGGTACCGGCCGTTGCCTCAGAGAGATGATTATGTTGGCGACACACGTGTCCTGCTTCTTTCATATCCGATTTTCTTTTGTGTGACATAAGAGAGATGTTAGCGGCCTTCCCACCCTTTACTCTATTCAAGTGAAAATCATCCATTCTGCAGCAGTGCCTGTGCTCCCAGAACGGACCTAAATTGTCGATGTAGTTCATACATATGAGCAGAAAATCCCAAACCTAACCAGGAACTGAGCAGCTAGAACAGCCTTGAAAAACATGCAGACTATGTCTCCATCATCTATAAAATCATTTCCAGTCAAACCTATGGTCAGTATAATGCTGAGTACGTCGGGCCTTGCTTCTGGGTGAATAGTCAACGCTTTGAGAACAGCTGGATGTTCTTGTGTGGAAGCTTATTATCCAGGTCGAGACGTCCATTTCGGTAAACTGTCTCAATTTCCCAGGACGTTTCCTGATTTTCATTGATTTCCCACCCAGTGTCCTGCTGGATTCGAAATTCAGTCTCATTTTTTGGGACATTGAAATCATGTTTAATATGAACATACTCTATATGAACCGTGGGTGTCTCAAACTTGCCTGTTCTTACTGTTGGCAATAAGACTGAGGAGGAATAGAAAGCACCAAACTTGACGTGCAACAGGTGCTCGCATCAGGTAATCTAATGCTGAATATACATACACACATTTTGTCTGTGTGTTATTACATAGTGACATACTCTCTCTGTCATTGTCTCCAAGCTATAATGATCAAAGCCAACAACTCCCATAAATGCTTTCGCGATGAGAGTAATATAAACAAAAACTATCTACCTATTTAATGATCCGGTTATGTGTCAGACGCTATTATCATAAATCTCAACAGATGCTTTTGCACAGAGGCTAAATGTTACTAAACCGTATAAGCCATTACAGTTTTAAATGGCTCATATGGAAATTCAGTGGGGAAGATTAAGTGCACACCAAACTGCCACCCTTAAAGCTGTTACCACAGCTAGAAAGAGAGATACAGCAGGATGTCTAATATACTGTCAGAAGAACTGAAATAAAGCCGTACATACAGTATCATCTGTTTGATTCTCAAACTAATAGTAACCAGAATTAGCTAAATATTCTTGTGTAATATGGCAAAAAAAAAAAAAAACAACCAAGACGGGAAATAATGTGTGCAGAGTTGTAATCATAAATTGCAGGATTGCTAGTGGGCCAATAACAGCATTCAACAAGTTGTAAATTATACTGTACAGCCTCTTAACGAACACCATCATTACCCTCCATCACTGTACTCGCAGTCACTGCGGCCGGCCTTCCTTCCTTGCTGTTATTTTGTATTATTTTGTTATGCATGTCAGTCTGACCTCACCTGAAAATGCATCAAAGTGATTCTTTTCCTCCTCGTTCCCGCAACAACATTCTTCACGCGCCATCGTGTTTGGCATTTTTTTTAATAATCATCGAGACATAATCAAATTGCACTCAAACAATTTGGCTGATGTGTAAAAGTCTCCCTCATCAATTTGATGCAGCGCCATAATTGCATAATCTTATAACTCCTGTAGTCTATATTAAGAAAGGTGGTAATAATGCAAACAGCTTGAAGCCACGAATGCAATGCACAAAAAGACACACACACACACACACACACACACACACACAAAATGTGCCCAAACGAGGGTGGATTCACACATCCAGCCAATTAGCTTGACAGTGGAGCGCTGTGGAGTTAAGAGTACCAGTCAGTCACTGTTACATCTCTCTGCAGCTAACAGGCCAGGATAAGAGGGGAATGAGAAGGAATTAGAAATATCTCCCAAGCTTAACACTCAAACTGGAAAATTTGTAGAAATATACGTACATTTACATATCCGGCTCACATAAAGGATGATACATACTTACAATATAGCACTTATATTATTTTCTAACAGTGATATTCGCAATACTGTATTCCCTCCAAATGTGCGTCTTATGTGAAATTGGCTGCTTGTAAGAGCTCAAACACACCCAAAGCTGAGAGACAAACAGTAGCGAGTCAAAGGAGAGCAGCGCTGTTTATTGGCCGACATCTATATCTACAAGTTAATCCCTCAACACATATGGCTTCAGAGCACCACAGGGACATATGCAACAGTGTCTCAACAACTATGCCTCAATAATGCAATATGGGAACAAGATGCATGAGCAATTAAACCACAGGCCGCTTAGTCGAAGACAAAGGAAATTAAACAAGAAAATGAAAGAGGCTCATAAACAGACATCCAGACATCTGTCTCATCCAGTAACAGGTGCATCCAGTGTCTCAGTGCTGCAGACTTTCTCTGACCAACTGCCTCTCCCGGGGTCCTGTCATGGAAAACAGCATTGTTTTCCCTATATTGGAACATTGCTTAGTCACTGGCCTTTGAGAGACAGGCCTGTCGCCTTCTCCAAGGTCAATATTTGCTACAATTACACAAAAGCAAGAAGAGACGGCAAACTGGAGAGTAGTGGGGAGGCTAATGATGCAATATAATGGTCATCTACCAATGCAAAAACAAACAAATGGTCATGAACGCATGCTAACCAAAATACAATCTTTTACACACACACACACACACACACACACACACACATACACATACGTAACACAGACATGGATAAGAAATGTGCTTTGAGGCTGTCCTACCTCTATAGTAGCAGTCAGAAAAGGCTGTTCGGTGTCTCGACTCTCTTCAGAGAGCAGGTTGGAGGAAGAGTGACAGTCCCCAGGCGCTCGCTGCCAAGTCCAGTTTGGGTCACTTGGCTCTGACATAGTTTCTTTTCAACTGACGGAGGAGATTCCTACTGCCCTGCGCCATCTTTAACTCCTCCCAGCCTCATAACACCACCTTTTCTCCCTTATCAAGGCCTTTTCAACTCAAATGATCCGTAGAACACACTTAAAACAGAGTGTGTGTTGGGTGGCTTGGCTGGAGTAAAAGGAAGAAATCACTAAAATGATTATATCTCATTCTGAGGAGGTCATGAACAGTTGTTGGGATATTTCACTCAAACCACAAATGCCATCCTCATGGTGGTGCTGCAGAAAAACTAGGTCATTAGGAAATGTCTGTACAGAGACAGTTGTTGAGATTATTCAATCTGGAATAAAGTGGTAGATCAACCAATCCCTAAAGCCAAGGTACTAGTATGGCTTCAAATACTTACAATGAAAACTAAATCTCTCCTTCCAGTTTTCATGTGCTGCAGCTAGTTAGCTAGGACAAAAGAGCACAGAAAATTAAATACCACGTTGGCGTTTTCATTGTTGGTTTAGCAGCCAAGCTAGTAAATTTTTTTCAAACACTTATAATTGGTCTGTCACATGAATGGCTGTGCTATCTTGGAGATCACCTTGCGGTCAACTTTGTTGCTTCCCAAGCTTTTAGTGTAAACCAGCTAGTGTGGAAAGAAGCTACAGTAGCTACAAATTCATTAGTCATTTGTTGGCATTGACACGGTCGACTATGGCTCGGACCATGAATCCCTGGCAGATTTCAGATAAACTGTGGGATGTGCTAGAAGCAACTAAAACCACTGATTTGATTGGCTGCCAAACATTTTATTAGTAATGTGAGTTTTAAATGAGGTATCCGTTTTCTCACTCCAATGTGCTCAGAGCTTCAGTTTTATGATGCAGCAACACTATGGTGAAGGTTTTAGTTTGGGAAAAAAATCATGGGTCGAAAATAAGTCAAATTGGTTCAGTAAAAACAACAATGTTGACTCACAGCTGAGAACAGGAAATAAACCGAATGTCTCATGTTAACGTCCAGTGTTTTGTTGAGCCATCCATCCATAATGTCACAATGACCTTCTTTTACTCCAGTCATAATAACTATAATAGTTTTGGGGCATTTGCTTTTATTGTTTTTTCTAATAGAGGACAATCTGTGTCCTCTTCTTGTCCTTGTTTATTTATGTATATATTTGGATCTTCACGGCCTATGGCTATAAGAGGGCTGCGTATCCATATGTGTGCAGTACATAATATTTGTCTGCATGGCTGTTTTTTAACTAAAAGACATGAAGATGCCCGTGGGGGACTCCATACTCCATCTGGTGACTTTAGAGTGCTGTATATCACACAGCGTCCCACGTCTGTACAGTATGTCGCTCTTATGGCTGTGACCAGACATGATCCTGGCGTGCTGCAATGAAATAATCACATGCAGTACAAGCTAAACAGGATGAGTCATTTCCAAGACCAAACCTGCGTGTCAATGTAGCTGCAAGGTGTTTCACGCTACATAACTGTGTCCTAGTTTGCATTAACTGTCTTCCATGTTTTCCACCTCATCAGGGCGAAATATGAAAACCCCCTTTAATCCGTACAGGTTGGTGACACAGTGAGTCACACACCTACAGAGTTCGGCATCTAGTTGAAAGCAGTCAGCTATATCGTCTCCTCTGTGTCTAGTGTTTCCACGTTGCCTCTAAAGTTCACCACATATGGATGTGTATATGGCTGGAAATGAAGTAATTACAGATGTGGTTTGTGCCTGTGTGTGTGTACGTGTGTGTGTGTGTGTGTTAAGATGACAGAAGGCAGGAATGAGGGATTTGTCATCAATGTTCAAAGGTGCAGCTTAGCGTTTGCCATTAGGTTTTGTAGTTTACATAGCTGGAAGTGGAAATAAAATGTGGAAATGAAATGTGATGTAGCTTTCGGATGTGTCTATTTGCAGCTTTTAGAAATGACAAGCAGGGAGGCCAGACTTACACCAGAAATATGCGTGCAGCACTAAACTGAAAACCATCTCCAGCTTTGTGCATGGAGGAACTCTTATGTTGCAGAGCCGGTGCCAGACAATTATTATTATTATCAACAAGGAAGCACAGAGTTACTGAGAACTGATGCTCTGCTTTAGACCAATCAGAATTAAGTATTCAGCCAAGCCGTTGTACAACATCATTATAACACACAAGTGCTAATGTGTCACATAACCAATAAACACACTGATGCACACCGACCACAATCAGACAGACTGTCAATCTCTACCTGCACCGATTTGCATTAAACATCTGCAGACACAGTGTGAGGCGCAGCGGCCTCCAGCACCTTACTAACAGCATTATAACCTACCAGCTGATCAGCCGTGATGGTTTAGTGGCACCACACACCAGCAAAACAGCATCTCACAATAATAAATGATGTGTCCTTACCAGTTGTTGGTCAACTTTGCCTTTTGTGAATATTAGCTGGCTGGAGTATATAATATTGGATTGATGTGGCTGGTAAACTTCCCATCTGAACTTGTCAAAGGTCCCAACAGTTATGATCCGGAAAAGGACTTTTTGTTCAGGCTCCATCTTGATGCTTTTTTAAGAGTTGAGGGGGGAGGTTGGTGGTTTTTATCCACGACACAGCAGCCATCTCCGAGTCATTTTGGATATGAAGAAGCTTCTGCTTTATTCTGTCCGTTAACGGCCGCTAGCTTACCAGGCTAATGCTAACACGTTGTTATCCTCCTGCTTGGCCTCCAGCGGGCTTTAAACACCAAGCTGATAATGAAGTGAGTGTGAATGTCGACTTTTCCGTTTCCAGGTTTTTAACTGGGTCGCCAAACATGGACTTTACGCAGTAGAAACAACCCATTACGACATTTTACACCCGTTTACACGGTAATGCTAATCAGAAATTGCGCTCTGGCTAACAGGAAGTGAAAGTGAGGTCAAAGGTTCAATGGGAGCTGCGCCCATTGGTCGGATCAGATCAGCTGTGTTGGCTTCACGGTTGTGTCGAAAAATATCCGACTTGATTTAGTTCATTTTTCTTATTATAAATTGTGGTATTCACACATTCAAACATTTATCTTGTTTTGTTTGTTTGATTTTTATTTATTTATTTATATTTTAAACTGATGAATTCGTTTGAAAAATTAATATTTTCAATGTTTCATCAATGCATTTTTTTAAATTATATAAACAACTATTGCCACAAACTTGGAAGCGCAGTATTATTCTAAACTATTTTTTTATGTTGTATATTTATGCTGGTTGGGAACCAATGAAAAACTGCTGCTGACCAAAAGATCAGATTTCTTCGTCACTATAATACAAATATTATTAATAATATCATTCAACCTAATCTCAGCCATAGATAGGTAGGTATAGGTTATTCACGATGTGAACCTCTGCCTCTGAGTCAAAGTTCTGTACTATGTATTCCTACTAACATGCCGCATATAAATACAGAGGAAGAAATCGTTACAAGCGATTACATATTTCACCACAACATAATTGGGAAAACTATTTAGCATAA
Organism: Pampus argenteus; assembly: GCA_036937835.1. Taxonomy (NCBI): domain Eukaryota; kingdom Metazoa; phylum Chordata; class Actinopteri; order Scombriformes; family Stromateidae; genus Pampus; species Pampus argenteus. Next base: position 16,677,609 of record CM072872.1, on the reverse strand, counting down.
TATATAAACATAAATCCTAGGAGACAGGGTTGAAATAAAAATTGATAGGATATTGCTTGGAAAAATATGGAAGACAATCTAAAAGCTACTCTGTCCTCGGTTTAATAAAGTCGAAACCTGGATTCATCTGCGTCCTATCTGAACATATTACCACAGAGTAGTCTAATGTACCCCCTGTCGCTTTGGCTTCATCACTTTCATTTACTGCTATTACAATCCCAGGCTCAGTCCATCACATCCTGCGCACACATCTTTTGCTTCCCTCATTTCTTACGCACATGGTGACATCCTCTCTGATCACAATTGGTTTGCTGTCTATTTCTGACTCGTCCTGTCTGCTTCTCTGTCGCTTTCTACCTGTCTCTCTTTCTGTTTCCCTTCACCCATCCTGTCAGCTCACCTATCCACAGTACATTCTCCACCTGCCTACAACTGTAAAATTGTACCAATTATGCTTTTGACAGTGCTGAAATAAAACACATGGAGGTCCTAACGTGCTGTAGCTCTTAGGGTCTAAAACAAGCAACTGCACACAAAATAGAAATTCACTGACAAGAAAAGATGACAAAATTCAACTTGACATTTTGACACCTGTTTCCTCTGGTTTATTTTAAGACCTTATATCACTGCCTGGATACTTACAGCAGCCCTATTATAAGGGTTTTTTTTAGATTGGCAACAGAAATTATAGTCTCTCTCCAAACGGGTCTTTGATAGAAGCAGCAGGCTATTTTGTCTTCAGTCATCTTTGATATGGATTCTGATTAGTTTCATGAAGATTAAGATTTCTCTCTTTTTTTTTTGATTAATTGATGATTAATTGATCATTTTTCCTGCTTCAGACTTTAATTTAAAACCATTTCATTCGACATAAACTGAAACGTTTATGAAAGTTGCAGATAACTGCAGATCAGGAAAACTAATCCTATAATTTAGCAAACATGAAATTTAAGCCAAACTATTCAGCAAGATTTGGGGAATTTGTTTAGAAATTAAAAAAAATAAAAAAAAATAAAAAACTGATTTATTGAAGAAATAAAGAATTTAAACAATCAGACTTTGAATAGAGTTGAAAATATTTAGTGTTTTAATTAGAAAATCATCAACTGATGCAACATGTAACATATACTGGCATTTATGGCAGATTTTTAGTTTTCTGAATTTTCTAAATTCTTGCTACAGGGCCTCCATCAAGAGAACCGTCCATGCAAGAGAGAAAGAGAAGAAAAGGCTTCCTGACAATCAGGCCTCATCCTCTGTAAACAGGAATCATGTTTAACCACTACATGTTTGCTTTATATCGCTGGCATGGTTTTACCTGCAGCCTCTGTAAACTGCTTCTGTCAGTAGCAGGTGTGTGGTGAAAGCATTCATATTGATTATCTTTAGCAGACAGCGATTGTCAATAATATATTACTGACAGCCAGAAAGACTGTGTGTGTGTGTGTGTGAGAGAGAGAGAGAGAGAGAGAAAGATGCATCTGTTTCTGAGCAAAAGAAAACAACCCCTGCAGGCCTTCTCATTCCAGCTCCTGGAGCCTTGCAGCGTCTGAATGGTGGAAATTATCCATCTGTTAAAGAGCTAATTCAGTAAGTGAGCAAAGTTCTCTCGTCACTGATTATTAGCTTCATAATATGACTTAAGGCATAGCATAAGTGCAAAAAGGAGCCTGTTAAATTGGGAAATAATGAAGTGCGCTTTCAGTAAAGCCAAGCTCACTTTATTGAGGGCTCACTTGATTACAAGTGTGCTGGAGAGGCTGCCTAATTGATGGTTTTATTAATTCTCCTCCCCATCACAGTCCACACAGCTAATACAACAGGCCTCTTATAACTTTTTGGAGCTAAACCATACAGTCAGCACAATGTGGTAAGTCTGAAGTGGATTCCTGCAGCATGCTAACATAATTTCAATGTCATTAAACCCGTGGATTTATTAAAAAATATATATATATATATATATATAACGCAGACTCACTTGAATGAAAACGCAGAAAGTTTTACAAATATTAGAATAAATTGTCTCCTTTGTCTCAGTGGCCAATGTTGTGTGTCGTAGGCAGCTTTCTTAACACATGCATGGTCATGCTGCCATAAACAACATGGTTTCATTAGCACTGTCACTTCATTCATATTGTATATCAGCTTTCTCTTGTGATGCGACGCTAGCCGCAGCGCTTGCACTGCACTGAGGCTTTTCCAGTGTTACACTCGAGAACACAACAATACGAGAACGCAACCTGGCGCAGCTCAAAAGCTCCATGTCCGGGGCTTATGACTAAAAATCTGACTGAGGATCTCAAGCATGCAAATGGCTTGTGTCTTATTGCCTTTTGTTGCTTTTTGTGTTGCATTTCTCATTTAATTTTTTACTTACTCACAATTTTATTACCTTGTGTTGCCAATCGGTGTTTTTGTGTGTTGTAGCAAAAAAATAAAAACAAAAAAACCCCCAACAAAACCCTGATCTGCCATCAGCCCTCATCCTATTTTGCATTTTAATCATATCCGCCTTGTGCACAACATGCCCCTTCATTACTCTCCACAGTTTCCCCCCACCATTACTCACCCATCTCTATTGATTCCTCACCTGCTTTTGCCCTCCCCTACATCCAAGCCTCCCCCTACATCTCTCTTTTTTTCCCTCTCTCTGGGTGTCAGATCCTTCTCTGTCCCTATCAACATTTCTCTTTCTCTCGGCTCCTGTGTCCGTCTTTCTCCTTTTCCCTTTTTTTACGATAACAAGAGGCGGATAGAGACCTGTTGTCATTACAACCAGGGAGGGTCTGAGCTACAGTACAAACACAATCACACCACATTATGTAACAATATTACCCGTGGTAATATTATATGATTCACTCTTTGAATTGACACCATCTTGTGTGATGTAGGTCCAAATTGTGCATTTCTGAGAGGGAAAGACTATATTTAAAGCAATTAGTTTTGTGTTGTGACTGGGCCATCAGTGCTGTCAATGGAATTACATTTACATAAGTGACCTCATGTGGCCACAGATTGATCATTATCATTTTTCTCATTCATATTCACTGTACTCACCTAAGATATTTTCCACTCACTTGTAAGTTCCCTGTGGGCGTTTTAATCTATCACAAATGGAGTGATCGAGAAATACACCCTAAAAGCAAAAGTTTCACATGAAAGATCAAAACTGTGGAATTAGTAAACATAACAATATCTCAACTATTTAATGGTTTGCCATGAAATCAGATCAACCTCTCTTTTTATCTACAGCCACCAGCAGGCGAAGGTTTTCACTTATCCAGTGAAATATGTCGACATTTACTGGATTGAATGACACATAATTTGACAAAATGACATTCATGGTTCCTCGATGATTTACTCACATAACGATCCCCCGACTTTTTTTATTTAGCACCATGATCTTGTTAAAAATGTTCACTGATATGTTTATGATGAAATACCTACAAAACGTATGACATTCCCATTAGGGATCCTCTGATCAAACTTTTTCACTCCAGATACTGTCTTTGATACCTCAATGCGAGGAACAAATTGTATTTAATGAGGATTAGTCACCTTATACTAGTCATCTTAAAGAAGCATGATGGTGACCATGGTGAATATTACATCTGCTAAACATACATATGTTAACATTGTCATTGTGAGTATGTCGCTTCAAAGCACCACTGCTAGCCTGTCTGTAGACTCTTAGATTTTTCTAGTATAAAACATAATGTGTGTTGTGTGGTTTTATAATAGGTGGAAGCCATTATAAGTCTATCATTATATCTGTTCCTGCCTGATGAGAAGCCAGGAGGGGGTTTGAGTACAAAGCACCACAGGGGGAAACACACACACACACACACACACCTGAGACATGACAATGTCTCACTGCTAATCTGTGCTCCCAAACATACACAGGCACAGATGCACACAGATATACAAACACAGGCATAGCGAGGTGGCGCCAGTCTTTCCCCCTGCAGCGTGGAGTCTTGTACACTCATTTTCTCACTTACACATATGCACATGGACACGTATGCACAAAATGATATGAATAACAAGAGGAGAGGGTGGGAGGCGACTCATGAAATGACTGAAGGAGGGAAACAGCAGCGAGGGTTGAGGGGTGGAGAAGAGATCGTTTGACATTATCTACAGTAAGATGTTAGAGATAGACAGAGACTAATACACCGTACTTCTCTTTGACAGCAGAGCAAATGAGATTTGAGGCAAATTGAGTATTATTGTGTGATAAGACTAAGAATTTGAAAGATCTTCAATGTCATGAAAAATGTTGCAAAACTCTCCAATCTGCAGGAGCTTTTTTTTGGTTTTCATTTAGTTAATAAACAGATTAAGCCCTCTATCAGTCAATGTAATCATTTTATTGATTTGCTACTAATTAATTTTCTGCTTTTTTTCTTGATCAGCAAAGACCTGACAGTGACAGTGTGATAATCAGATTTATTGCCACTCCAGGCCCTTTTTTCATACAGTTTAAATGTCTTTTTTGGATATATATAATTGAAGTACGACAGATGGAAACGGGCTAACAGGCTGGTGGTAGTTTACAGGAAGTGTTGGTCCATATGTGTCCACGTGATGAGCAGGGCTCAGGCCTTAACCTGATTAGGACCAAGCCAAGACCCACTCAATTAATAGGACCAATTAACTCGTGCAGTCCCACACAGCTGCTGCCTCTTCTAGGCAGCACAGCAGCAAACGATCATTGATTGAACTATGCATGAGGTTTACGGTGAGTCTTCGGAGAACTCGTTCTTTCCGTGGTCTTCCAATACATATTTCCCACATATTAACAAATCTGTATAATTAGAGCCCTGCGTGAATCCATTCATTACAAAATGATGACGAACAAACAGAAATTCACAGGGTGCTTCGCCATTTGACACATTTTCTATTCCCAGGTATTACGTACTGTACATGTGTTCCGTGACATTCGTCATAAGAGGGGGGGCCTATAAATAATGACCTTATCCACATGTATGATTCACGAGCTGTGGTGTCTAATTGAAGTGTGATGCAGCAACTCGGGTCCCCATTTAAGGTGTATGTGTGTGAATCTGCAATGTGTATTTGCTCTTGTCAACAAAGACACACACCTCTCATAGGTCACTCTGTATAAGAGTAACAGCAGCACGTTTGTTTGTGTCTAGTGCACAAGAATCGCCTACTGTACCTACTACAAGTCCCTGCTGTAATCTCACTCTGACTCGCTGTGACATCTGACTTGAGTCTTTGTGTTGGTGTGGAACAGATTAGATAGTTTGATATATTAGACGGGTCTCCTTTAGGAAATCAATGACTTTTCTGGAGCTTGTAAAATTCAGTGATTAACTCTATGACACTGATTTCGTTCTGTACCCGTACCCGTACCCGACCGGGTTTGGATGTGTACACCTTCTCTTGTTAGCTGTTGACACTGAGCAAGAGCAACGTATCAAGTGTTGTTATAGGAGTCTCGTTTGATGGTGGCATATTATGAAACCATCGAGATGCATAACAACCAGATTCAGAATTTTTTTTTATCAGATTCAGCATTCAGTCGACTGAGACACATTGAACAACAGCGCAGCTACGCAAAGCTGCTGGCAGTCTCTGACAAAAGAGTAAAATAAGTGCTTTCAGGTATGGTTCTATGAGAGATGAGTGGCTTTTTAAAGTAATGGTGAGTGGCATTCGGTTTATGTCACAACAAAAGGCCTTCACAGACGCACACACACACACACACACACACGCACACACACAGAGCGGTATTCACCGGGACACAAAGCTTCCATCATGTCCACAGACAGACACATAACGGCTCTCCTCACACCATTTAAAAACACATTGCTGCATGTTTGTCACAGCCTAGACCTGTAATGGATTTATACTTAGCAAACAGAAATCCACCTTCTACCATCACAGTAGCTACAAACACTCTCCAATCTCACCATCGTGCACACACTTCCGCCCTCCCCACCCCCACAACCTCTCATCCACCCCCTTCCCCCTCCTCTGACAAGCAGAAAGGCCACGATGAGTTCTTGACATCCATGCGAGTTAATTACAATGACTGCACATGTGCTGCTGGAGATGTGTAATTATCAGCACCTCGACAAATGAAAGGCCTGTGTTTTAGCCACTCAAAGAAAAATAGCAAAGGTTTAGACCACTTCTATGCATGATGAGGGCTAATCTGCAGAGCAGAACATGAAAATTAATAGGATTTCTATTCTACTGTTTGATTTGCTTGCCATCACACGTGAGGGATGTGTGTGTGGCACAAGGGGTGGGTGTAAAAGTATGTGTGTGCATGTGCACTGTGTGCAGTCGTTTCTTAATGCAGTCTTCATCATCATAATGTTTGAGACATGAGGAAAGACTAGTAGAATCTTTGTCATATCACACATAACAGTAGATGAAATGAGAAGATAAGAAGAAGATAAAGCACAGAGATGCTATGGTTCTGTTTTTTGGCCTCACAGATACTAATGAAGAAGAAGTGGAAGAGTACTAACAACTCAGTTTGCCTTTCAAAGTATGGAGAGGAGAGGAGAGGAGAGGAGAGGAGAGGAGAGGAGAGGAGAGGAGAGGAGAGGAGAGGAGAGGAGAGGAGAGGAGAGGAGAGGAGAGGAGAGGAGAGGAGAGGAGAGGAGAGGAGAGGAGAGGAGAGGAGAGGAGAGGAGGCCTTGGAAAAACCTTGAGATGAGATGGGGATCTGCCTTTAAGCGACTTGCTGCATGGTTGAATCATCTTTGCTATCATGCTGTCACACATAACTGGTTTAGGGGGGACACTGGCTCACTCCACTCGCAGACTCACACAAACTCCCATCGCCCTGAATAATCAATGCAGGAGGAAAGACGAACAGCCCAAACGCAATATAAGCATCTCTCACCCGCCCACCTACCCAGCATGGGCCCAAACACACGCGGGCTGCTTATTGCATCTGTTCCCAAGACACCCTCGCCAAAGGAGAAAATAAATAAAATACAGATCCTCCTCTTTTTGAGCATCATTTCAACTGTTGCTGCTTTAAAAGCTCGAGTGTTGGAGATCAGAATAAAAGAGGGTTTGTGCGTGCTCATCGAGGGGGAGGTGAACTCTGCAACCTTTGTTGCAGAATGAATCCTAGACATGAGTGCAAGACACAACGGTGAATGGATACAATGGAAGTGAAAGCAATCCGGTTATAAAGCTACAACAGTAGGCTACACCACAGCTGGCAGCTTAAATTCAAGAAAGAGCTTTTATTTACATGCATCTACCGTGCAGTGTGACTACTGGCTGTCATCAAAACACTATCATCACATGGACTCTAAAAGTGTTTGTAGCTGATCATGTGAAAGTGCAGACCAGACAGGTGAAGACCATTCTTCTACTCTTCTGGTGGTTCTAATCACCTTGTACATCATTATATTATATTATAGCATATTTATTATGCAGCGTGAAAAGGTGAATGATCAAACTTTTAAAGTTTAAGTTTTAAAGAGGAAAAATCCTGTAACATTTAGTGTAGCAGTGCTTCATATAGGCCCAATGACTTTCTAATGTAAGACTGCTATTCTTCTCTGTGTGGGTAGAAGAGATCATCAGAGAGCTGTTTGTTTGTTACTCACGGGTGCCATCGAAACGGGTGGCGATGGTGTCCAGGAAGGTGTTTTGTGGGGCCAGCAGCCCTCTCATCACCGGCATCCTGCTCCGGGTCGACTGGGTCCTCCTGCCTCGGCGCCCTGGGCCGGCGCTTGAGTCCTGCTCAGACCCGAAACTAGGCAGGAAACGAGAGGTGCCCGGTGCGCATCCCAGCCCCTGGAGAAGCGCACCGATCCGAGATACGCGCGGTGACTCCACCTTGGCACCGCGGGGGTTTTGACCATAATCAACTCAGCAGAGAGCGAGTATTAACCATGGGATGCACCTGTGCACCTTCCCTGGAATTATAATAACAACAATCATAATAATACTAAGAATAAATTAAACGAAGACGCCAGTGTTTATACACAAAAGCAAGAGCGCAGCACTGAGATGAGTATGGATGGATAGACTGCAAGTTTTGGTGCTGATGGTGCGTGGAGTGAATCTTATAGCAGTAAGCTCCTCCTCAGCTCTCTCTCTGCCTCTCTCTGCCTCTCTCTCTTCTCTCTCTCTCTCTCTCTCTCGGTTATCTTGGCACAACTGAGAGCAGATGCGGAGCAAAAAGTGGAGGTGGGAGACAACAAAGAGGTGGTGCTTTGGAAGCCAGTGGCCTTTCCCCTGATCTGGACCGCCGTGTGTAAAATATACCTAAAACATGATAATAATAAAAAAGAATTTTATATTTAAAAAAAAACAAAAAAAAAACAAAACATAGAATTGTCAATAAACACAACACATCACTGCATGTTGACACGTCCTCGACTCAGTTTCTATATGGATCATTTCAATATAGGATTAAGCAAGTATTTTGCGGTGGGAAGGCAGACTATAAGCTTCTGTCCTCTCTTCAGGACCACATGGCTGCATGGAGACGCAGGCAAGCCTCAGGTTTAGTCCTCATCGCTCACTGCGGTTCTCTACTGCCATCTTCTGGTTGACAAGCGCAACTCTAAAGCTGATGGGTAACATCGTGTCATTTTGACGCATATGGATCAATAAACGGCGCTTTAAAGTATACTGTCGTTTCAACAAATGGGTATATTGTATGTACAATGCATTAAAGAAAAATATTAAGACAAAACATAAAAGCATCTGGGTACAATATTGAAGATCTTTTTGAGCCAATAATTGAACTGGAACATTATGTATTAAGGGGTCAGTTTATTCTTGAGGTAAATACATTCATTGGTCTTGTGATAAACAGTCAGCACTAGTGTGCTGTGTGAGACGCAATAATGACGCATGTTTTGACATAATAGTAGCATAAATATATGGCATGCTGACGAAGCTTTGCAGTGGGTGGAGCAGGAGTCAGTCCTCCAGTCCCAGCATGATAGCCCAGCCCATAACCCCCCTTTCATCAGATAAACTGGGTATGTTGCTCAATACTCGTTGAACAACATTCTTTAACAGTTTCTATTGGAGACAGCTAAACTAGGTGTGATTTGATGATTTGAAAGTTAGTTTTGCATAAATGTTCCCAAAGTTGGATACGTTTTATAAACCAATGTAAAACATACAATACTTTATTACTATATTCAAAAGCATTTAGGCTTATTTTACTAGGAAACACTGGAGCACAGTCAGGTTACCAACTGCCCCAGAGGGGTTTAAACACCTATGAATAGGCCCCAAGTCAGGTTCACTGCATGGCAGTTGGTGTTGGTAATTTGCTGAATTGCAATTTTTTTTTACCACTAAAGTGCAATAATAACTAAGGCAAGCCCAGCATTATTAGCTCATCTTGTGATAAGTGCACAGAAGAGCAATGCATCAAATCTTGTTTTTAGTGTCTTTAGTTTTTATTGTGTCCACATGGTTCACATGGGGCCAGGCAGCAGCCTATAATTTATTCCAATATGAAAGCACTGGTTGGTATCTGGGTGTCGTAATGAAGCCGCCATGTGTTGAATTGAATAAGAATTTGGGAGTGACAGAGTGCACAGAGGCTAAAATAAGTTTAACACAGGAAACCAAACTGGTTCAGTGACATCTACTAATCACACAAAATGTAGGCAGAGAAATAATAGAGGGCAGGTATGAGCATGTATTCATGTTATATGCCTTTGGTTGTAATGTAATAACCTAAAAAAAGGATGAAGGATGATATTTATATCATTTTCATGTTCTGCTCTGCATATTAACATATTTATATTCAAAAACAAAACAATACTCATATCTACACAGATGTGACTTGCACACATCTTTTGTGGCTTATCGTCGTTACATAACATTTTATAGAGGCTGTATTGCACATTCTAACCACAGGAAAAGATCAGATGTAGAATATGTCATATCGCATGTATCAAATATCTATAGCTTTTATACAACAGTCCCTATCATAATGTCAAGAAGCCCTTCACGACTTCTTCCTCTCCAAAGTTCATACACAGTTTCACAGTGACATGAAATTGCTAACAATACTGTCTTTGACCACACATCCTATTAGAGGGGCAGTGCTTCACAGGGCTAATCTGAAGAAACTAATTGATTTAGGAATATGCATAGTGAAAGCACTGTAGCGGCTGTGACATTAAAGTTCACAGTTGTTTGCATTTCAATGAAACCAGACAAAAAATTATTATAGATAATTATTTGTAATTGGTAATGAATCACCAACATACTGCCATGAAAACAATCTACAATTTGTTGCTTCCCACTGAAAATGCAATAAATAATGCTGCCTTTTATTTTAAATTACTGCAAATAACTATTATATTAGGCTATAATAGGAATTATACCAAATAATTACAAATATCAAATTAAGTAAAATTTAAGTGTCTTTTACTTATTATATATTTTTCCCCGGTCTATGTGGTCAAAGAGCGAGGTATCTTGCGGACCAATCAGCGTGCCGTGTCTGGAGACCCCGCCCGGAGGAAGCTCGCCCCCCGGGTTGTGTGGGCTTACCTGATTGGCGAGGAGGTTGTCTTCTCTTCTCTGATTGGTCAATATCTTGTCATTGAGCTCTTGAGCTGAAAGCCGGCTACCTGCCGCTCCTCTGTCGCTTCCTGATCAGCCTTCAGCTCACAAGTACCAGGAAAAAACCTCTCGTAGCCTCCTCATCTCTGTGCTGACCGTGTCGTGGACCGTTAAACTAAACAAGGTAGGAGTTTGTAACGTATATAATGAAACGGTCCTCACTGCAGAACAAAGTAAGTGTCGACAGGGAAACGTAAAACGAGTCTTATCTCCTTTCTCATCCTTCATTGTCGTTGTTACACTGCTTAGCTAACGTCACAGTGGGGCTACAAACCAGCAAATATAACAAAACTAAACTAAAAGGTTGTTTTTTTCTTATTCGACAAACTAAGGTTCAATCAAATAATGTCACTTTTGGAGGGGGGCATTACTGAATTGAAGTCGTTTGTTGGGAAGCACACTAATTCAGGCCTGTTGTAGTGTCTGCAAACTCTCTGCTGTCTTAAAGTGTTGGACTGTTTGTGTGTTTAGATAATAATGTGAACTAAATGTTATGCGCCATGGTTTAATTCCTGGTGTGGTGTGACTGCCCCTGGTTGTCTCTGCAGACCCCTCCCCATCGTGCGATTTTTCTGGAGGATTATGTAACTTTAGTAAACGTCGTGTGAGCTGCAACTAGTGAAAAAAAGTCCCATTTATGACTTAATCTATGTCTGTGTTTTCATTTGATTGTATTTCTCAGTCTCTTTAAAGCACTTTCAACTTTTGTCTTTTTAAAATGTGCACTATGAATGAATTGACTTGATTATAATTATAAAAAATAAAAAAAAACTATGCAAAAATATGCAGCTAAGCAAAACATTATGTGCAAATCTACACTGTTTTTGCTTGTTAAAATCCTGCCACAGTGTTGTGTATGTTCATCTGTTGATTGATTTTTTTTTTTTCTCCCCCCTACTTGTCTTCACTGTTTTGTGTCTCTCGTGTTTACTCCCAGCATCTAAGATGGCTCAGAAAATCAAGTCAGGCTCTGTGGTGGAGATGCAGGGAGATGAAATGACTCGGGTCATCTGGGAGCTCATTAAGGAGAAACTCATCTTCCCATACCTGGAGCTCGACCTGCACAGGTAATAACACTGAATTAAAAAAAAAAAAAAAACCCATCATATTATGAACTGACAGTTCCTGCGGTGCTGGGATTTCTAGTTCGGCATGTTTATCCTGGTTTCTCCCTATGGAGAGGGTGATTGGAGGGGGGGACAACCAGTATCTGATTAGCACATTATGAAAAGCTGCTAATATGGGTGGGGTCCATCTTGAGCCTGTTGTTTTCTTGGTTACAGGAGCAGTATGTATAGTCAGTGTATAGCTGCACAATGTCACACCAGAAAAATCCTCCGAAATTGTAGCAGTGTCATAATAGAGGAGGTATCATGCTGCTGTGAGTCGTGTGCGTATAACGAAATGATTGAAAAGATATTTCTTTAAAACTATTATCCGATAACTTATAGAAGACATATTACACTGTTGTTATACCTCCAGCAGTTTATCATCTAATGTTCCTTTGTGTTTGGAGCACATGTTGTTCTGCACAGGGATGTTGATATTGATCTCCGATTAGTCTTTTTAAACATTCTTTTTTTTTTTTTAGATAAAACCCCAAATGTCTTGTTTTGAGTAGTTTTGTTGCCATACCCCATTTACTGTCATTTTCCAAGCTGAACAAAAAAATAATTTTCTAGTAAATATTGGCAATCAGTACTCTAATTTACAGGAGGATCTGTTGCTTCATTTTTCTTATCTCTTGCATGGACCTTGTTCAGAGTATGTATGTAAATATGTAAATTGTATGACCTTTGTGTGAAGTTGAAGTCACTGACGTGGCCACCATTCACTACTGTGAATATGTAATCATATCTTCAGGTTGTGGAGTGTGGACAGACAGTTAGTACACTGGACTTTAGCATCTTTTTTTTTTTCTTTAAAGATAGATGTTTCACAGCATTTCCATCATCATTTCTTGGATGGTGTTATAAAAGTTATTGATTTATTGTGCAACAGACAGAAGTTTGATCCAATATGGTGTAATAATTCCTCTGTTGGATTAACAATTTCACAATAAGCACGCTTGTCACACATCAGGCCACTTGAAAAAAAAACCCCAAACTAACCTGCTGCATTGAGACATCTTCAGGGTACTTCGGGGTATAACGCTCATTTAAAACCTAAAAAAAACAAACTACTTTGCATATTTGATAGTGATTGCAGACATAATGAGTAAACCTTTGTCATATGCATGCATTCCTTGAAGGACACAGATTGAAGCCTGTGCAGGTTTTCTGGTTCAGAGTGTCTGAGGAATTCACAAAATTCACAAATAAGTGATAGAAGTTAAAGTGAGACATGGCATCACAAACACACAGGAAACAACATTCTTGTTAAACCTGATCTTGTTTGCTTAAAGCTTTCTGTCTCAGCCTCTGTGTCCAGTTTGTCGTCAGATGGTGAGCGTCATATTGTTGTAGTATAGTGTCGGCTATAGGGGGGGAAGGGAGGAAGAAAGTGGGTAAAAGGTCAGGGCTGCTTTCAAACAAAGCCACTGAGTGTATGAGAAAACACATAGTCTAATACTCGAAGAGAATAATAAGCACATTGGACTCTGGTCTACTTTTCAGGTGTACTTCCTCGTCTTATAAATCTGTGAGGTTCCTCGAGCACAAAGATAACAAGTGGAGCAACATCTCCAGTTATCTTGGCAGAAAGCCAGTCGTTACTGAATAGCTGATTCCTTGTTTCCTTCTGTTGGCTGAGTTTGCAGATCTCTGCTTCACTGACGGAAGTAACAAACACAGAAAGAGGAGGAGAGTGAGCACGGTTGCATTACTGTGAAGAAAGTAGGATAGTAGGTTAATGGCTACCCTTGATGCAGATCTTAATATATGGAGTGAATAAAACCCCAGCAGCAGTTTGAGTTGCTCCTCAAGCTGGAAGCAAACTCACTACTCACTACTCATTAATGTCGCTCATGTCCTTGTTTACTTTTTGTGCTTCGTCAGTTAATGTCTCAAGGCAGTGTGTGTGTGTGTGTGTGTGTGTGTGTGTGTTTGCGTGTGTACTTGTACGTGTGACTGCTCTTCTTGAAACAGAATGCTATTGTTTATGGTGTCCCATGCCTCTGCTGTGGAGATTATAAACGGTCTCCATGTCCCTTCACTATTCTCTACGTGCCTTTTCCATTTCCACAAGTACACAGATGTACTGTTAGAACTGGGTATCGAACCATAATACTTTTTGTATTAAAGTCCAGATCTTAATCAAGAAACTTTTTTTTTAACTTTAGGCCATATTTTTATTTAGACATAGTTCTTTATTTTACACTGATGCATCTTTTGTTATATTAAAAAAAGTTATTTCCCAAACAAAGTATGTGGTGTTGTCTAGACGAGTATTGAAACCAAAACGATCCCCAGCTCTATACACAGAACCAGATGACATTTCCAGGACATTGTTAACATAATATTTTAGATTTCTGTCCAACGCTGGTTATCAAAACTTTCCAAACTCTCTTTTCCTGTGCAGCTATGACCTGGGAATGGAGAACCGAGATGCAACAGATGACCGGGTGACTGTTGAAGCAGCAGAGGCAGTCCGGCGTTACAATGTGGGCATCAAGTGTGCCACCATCACGCCAGATGAGAACCGCGTGGAGGAGTTCAAGCTTAAGCAGATGTGGCGCTCACCCAACGGGACCATCCGTAACATCCTAGGTGGCACCGTTTTCAGAGAGGCCATCATCTGCAAGAACATTCCCCGCCTGGTGCCCGGCTGGCTCAAACCCATCATCATTGGCAGACACGCCCATGGAGACCAGGTACCCAATCAGTTCACAAAATGTCAGTTGGCCAAATTTCTCTGTAGATGATGTCTGGGTATTTACACTAACTGTGCCTGTAAAAGTAGTAAAACTGCAATGCTACAGCTAAAAGTAGCAGCTTCAACAGTGAAGCAATTATGTGACAGACCTTTTGTATCTGCAGAGAAACCCTCAACCCCCGCTATTATGTGACAAAGCTGCAACTGTTACTAAAGCACTCACAATTTACATTTTTAAACCTCTGTGACAAGCTGCCTACTGGCTCTCCATCAACTGGTATGAGCTCAGTGCGTTGCGGTTATTATATATTATAGGGTTGTCAGGAGAGACTCGGTCAATAATTATATTTCATCAGCTGTCCTTTGGACCATAATGTACTGACCCGGCAGCCTTGACAAGGCATGGCAGCATCACAGAACTAAATCATAGGCTGGCTTGTGACGCCGTGCCAAAGTCAACAGTTCTCCCATCAGAGTAGAGTAATCCAGGTGAAATGTCATATGGCTGCTAGTTACACACTAACCCATGGGTGTCAGAGGTATGAGCAGTTTATGTTCTGACCCAACACTTCTGGTGATGGTAACACCATTTTACAGGATGTGGTTCTATTTGTAATAATTGAGTAATTTAGTGAGGGTCAAACAACCTTCTATCATTAACCTTTTGTCTTTCACAACATGTTCCCCACAGTACAAAGCCACAGACTTTGTGGTGCCTGGGCCTGGGAAAGTGGAAATGACCTACACACCCACAGATGGAGAGCCAGTCAAGTTTGTCATCCATGAGTTTGAGGGTAAGAGCAGTCAGTCAGTCCTGGTTATGAATCGAGACTCCAAAACCTCACCGCAGATGAGAGGTCTGCTAATTCAAGCGAGGTGGTAATGTTGGTCACGCAGGATATCCTCGGTTGTAATTGTACACTTCTAATATCATAGATTTACATGCCTTCAGTGGGCAAATACACACACACACATACACACACACACACACACACACACACGTTTTGCATGAAAAATATCTTGGAGCAAATATGTCAAATACCATAATGGATGTGTAATAGGGCGACAGTCAATATAACTAAACTAAGCACCATAGAAAAGCTTTTCTAAGCACATTGTGAATGGGACAATATAAGATATGGCATATCTACTAATAATCCTGCCTTTTCTGCTTGTATCACAGTAAACCACACATTGAGCCAACAGAAATGGATATTAAAAGGTTGAGCAACAGCAGCTAGGAAACATGGATTTCATTTCAGGGCTTTTCTCAGAATTTGACAAGTTTGAAAGAAACATTGTTATAGTACTTATTCGGCCATGCTATACTGTATACTAAAATACAACCCTCGCAAACAGGTTTGTGTAGTTTATTTGTATAAACGTATGTGACTCTATTGCCCAGTGCATGTGTTAGTATATACTGTATTTATGTGTGTGTCTGTATGTCTGTCCAGGCACAGGCGGTGTAGCCATGGGGATGTACAATACTGATAAGTCCATCAGAGACTTTGCTCACAGCTCCTTCCAGATGGGTCTGACCAAAGCTTGGCCTCTGTACCTGAGCACCAAGAACACCATCCTGAAGAAGTACGACGGTCGCTTCAAAGACATCTTCCAGGAGATCTACGAGAAGTAAGAACTTTTAAAATCCACACACAATCTCTCAAAGGTATACACATCCTTTATATACTATGGATCACAACTAAAAGAGTGTGTTTTCCACCCTTCTGTGTGTCCCAGGGAATACCGTGCTCAGTTTGAGGCCAAAGGCATCTGGTATGAGCACCGCCTGATCGACGACATGGTGGCTCAGGCCATGAAATCCGATGGAGGCTTCATTTGGGCCTGCAAGAACTATGACGGAGATGTACAATCTGACTCTGTGGCACAAGGTTGGTTAAAGACGCATGTTTGTTGGAAGAGTTATGAACCCTTAATAAATCTAAAATATATTCAGACGTTTCCTGTTGTTCATGTGGTTTTGTGTGACTCTGTTTCAGGCTACGGCTCCCTGGGTATGATGACGAGTGTCTTGATCTGTCCTGATGGACGGACAGTGGAGTCAGAGGCTGCCCACGGCACAGTGACACGCCACTACAGACAACACCAGCAGGGAAAAGAAACCTCTACTAATCCCATTGGTAGGAAAATGATTCATAGACTTGAATGTTCAGCAACTAGCCCAACATAACCTAATGTTCTATTAATGTAATATTAATTTCTTCTAAACTGTGCATATATCTGCTTCCGTTTGCTATAGCCTCCATCTTTGCATGGACACGGGGCCTGCTCCACCGCGCAAAGCTGGACAACAATACAGAGCTGCGAGTCTTCTCTGAGGCGCTGGAGGCCGTTTGCATCGAGACCATCGAGGCTGGGTTCATGACTAAGGATTTGGCTATCTGCATCAAAGGACTGCCAAAGTTAGTCCACTCATAAATCTAAAACTTAAAAGACAACCTGCCTCGTCTAGTTTCTGAAAAGGAGATTATTGCCATGCAGTTATTAATGGCTGAAAACAATCTTGTTTACAGTCTTTCATTCACTGGAGAGTGATGATCGCGGCGGCAGGTAGTTTGTAATAGAGGTGGCATCACTAGATCAGAAAATTAGTCTCTTAGCTGTATGTTTTACTGCAAAGGAGATGATTACATCAGCTAATCTTTTCTAATCATCTCATCTAAGCAGACTGAGTTAGTCATATTTAAATGGATATCTGCCACCATTAGTCTCTAACTCTGTGTTGACGGGATATTGTTTTTCTGTTCAGCTGCAGTAGAAGAATCATGACAGAGGGAATTTAGCACTGAAAAGGCTGTGACTTTGGAAGATATCTTGATTTTATTATCTGGACGACTGAAACTTCAAATAATTAAAAGCACATTTTAAAGGGATCTCTTAATAGGACAGACTTGTGAAGTTTTTTCATGTAGGTTTAATTTCTTAGATGGCAACTATTACTCTGGATATAAACTCACAATCACACTCAGTGCCTCCTAAAATAAAGTATATAACCATTTCTTCTCTGTTCGTCTGTTCGCAGGGTGACTCGTGCTGACTACTTGAATACCTTTGAGTTCCTGGATAAACTGGCGGAGAACCTGAAGATTAAACTATCCAACCCGCCCAAGCTGTGATCACACATCCCAGCCTCTGCAGTTAAACACAGATACACACACATTCAAACACATTCCCATACACACCGATGTCATCTATACAGCTACCCCTTCCAAGCGACACTGGAGCAGTGAAGAATGTGACCAGGACTGCAAGAGGTCTTTAGACCGAAACCGAACCATTTCCTAACGCAGGGTCTGATCATGCAGGGTGCCTCTTCAGAAGAAAGGAGGGCAGTAGCTTCTGATCCATGTAGGCCAACATCTCTCTGAATGCATCAATAGTAGACAAAAAGCCATACTTAAAACACACGATTCAAACATTACCTGACACTAGACAAGTGGTCTGATAGGCCAGTGACCTTGTTTACTCTAATTGCACTAGGTTCCCTGAAGTGACTGTGGTGTGCGTTGTCAGTATTTGTTGATCTGTGCTAGACAGAGGACTATCCTACCAGAATTAGTCTGAGGGAGCTTCTGGACTCCCACTGCCTTACTTGTTTTGTGTTAGTCATCTGTTGGTTCTGATCATTCCCTACATCTCATCATATTTCAACAATACCTCAGACATTTGAGTGACCACATTGTATGTTTTAGTGCAAGTTAACAGCCACAGTACTAACATAACTGTGCTAGTACTGTGGCTGTATGTATATCGCTAATGAAACCTCTCAGCATACGTTAGTAGACCGGCCATAAATACACAAAGTTTTGCTGTTATGCAACATGAAACGCATAACATACAGACTGATAGTATTCAAATGAAGGTTTTGACTCCTTTTACACAATTTGTAAACAAATTAAGATTACAATACATGCTTTTAGATTTTGTACTCTTATTAACTTTACTATTCACAGTTGTTAAATGTGTATTTATTTGTCCTTCCTTTGTGTGTGTGTGTGCGCATGTGTATTAACATCAAATGTGTCAGTAATGCTGACAGCCTTCATCAAACTGTCCATCTGTTAGTTCGTCATCAATGTTATCCCTAAGTCCTCATGTAGGAGCTCAAAATAAACGAGTTTTTGAAGAAATATGGGTGTCATTCTTTGATAAAGACTGGCTCACTTTTAAGAAACCTTTAGTTTAAACGATAAGGCTGTAAATGAGGCCAATAAATAGTGATAAGCAACTTGAAGTCTTGGAATATACTGTATGTGTTACTGGGATATAAGGTGCATACAAAAAATATGATGAGATAATACAGATAAATTATGACTCCTCAATTATACCATCTTTAATAAGTCTGTTTGTCCAGCAGATGGCGAGATTGCATTATGACACACCCACTCTGCTATGTATAGAACAACAACTACATAAACAAATAGAAGGGACTCACTATATTATGCATGTGAACTGGACTAAGAGCAGGACAGCTGTACAGCCAGCTCATATCAACACATAAACCTCGAGCCTGTCCGAATAATGGATCCTTCTGATAACCAGAGAGACACGAGAAAGCAGCTGAACCCCAGAGACAGGACTTCAGATATGTCTGGAGATGACAACACACCTGACAATCACGACAAAGATGCACCTGACAGCAGAAATACACAAGGGACAGACAGGCAGGCGCGTTAGTAAGTAACAGATGAAGCTGTGTTTTACTAAACTGAACATGGATACAAAGTGATATTATTTATGACATGAACACAGACCTGTTATGTTCTGCTTTGTTAATAATTTTGTCAAAATGACATCAGGGTATTAACTCTAATGCTGTATAGGCTGTGATTTACTCCATGTAAATTAGATTTGTCATATTTGACTTGTCCAAATATATATTTGTTGAGGTTAAAAAGGAATGAAGGCGAAGTTAACTTTCACTTTCGTTTCATGGGATTGGAAACTAACGCTGCGTTCACTGTTACTTGTAAATTTCAGCTTCCTATCAGGTAGGCCTAGGAACGCAGTGAAACAAAGTAAACACAAAGTGTTTGGCTGTGATTTATTTTACTTTGTGTTTTAACTGAATAACGAGAACAGCAGCTAAGCTCGAGTGTTTCAGTTATAGACACCACATGAACGCAGCTGTAACAGTTTAAAGTTGTCCACAGGCTAAACTATTCTAAAATGAGTCAACATTATGCGACAGGTGGAAGCTAAGTGATGGGCTGGGCTTAAGGGGAAATAAAAGGGGAAAAACAGAGTGAACAAATTAATGGCTAATGTTCTTAACTGCTATACAAGAACCTTGCTTTAAGGCCTTTATACACTTGAAAATGAACTTTAATGTAAATATACTAATTTAAATCAAGCATTTACCTTGCAGAGACTATTGACAGTGACTCAAAGCTGACACATTATGGTTCATCACTACGGTTTAAGATCATTTCATGTGTTCTTGTCTTAGCTCGGATGGATTCACCATGATCCCGCCAAACGAAGCTCGACGTAGCAAGATTACAATGAGTGAGCTTGATGCTGCCGCTTTCACCTATTCTATCTACCTAGAATCTTTTGATCTTTGCATATGTTTGAAATTTGTCTTCCAAGTAATGGAGGATTTTTGTTGTCGTTGTTGTTGTTGTTGTTGCTGTAGTGGCTCAGAGAGAAGAGGAAGCGTTTCACAGATGGAAAGAGTCTAACAGAGTCCCCTCTGTGAACCTGGATCCAGAGAGACTGGGTAAAGCAATCCTTGCTGTTTATCACATTCACCTCTGAGCAACAATCATCTTTGACCATTTGTTAACACGATTCTTTACTTAATCCACTATGCTCACGTTTAAACACATGCTTACTTACTGTAATCTGTTTAATGTGTCAAGGCGGTAATGTAACATTGGCTGAAGCCCGGGTGAGGCAGTTTACAGACCTGCGCTGCTCCAAACTACAAAAGAAGGTATTTATACACACAGTAACCGTAGTAACCATACATCATGTTCATCCACTCAGTTCAAATGCATCTTTAAGGATTTCAGCATGGAAGTTGATTCTTTACCTTTAGGAACAGGATGTGTAATAAGAAATATATGATCTTTTATCTACTGACTAGCTTTTTAACTTTAAACTGTATCTTAGAGTCTTTTTCAGTGAATGAAGTTGGCTCAGGTGTATCAAGTGACTTAAGTGAGGAACTTCAGTCTTAAGAAAATGGCCGTCGATTCACCGAGTCGAGAATTTGCGTGAAAGATCTTTAGTGCGGCAAAGACTTTTCAATCAATTAATCAATTAGTTGTCATCTATTAAAATAATCGGTAACTATTTTGATAATGGATTCATATTATCGAGTCAGTTTTTAAAGAAGAAATTAAAATTTTCTGATTCTAGCTTTTTAAATATGTGAATATGTTCTGGTTTCTTTAGTCTTTCATGGCAGTAAATTGAATATATTTGGGTTGTGGACAAAAAAAGACATTCAAGGACATCATCTTGCAAAAAAAAACAAAAAAAAAACTAATCAATTAATCAAGAAAATAATCAACAAATTGAGTGATAACAAAACAATTGTTAGATGCAGCACTAAAGATCTTGTCCCTCAGTTGTCTATAAATATTACAGGCAAACAGTATATAAAAAACATACCATGCAGAGAAGATGTACAGGAGCATTGACTTTGCACTTTTCTTCTTTTTGCAATGGCTGAATCACAAAGAAATATTTTAATATTTTAATATTGTTCCAAGCTGAAACAGGAAGCGTTGGACAAGAGGAAGAGACAAGAAGAGGAAGAGAAGCTACAGAGGATGAAAGCTGAACAGAGGGAGAAGGTGAGACAAAAATGAAAACAGGAAGAATCTGTTTTTAATGTTCCTTATATCACTCGCCACGCTGATATTTCTATTTCTATTTCTATAATGTTTAAAAAAAAGTGACAAAACATTTAAAATATCTAACTGCTTTGGAGAGTTATTTTACAGTGAAGCAATAATTTACTGGTTTGGCGTCTCCTTTTTCTCTCAAGCCTCCTGAACTGTTTCTATTTCTGTCACCGTAGTGATTCCTGTATTTCCCAGACTGCTTTTTGACAAACCCCAGAGTTACATGCATGTCAGGAATGTATTGCACTCTGCCGCGGGTTGTAAGTGTAGGTGGAAAGAGCAACAGTCAAAGCGAGAGTTGGTGTTCTTCCAGTAAAATGTTGCCAACTCTTACTCAGCATACAGTATATAACATGTTTTGTTGCTGCATTGCATTGTGGTCTATTAAATTCAACAGAAAACATTCTTCTATAATGGACCTCTTGATGTATAAATGAATGAAAATCAATCCAACAACCAAAACGATTGTGTGCAAATCACAAGCTGTTCTTTAAAAGCTGACTGTCTATTTTTGTCGGTGGTGGTGGTAGTAGTAGGTGTGAGGCTCATTAAAACAAGTACCATCAAGTTTGTCTCCTCTTGAGAGAAACAGCGTCATGTTTAGCCTCTAGATGTCAGTAGAGACAAGCATCCGCCCTGAGCTGCTACATGTCAGTGTTAAATCCTGCCTCACACACCCGCCGCTAAAGCCGCGAGAACTACCTGATTAATGATCTTGTGGGTTTTCTAGCCGCCAAAGACGGCTCCTCATTCTGCTTTCAGACATGTTCTCCTCCACGTCTGGCTAATAGTGGTTAATGGACTGCTACAGTTTTTTAGAAGGGTGATTAATGCTGAAGACCAAAGTGGTATTCCACAGACCTTTTCCTGTTGCCCATGACCTCTCCGAAGCCATGGGAATGTAGTGGTAATCCAGCAAATAAACAGATGCATGTCTTCTTAGTTTTACAGACATGATCTAAGCAGAGGTTGGTAAAAACATATTTGGGGTCATGAATCCAACTCCCGATCTTTTGGTTTAGGGAGAGTTTGGGATGTAGGTGTAAGGGCAACTGGATTCAGGAGAAAACAGGAGAATTTTTTAAAAGTGTTTAAACCACAGTAGATAAATATGCTACAGATCGGCATTGCTTTTGGCCCATATGGTCGAGCTGCATTTGTATCAGTGCCAGAATAAAACGGCTGAAATTAAAGGAGACTGAGAGGGATTTTCACCTCTTATATAGCAATAGCAGAACAAAAAAAAAATCAGATGCATGGTAGCCATATTGTGTCAGACGCTCACCACACATCAGCTTGAGGTGGAGTTGAGCTAATTAGACTGGGGGATAATTAGATGGTCGTCTTAGGAGTTTTTGGGTGGACCCCCTACTTTTTGTGATACAGTTGTGGCTGAAATTATTAGCACCCCCAGGAATTATGAAACATTTTCCTAAAATTCTTCCCAATGTTTGCGGCATTGATAAAACCTAATATAATCAAACATTCACTAGTGAGAAATGTTCGGGCATATGGATGTTGCTTATGTTTGAACCCTAAGAACACAGTTAGAACGTGGAGGTGGCAGCATCATGCTGTGGGGCTGTTTTTATAGCCTCGGGCACAGGGCGCCTTGTTCGGGTGCATGGCATCATAAAAAAAGAAAATTATGTTGACATTTTAAAGGGGATAATATGCAGAAATATGATCCTTAAGTTGTCGCTGGGTCTTCAAACAAGACAATGTCCCAAAGCACACATCGAAATTAGTCAACCGGTTCCTGAAGGATACCAAAACTAAAATCCTGAAGTGGCCCACACAGAACCCAGACCTCAATCCTATCGAGAATCTGTGGCGGGTGCTCAAATTGAATGTCGATGCTCGCAAAACCATGCAATTTGTACCAGCTGGAACAATCTGCAGAGGTTGTTGTCAGTTGTGGCTCAGAAAGGGTACACCATTAAGTATTAATGACCAAACTTGTCAAGGTTTGTCTTTGTGGTATATTTGTTTCTACAGTGACACATGTTGTTAATGGCCGTTTCCATGGTGATTTAGCATCTCATTTAACGGTTTAACATCTCATCTGAAGGATCCCAAGGATTAAATAGATCATCTTACAGAATGTCACACTAACAAGTAAATTGGAGACATGTTTATGAAGATGTTGCAGCCCCATAGTGACTACTTTATTATGTTATTCTTGTAGATAATAATTACATGAATTGTAAAATACTACATCTTTTGCAATGCCTCTGATGGACATTTTCAGTTATTCAGACCCATGTATTACTACTAAGTATTATCTATATAGTATCTGTCTGTGTGTGGTCGCAGGGAATAAGAGTACTGTATATTCTACAACTTGTTTAACTGATAGCCGAACATTAACTAACACCCCTCTTTATGTTCAATGATGAGATAAATATCTTGCACGTTGGAAAAAACAGGACTTGTATGTTTGCTGTATATCATGTGACTGCTGACTGTGATGCATTGCAGACTGAGCGCCTGGAGGAGAGGAGGCAGCAGGAGGAGCAGAGGAGGAGGGAGCAGCTCAGGCAGGATCACTTCAGGTCAGGCCTGGATCAGGTTCACTTGGGTCCCATCACTGTCACCGTGTGGTATTGTGTTGTTTTGTGTGCTGTGATGTGTTCTTTCTTGCTCTGCAATACATCTTAGTCACAGATGCAGCATCAAATGACACCATCTCCAAACTTCTACAAAAGAAGCACTCTATTTCTGATCCTCTGCTGAACTATAATTATCACCGGAGCCTGAGCAAGCTTTGCTTTTCTGTTGGCAGATAAAGGAAAAACAATGAGTTGTAAATAAAGACAGGTGAGATGAGGTTCACCTCTGTTTACCTATTTAAAGTGTAGGGTCTGTTTTTTTGTTAATGGAAAAGTAACACCGGAGGAAACTTTAGATTAATAATAACTCCAGTGACTTAGCATTACATTTCCATGAAGTTGGGGGAACTTGTGAGAGGCAGATTATTAAAGAAAAACAGAATTTCTTTCTTTTTAAAAATGTCTCAGTGATTTAGAGTGTCTACTAAGACAATGGTGATGTCACTTAGATGCAGTTTCTCAGATTTCCGAGCTACAGAGGACATTATACAATTGTTTGCACAGGCTATGTATTGCTCCCCGTGACTATAATTGACTTTGACATGTAAAATCAGTGAAGAACCCTTTAAAGCGGACAGGCATTTTTTTGGTTTATTATATTGAATATTGAGACAATAATGATTTGGAGTGTCTACCCAAGCCGCTCATGCCATATTCTCCTACAGTGTATCAGACTACTTTAAATCAATTTCCCTGACAGTCAAGATGTTATTGGAACATTATCTGCGGTCGGCTCCGAGGGAAACGGCTTGTCAAGTAGCATCTCTGGCTTCCTTACAAGAGAAACAAAAACAAGAGACAGCAGACCAATATGTGAACCTGAAGAAACAATGAAGATATTTAGAGATGAGTGGGACAGGGCAGCCAATCAGACGCTTGTGTGTGGTGTCAGAGAGGGACAAACAAACTTGGTCAACCTTGTGGGACTCCAGTACTGTCAGCCTCCTGGGCCTGTGGAGTGTCTGTGGAGGAAACGAATGCTTCTTTTGTAACTTGTGATTTGTGCGCGTTTCCATGTCTGTCTTTTTGAAATGTGTCACTGCAAGGCAGAGGATGTAAGTAATGTGTATATGTATTGCAGGACGACGGACAATTTTCTGCAGAGGTTTGAGAGAAGAGCCCCAGGTCCGTTGGCGTCCAGCAGTGCCACGCGCACGTCATCCGGGGTAACCACATAATAAGCGTGTGCGCGTGCTTGTATGTGCTTTTCACATGTTTCGTTTGTATACACCATGTCTATGCATCAGTGTGTATTGTGTGGACACATGGTATGTACCCAAATACACACACACACACACACACACACACACACACGCTAGCTGTATGGGTCCCAGGGTTCAGTGTGGAGTCTCATATCTGTGGCTGTGGGGTTGGAGACTTTAGCGCTGTGGTAGTTCACACCAATAGATCTGCCTTTGAAAGCTGTTTTCTGAGTAAACACTAAATGGGTGCAGGGTTTTCATCATCCGGGGCCGCATGGGTATTAAACGGTATCCCCAGTAGCCCGGGTGGGTTGAGGAGCTCGATCCCACTGCAATTATGTCCTGGTCAGTGCCAGGGCACACAGCAGTACAGCTAGCTCATGGTTGAGTAAAAGGAAGTGTAAATACACAGAGGAATAGGCCGCCGCTTTTCCTCTCCCTCTGCCTCTCTAATGTTGTCTGTCTGCTCCTTTCACTCCTCTTTGTTTTCTCTGCTTCCTTTTTTCTCCTTTTCTCAGCCTCTCTTCCTCTCTGTCTCCGTCTTCTCTACTTGGTTTTCCTGGGAGGGAATAAGTTGAAGGCTAGCAGAGTTCAAGGGACTTCCCAGAGTTCACACTGAGAGAGACAGAGACGCAACATGACTGCAAGGAGTCTGCAGAGGACAGGATAGAGTGGTGGAATAACCTGCAGATGTAAAAGTACCTGGCAGAAACCCAAGCTGGAGCTAATCACATGCCTTGTCAGCCGGGGTGGGGGGGTGGGGTGGGCACACCATATTTGCCTTCATTGTAAAGCACCTTCCTCTTAATCAACAATCTATTTCTGGCTAATTGCTGCTATAAATCGTAAAAGGTCCACCCTTAAACGTTATTCTAAGCTCGGAAAACATGCATTTATTAGAAAGTGTCGACAGCTTCTGTCAGATAGTCAGACACGCTGCTAATAGTGTTCCTCCTCCTCCCCCAGCTTAGTGTCTGTCACTGATGTTAGACCGGAGCAGGAAACGGCCTGAGGACACACTGTGTTCTGCTGCGAGTGTGTTAGTGTGGTGACTGACAAGACTGTCAAAACTGCACGCTCAGCGCTCTCGTCGGACAGGGGAGATGTTTTCTTTCTGCGCTTTTCCTCATTGTTGCACATTTCGTTTCTGCCTGTCTGTTTTTCTCACATAGACCTGATGTAAATCTTTCACTGCGCCCGTTTAGCGGCGAAAGAGAGAGAGAGTTAAAGAGAACGAGGCGTAGGGTCAAACTATGGTGTAGGAAGAAATGAAAAGCAGTTACAGTAATAAAGAAGTCTCTGTGTCATGGTGAGACACACACACACTAACATGCAGGCTCAACGGATGATACGGTTCATTGGATGATACCAGGGTTACAGACAGCAACAAAGACTCACCTCTTCCAACCTTCCCGCCTTCGTATCTCGCTTCGTCTTGCCTTGTCTGGTCTCGTCTCCTTGTCTCCTCTCTCCTCCTCTCGTCTCCTCTCCTCTCTCCTCTTCAGATTCTCCCAGGCTGCAGCTCTGTCAGATAGACGTCACAGATTAGGAGATGAAAGCTTGTGGCTGCGGTGCAACAAAAAAACAATCTTTTTGATGTGGTTCTGACCATGACTCTGGGATCTGTTGTTCTTTCAGCAATGGCTTCATAAGACAGATTGATATCTCCTTCATATCCTTTATTTGAGGGTGTGTGTGTGTGTGTGTGTGTGTGAGGGAGGGAGATTTTATGCTAAGCTGCTTTGATGGGAGCACAGAGCAGTACAGGTGGGCTCTGTGCTCCTCCTTCCTCTCATGCCATGCTAAATAATCAGACCCATCGCTCTCTTGAGACAGGAAAACAGAGAGGGTGAGAATGGAGGCTAATGGAGTCTCAGTATAAACCACAGATCATTTTCACAGAGTGATAATATACTGTGGGACTGAGCGACAACATGGCAGTGGACCTCATAGAAAGCTGCTTTGCTGACATCAAACATTCATTCGGGACACATGAGCACACATTTTACAGAACTGGTTATCGCACAAGACAAGAAACAAACTCATTGAGCTTCTGCTGCCTTTGTTTCCTTTTATCTTTCATCTCTTTGTTTTCATATTTTGCATATTTTTCATGTACTGGTACTGTTGGACTGATCATATTCAGGATAGCCTCTCCAAATACCTTAAAACCAGAGTTGCATGGCTTTAAAGCTGCTGAGGGGCCAGTAGAGCTTTCCTGTGGCGTTTCTGTGCAGCTTCAAGCTGTGATGTGTATCACTGTGTGACATGAGGCATTGGTGAAACTTTACTGGTTAAATAAATAAAAACAGATCACTAAAAATATGTAAATATATATAGAACTTAAGATATCTGCCTGAAAATAGATTCTGTGGGTACAGACATGCCCGCTTTATCACCTATTCCCTAAACAGTCTTTGAATTACATAATCTGGGTATGACTGGAAAGCTCAGACTCAATAAACCTGCATGTATTCATGTGTGATGATGTTAGCCATATTATTGTATTGAGACCTCTTTTTTTTTTAAAACTTGACCTGACTTTACAAAATCATCATGAAAACAATATATCGCCTTGCTTACAGTATCGCCATATATCGAATCATAACCTCTGTATCGTGATACGTATTGTACCGCTACATTCTTGCCAATACACAGCCATAATCTAGTGTGTGACAGTCCTGTTAATGTGCATTCACACACACATAGCTGGGGCCACAATGGTTGGAAACTGGATAACAATCAATTGTCAGTGGCAGTCAAGATCAAAAGCATATAAACTACATGCCTTATCTGACATGATGTGGGCTGCACCTTCCATTTAAACCTATAGCTCTAGATTGTTTATCAGCAGTACTGTAGGTCATTGAGGTGTTTGTTGACTATAGACCCTGATACCGATAAGTTCTTAGCGCTTTGTCTGGCTACGAGAGCATATAACACTGGAAACGTTCTCCTTTATACTTTGTGTGCCCAGATTTTGGTTTGATTGATCTCCTCTTTTTGTCAGAGTGAAGCCGTGGAGAGTAAACAGAGACAGAAACCACAGAGAAGTGAGATAGAAGTACAGCAGGAACACAGGAGGTATGTGCAACATTCATACGTCTTTTTCCATTTTAACTATTTAATCAGATTCGGTCTCCGAAGCCGAACATAAAAAGCAGTTTTATAAAATCTTCTTCTGAAAGAGTTGATGGATGTGACTCTGCTCACCACAATGATAGAAAGAAACTAATACTTATACACCAGGCATTTTATACTTCACTACATTTTATAAGGAAATACAGTACCTTTGTGTGCATAAATCATGTGGACACTTTATAATATATGATGCATTGTTGCAGATCAAAAGTAACCAAAACTATATATTAAGTTTGAGTACTTTTACTTATGATAATATATTTTCTGAACAGTACTATTTTTAGTACAGGACTTTTTACATTGTGGTTTTGTTACTTTTACTTAAATAAAATATCTGAATACTTCTTCCACAAAACATAAACTGCACGGACAGAACTGGACTGAAAGTTAATAGTTTATCTGCTCATCCTTTTGGAATAAAACCAGTACAGACCGGATCGGGTTGGTGAATGTTAAGTGTTTCAGTTTTTTCTACTTAAAAATCTGTCAAACACATCCTGCTTGCGGTTATTTGGAATCTGCCAGCATGTTAAGTTTTTAAAGTACAGCATTAGATAGTTTTATGTGAACCATTTTTTTAATTCATTATATTTTGACAGGGTGAACTCAGCCTTTTTGGACAAACTTGAGGTTCACGGCAGAGGGAGCGAACGGGAGCCAAAGAGGGAGACAGAACGCTTCAATTCGGCCTCTGAAGAGTTCAGACACCAGGCGTCCAACACACCTGGACAACAACAACTACCCCTTCCTCACCTGAGACCAGATCCGGAAAGGGACTGCTCTGGCTGGGCGGAGGAAGCTGGTGAGCTGAGTGTGAATGACCCTCAGTCTACCGTTTCTCACGCATTTTTTTACTCTGGCTCAACGCTGGTTAACCGAACCTAAATCTGACATGTGACTTCCCGCTTCATCCTTTCTCATAGGACTGAAACTGTCTGTTTAGTCTGCATCAAATCAAAGGCTATACGTGCTACAAAAATGTCGGCAGGAAGTTATGCGTGGTATGTAGTGATACTGTTGCTCCTGGCGTTTAAATCTTGCTGATACTTGTAGTTTGTGGTAAATGTGTGTGTTTACAAGTGTGAGTAAGAAAATATGTTTCCCTCTTCCAAAGGCCCTACACTCACACTACTACAGATTGAGCAATATATCCCACACACTGAAGAGTGTGAGTTTGCAGACAGGCCACAGAGAATAAAAGCATGAAAGTGTGAAACCAACACAAACACACAAACACACTGAGTGCTAATAGGAGTGTGTCAGTCATTGCAGAAAATTCTCCGGGAGTGGTGAACCAAGGCTAGGTTGACAGACTCACAGCCTCCAGCCAAACGCTGGGGAGCAGTCCCACCCTTTTATAATTGGTCCAGATTGACACACAGAGTTTGATGCCTGATAGTTTGCCAAATGCTTATGAATACCTGCCACTCACAACATTACGTACTGTATTTTCTACTACTGCATGTAAGATCTTGCTTTTTTTAGGGCTACAACTATCAATTAATCTGCAGATTATGTACTAGATAGATTAATCGTTTGGTCTATAAAATGTGAGCAAATGAAAATACATTATTTATTTCTTAATGTTCTTAACTATCCAATATTCAGTTTACAGTGACGTAGAGATTTCTTTTGTTTGTTTGACAAATAACTGAAGCAATTAATGCATTATCAAATTAGTAGCGGTTTATTTTTATAATTAACTAACCATTTAAACCGTATGACCTTATCAAGTGGATTGGGTAACGCCACGATGTCAGACCATAGATTTACACATTTTAAATGTGGGAAAAAGAGCACTAATATCTGACACCAGATCAGATTGGTGCTCGTCATTGACATGAGCACTCGCTCTGAACTCTTCTCTTCTAACTCTTGACTAACTGCCCATCCCAACATCAGCCACAGCATGTCAAAGTCACAAGTCTGAGGTTAAATCTCAAATACCACAAAAATAAACAAGAATATTTCAGATGCTCAGCCCTGGCACTGCTGATGTGGGCAAAATTCTGCATGTCAGAATCCCACAATGTCCTCAATCTATGTCAAATTGCCTCCATGAGTGTTAGTCTAAATTTTCCCAGTGTGCTGATCAGATCTTTCAGGTGCCAGAGGAGTCGGGCAAGAGCATTTTGCATCGTCTCACAGCCTTTGGTGTCAGACAAAAACAGATTGCACTGGCTCGTCAACAAAAAGAAAATAACATGTAATAGTAAGACCTCCGACTGCTCTTTATGAGAACTATTTGTCATGACAATCAAATAACTCTCTTTCGCTAGCAGCCTTGTGGTAACAGTCATGAATAAATATGGCTCTATGAGAATTATTTCTTTCCTGTGTGCGTTCCAGACCCAGATCCTGACTATGAGTGGTCCTTGATGAAACTGATGAGCAACTTTCCAGACTGCAGCAGAGTCTTCCTAGAGGACATCCTCAATCAGTGCAACGGCGATTACCAGCAGGCCTACACGATACTCATCTGCTCACTTAGTTGAATTTAATGTTAATGGGAGGCTTGTCTCGCTTAAATATTGTGTTTGATACTTTAGGGATTTAGCCAAATTAAAATATTTAATGTATGTTCGAATGTTAATGATTAAGCTGGGAGTAAGGAATACATCAGTAAATTTGATGGCTATAAACTAAATTGGATTATAAATATATATATACCTACAGGGCTATAAGTGCTTCTTGAAATCTGTTTCTGATTTTGTCATTAATCATTGAGTGGTTGGTGTCTTGTATCTGTCTGCATGCACAAATGAGTCACGTCGGGTTTTTGCCCTGACATGGAGTTAAATTGATGTTCGTTTTCACCAGTTTAGTTAAAGGTCATCGCCATGACTCATAATCTTCAGATCATATTTGAGGTTCTTAATTAAATCAGTGTGTGTGTGGATGGAAGAGGGCTCTACCCAAATACAGAATGTTTTTTTTGTTTGTTTCATGATCAAAGTTGCATGTGATGTATGAAAAGCAGGATTCTTCAAAAACTGCAAATCCAAATAGGATTTTCTGTAGATCGGTTCAAAGTCACAACAGCTCCACGTCAACTCCAATATTAAATACCTAATAAAAGCATACTTAACTCTCGGTATTACTCATTAATCCAAACTTTCATCAGTGTGTTATATCAAATTGGGTGTGGTGGCCAGGTGGCCAGTGGGCAAAGAGCACAAAAAAATGCCAACCTCATTACAGTGCTGAGCCGGACAGCGGAGATGGTTATCGACTGACCGGCAACAAAGAATAGAGGGTGGTGCTCTCACAATGGGGGACTAAAAATCCCCTTTTCTTCTGCATGAAGTCATGCTAGGAGCAGTTGACTCCCGATCCCATCCGGTATGTCTTCCTTCTGCAGATCAACAGACTCATAATAACACTGAAGCGGTTCTGCATTCATGGGGACCATATAACTCTCAAAGTAGAAAGATTTGGCCATTTTCCCTCATCATGGGTCTATAGAGAAACTGATAATATGTAAAGAAGGAATAATTTGACATTTTAGGAAAATAACTGAGTCATCATTACAATTCTACAAACTCAACAGCATTATTAGTTTTTACTTTTACATCATAAGAAAAATGTTGTTTAGGGGAAAGTTTAAGTAATTTATTTGTTGCACATCATCAGTTGCTAGAGTGTTGTTTTTTTTTTTTTTTTATTTCGGTTATTAAAATGAGTCATTAAAATGATTAAAAGATTAAAATTTGTTTTTAGGTTAGTGTTCATGGTAACTGTGGAAAGATGAGGTCTTTGGTTAGGATTAAACGTTAGGTCATAGAGTACACAACTACGTTACAGTGGTACAAAGAATGTGTGTTTTACAAAATGCAGGCACCTTATGTGTGTATATATCGAGTAAACAGGAAAAACCTTGAAATGAACTGGCTTGTGTGTGCGTGCGTGTGGGTGGGTAGAGCGAGCGTGCTGAGAGGTGGGGACGCGCCACTGCGCCGTTGCCTAATCAATACAGTTCAGTGCATGTCTGTGAGCTGATGAGACACTGGTGTAGGAAGGTATCATATGATGTTTCCTCGGGCTGTGTGGATTTCTTACAGGACAGTTCAATCAGCTCAAATGGAAACACATCTTGAACCCAGTGCAGCAGATCTGTGGTCTGTTCCAAGACGTAGGTTTGTTGAGATGAAAAATATGAAACCCCCTAAAAAATCTTTGACATAGACTTATATAGAAATACACTGAAACGTATTTAAGATAACCCAACCTGCTTCTTGGAAAACACCCTGAACTTGCCGGGTTACGTAAGTTGTTTTTAACCGTTTTCTGAGAACAAATTTGGGGTTGTTGGAGTCTTCTCCGTGTTCTTACTGCGGTGTATTCATGTTCCTTTGAAGACTGTTCTGCCCAAAAAGAATGAAAGCATTAGTAATTTGTTAAGGCAGCTGAAAACAACTCAGTGTCAAACGGAGGCATCACAAAGTCACAAGCGGCACAGTTTCACAATGCAAACAGTGTATTAGTGTTCACACCAAACCAGGTTGTTACCTGTAATTCAGTAATTATCTGCTTTGGTTTCTTTATTTATAATCAAACTGCCCCCTTTCAGTAACTACAACTATGATCGAATGACACTTATTAACACTATATTGCATTTAATTGCAATATTGAACAATGAAATGTTTAAACTGAGGAGTAATGCTGAGTAAAGAGTAAAGATACTGAGCTGGTATCTGAGAGGTTGTGAGGTCAGATCTCCAGTCCAAACAGGGAACAAAAATATATATATATAAATTCACAAATGCAACTGATGCATGTGAAAATCCATAAATTATATATATTTTTTTTAGCCAATGCCTTTGTCCATATGTAATGATTGGCCAGATGTCGTCACTTGTAGTAGCCTGAACAGCCCTGACAAATGACCTACTTTGGCCTTTAGGTATGACTACATGTGTCTAATCCCTACATGTGTACAGATACACACAGACTCAAAGTGTGTGTGTGTGTGTGTGTGTCCACTTTTTAATTAGTCAGGAAGAGCAGGTGCAGGAGGACACACTCTTTTGCAGAACGTCAAGGTGGGAGACTTCACCTTCAAAACACCCAAGCTGCGCACACGCACACGCATTTGACACGCATGTACTACACTGACACACAAGGAAGTAAACACCCACATCACTCCCACTGGAGCGAAGGATACCGATCCTTTCCTGGCTGGTTACCGTGCAGTGGTATACTGTTGTTCTTGAACTGAGATGAGTCAGAAAAGCCTTCAGGCCTTTCCGCTTCCTCCTGATAGCCACTAAGGTGTGATGTGTGATGAATGGGCTCCAGTGAGATCAAATAAAAGCAATATTTATATTTGAATAAACTCAAAGGCTTGAACCTGCATTCATTATCTACATACATTACTGCCAGGACTCACAGCTGCAAAAACCATTACAGCTGAGCGTCTCCCAGCATACCTAATAGCTAAGATAAACATTTTAGCCTGTTTTAGGAATTAGTTTGAGGTCTGGTGTATTAGACGCCTACCTACTCCTACTATTGCAACTTCAAGCTTTCATTCTTCCCACGTTGTACCTTGTCTTCAAGCAACTGTCCCGGTTTGTATGGCAAGACCACCCAGTGGTTGATTCTAAGGATGAGTTGTCCCCATGAGGACGACCATTACCTCAACATATGGCAGAGCTACACACACACACACACACACATGCATTGATGCAGAGACCTACAACAGTTTTGAGTTGGGGGATTCCCAGAGGGTGGTTCACAGTCAGAATGAGGTCACTTCATACTGTAGTGTTACACACACACACACACACACCCCAAAAACTTCTGGGTGAACAATACAATAAAATATGTCCACTTTAGATACACCCCGGCAGTCACACACAGCCACGAAGCTCTGGAGAATATTAAGTATTGGTTTGAAAAGCATAAAGCATCTTGATATGTCGGAAATCACCTCCATTTGTTTTTATAGCTCTGGAGGTTTTATTTGAAAGCTGATGCCTCCTCGAGTTACATATGAGCTCATGCGTGACGGCATTGTGAAAGTTTTAAGTCACACTTTGTTCCTCTGCCAGACAAATGCAGTCTGCAAGCTTGTAGATGTACGAACAAAACTCGACTAATCCCGAATATACTGAAACACCATTATGTCCAGTGGCTTTAAGCAGTGGAGCTCCTCACATGTGACAGAGCAGGGGCTTCAGAATGCATATATTAGTGGCCGCACCTAGTTGGTACCAGTAATTGTCTTCCTTGGCTTCTGTGTTTCTGATCAAACTGTATTCATCTGTAATCGAATGACACTTCTTACCGCTACATTGTGTTTAATAGCAACACTGAACAAGTCTGAACACTGAATACTGAACATTAAGTGACATTAAGAACATCTCATGTCTTCATATTCTGTAAGACATATTTCAGTGCTGCAAATTTGTTTGGACAAAAACAATAATTTAGCTTCTATTAAAAGCAAAAGCATTGTAAATGTCATAATGTTTTATGATGTGAGCTGAGATTGGTTATTTAGGTGTCACGCTGTGGCAAAAAAAAAATTCCACGACTTCCGCCATGGAGGTGGGTGGTTGGCCAAATGTGGACTTCGCTGCAGGAGACTGCTGTTTACTGAGTGTTTTTAACCCAAAGCATGATCCTTTCCTAATCCTAACGATATCCCAATGATAATCACAGCATTTCGATGCAATGAAACATAATTAGTCTTCTGTTGTGATTTTTGTGACACTGCACATTTAATAATGATATGATATGATGATGAAAAGGGTGCTCATTGCATTAAAAAGTGACACCGAGGGGACAGTGACGCGTTCACTTACTGACGTTTATATAGTGAATGTGCATTTGCATGGCGACGCGACCACGGAAAAAAAAGTGAACAAACTACATACTGTCAACAAATTAAAAACAAAATTAAGTGAGTGAAGCGATTCGAATCAGCAAAGCGATTTGTGGTTTCCACCTCTAAGACCACTCTCTACAACAGAAATGAATAAGCGCGTTTTCCCAAAATGTCAAAGTATTCTTTCAAACTTTCGCCACCACCTCAATACAATAGAGGTAAACTGAATTTCATTTGTGGTGCACACAGCGTTGAAAAATGACATTTGAAAAAAATCAACTGCAATGTGTCATCTCAGAAACAATGTCCTGGTTACTCTGGATAATCCACAGACCTCACTGGGCATCCTGCGCTGGGACTATTTCTTCAGGGAGTATTTCCAATGAAAACGTTGAAAATGTTCACAGTGAGGTCTGTGGATTATCCAGAGCAACCGAGACATTCTTTCTAGAAATAGATGTTCCTGTTAAGTTTTTCAATTGTAATTTTACAACACATTGAACACCACAAACGGTTCCAGTCATCTCCAGTTGTGCTTAAGGTGGTGACAGAAATCTAACAAGGAGATTTCAAAACTTCAGCACATACAGCCAAAAACTATCTGCATGGTTAAGATACCACAAGGGGTAAAGTGAGAAAATATGTCTTGTGTGGTTTTTGGTTAACTGGTCCTTTAAATTATTTCCATGATGCGGAGCTTTAAGATTGCAGTTGGCTGACTTTGGCCTGACATGCACACAGCAGAAGACTGTTTCTGCACCCAGGGGACGAGTCCTACGCTGTGCTGTCTGGGTGCCTTTTGGTTTTGATAGCACCCTGTGTGCTCCTCTTAGACTTTACATATTGGGCGTAGTGGTGTGATGTCTGTGCCAACTCTCATAAAACATTTCCTACTGTGAGGAATGAGAGGTATATTTAAAGCCACCAGTAAACCTCAGCCTGACCTGAGAAAGCACTCTCAATCACCTAAAAATGCTCATACGCATGCACACATTCACAGGGCAGGAATCATACTGTGGCCAAACGGAGTCGCTCTGAAACACCTGAGTAGAGTCCTTCTGGATCAGAGATGGAGTTCAACAGGCTAATCAGCTATATGGATTCCAGACATTTAACCAGATGTTAACACACGCACACACAAACACGTTGCATTTCCATCTCAGAGGACATGACATTGACTTGCATTCATTCCCTGGAGACTTATTCCAACATTAACCATAACCACTACATGCCTAACACTAACCCTTACCCTAACGTTAACGTGATCCTAAACGCACCTTAACTTTAGACCAAGTAAAATCAATGACTTGCTTTTTGTCCCCAGGACCACACACTGCTACTATAATCTCAGACTGCTAACAGCTGCTTGTTCAGATTCATTTTGATCATCTTGAGTCCATTTATAGACTTGATTTGATCATTAAAAATAACAATAATATATAAACTTAAACTGATTGTCCAGTTTTAATAGACTGCTTTTCAATACACTGACTCCTAATTATTGATTGCATACGGTTTGTCTTCATACAGTATAATTATGGTTAATTGTTATTGCCGCTGTTGTCATTTTGGCCGCTATGCCCCTACAAATCTGCATTTATCAAAGGCCAAAGTGGCCTTGCCCTAAAAATTCCAGGCGTGCATTCAAATGGACATACACAAGAATGTTAGCATGAGAAATCATTTACAGACACACGATTTTACTTATTCCCTCTCTGTCACTCACACACACACACACACACAGACACAGACACACACACACACACACACCACATGCACTCACAAACAATGTCAAACCACAACTGAGTCACTTTGCTTCCTAAGAGGGAAAATTGACTCCACAAGGAGGGCAGTGAAGGCACTCCTCAACAGTTGGCCGATAACGCTGACAACAGTGTTTTAGACACTATGTGTTCGCACACGCACGCACGCACGCACACACACACACACGCACACACACACACACACACTCATTTACTGGCATGCATTCACACACTCAAAAAACAAAACAAAAAAAATCCATATATTATCATTGGAAGCAACAACCAACCAGATAAACATTCAAACACAAACCTGATAAGACAAAAAGAATGTAAATGAAGTGTAAATGAAGTGTAAAAAAAAAAGACACGGGGATCATGTTTGGTGTTGGGACGGATACAGAGAGATCATGATGCAAAGGTATTCATGTGTTTTTGGCTCCTCGTCTTCAGTAGTTTCCTGTGTGGTCCACATTTTGCATCTTGTGTTACACAGACTTCGTTTCATCTAACATCAATTACAGAGAGACAAAACCAGGGTCAAAGCACAGACATCAGATATTACCCTGTAATGATGATTTATGGGTTTAATTCATTACTCTGTGGCATCCTAGAAAATGCAGAGCAGTAAGATAATATTCGCTCGCCTGTTTTAGCTGAATCCCCTGGCTTTTTTGGATGCAGTTTTCTCACCCTTGCTCCGTCCAAGTCCGTGACACAGTTTTATAGCTCGACTGCGTTTTTTACTTGCACTACAAATCCACTGGAAATAAAACATGTGACCAAAGGGAATAAAACCTTTGCCCTAATTGCAATGTAATTAATCAGCTGGTCCGTCAACTGGTATTTTTTAATCATCAATGCCATAACCTCAGGCTGAATCTGTACATCCATTCAATTCTAATGAACATGACTCACTGTGTTTATAATGGCAGACGCCAGCCTAATCTTCAGTATTACAGCAGGTTACAAGTTCAGCTGCTTATAAAAAGATGCAGATACTGGGTTGAATCCAAGGTGAAAGGCTGCTGGGTTCAGAGCAGACACCGGGATGACATACTGTACACGCTGATACGCACATACAGATGTGCTGCAACAAGGTTTGGAACAAACACACAGGTTGAAATGTTGAAATGATATTGGAGTGACACGTGTTCTGGTAATTAACCCTCATGCAAAAAGCCAAAATAACAGCTTTCCAGCTTAGCAACTGTCAACAGTTGTGACCAAAGGCAATGTCATCATCGGTTCTAAGTTTCTTCCACCCACAAAATGGTTTGCCCGGTGCCTCGTTTCTATTTTATTGCTTATACTTAAGCACAAACAAACACACATGCAGTGGGAGGAAAATGACTGAAACCACTAATCATTTCAGGGCCACTGTGTCGATTCCCACTCATATTTACACCGAGAAAGGCAAAGAGCAAAGAAGAGAGAGAGAGAGAGAGAGAGAGAGAGAGAGAGAGTTGTTTGTTCTGTTTAACCAGGTTTCAGCTTTATACCCTTAACATGGACCCTAGACCAAAACACAGGAGCGGTGGTCGTATTTGTATCTTTGTATGTCATTAGCTTGTTGAGGAGGGTGTTAATCTGTGTTGTGGCTGCTTCTATACACTATTATGAGTGGAGTGAATTGTGATACACACACACACGAGAGAGAGAGAGACCGGGAGCGAGATGACTGCTTGTGGATGCAGACCTACAGTACAGTGTGGCTGGTTAGCGCAGCGTACAGTATGTGGTCCAGTGGGAGTTGACTGGGAGTATAATTAGAGGCTTGTTTCAAGTGGAACAGACCTTACAGTAACAAGGCTGTGATGGTGACAGATTGATGGCATGTAATGGGAGGTTAGGACAACACTGGAGGTCCTCCTCATGAATGGATGGGCATTTTACCTACTGTACTGCAACATGTTATGTACACGAGTTGGCCCCGCGTCTGGGAAAGAACTTCGGGAAAATCCCACGGGGCGACAAATGTGCACATAAGGCACACAGCTGGTTGTTGCACTGACACATTGTATATTTATAAAGATAACAGCACTCACCATTTGTTAGTCCAAATTATGTAATGTAACTCATATATATTACTAGAAAATGTAAGTAGAAAAGAAAATCAATTAAAACAAGAGGCACATGATAAATAACGTTGTTTCCTGTGTTGAAATGAAGTAAATTTCTCCGTGTAACGGCGGTGTGGCACAGCAGGAACGTTCCAAATCGGCCTGCATGTTAGGAAGGATTAGCGGTATACGAAAAAAAAAAAAAAAAACCTCTGTGGGAAAACAATTTGCCCAGTTTCTGTGGTAAAAATCGCAAATGATTCAGAAAGATTTCAATCTGTACAAACGCTTTTGTACAAAAATCTCGATAACATTTCCAAACATCCAAATCGCTCGCGTTGAAATCGACGTGATTCGCAGCCCAGAAAACAGCTCGATTCAGGAGCAACCGAAAGAATAACACAAACAACTTACAGTACACTGAACCCAAAAACACGGGTCAGCTCCTTTCCCTAAAAACATTCCCTGAACCAAACTCAGTGACTTAATATAGCCGTTCCCTTCGGACCCTGCCCTGACCCAAGCTTGACCATGTCCTGACCAAACCTGTGGTCGCTCGCTGTCTCACTAGGATCCTCACTGATGACTCTGAACTCTCAGCAACGCTTTGGCTTAGTGGACCCACTTCATCAAATCAAGGGATTGCAGAACAATGCACACACGCGCGCACGGTCACACATGCATGTGTACACGGATACACACACACACTTGCACACTTTAATGCTTTCTCAGCATACTGTAGCAGGCTACACTTTCGCAAGGGCCAATTCAAAGCAATTATGGTCTTCCTACCAAAACAGGTCTCCTAAGACTCTGTCTGTCCAACTGCTCTGCACAAAGAGCTTTATTTCCCTGGACCCATCTCATACAATAAATCAGTGATGTTACAGTGTAATTGTGATGTATATTTTCTTGTGGTCGCAGCTCACCATAGCAGATTGGATACTTTATGCAAATGTTTTCTGTCAAGAAGGTTGATGAGCTTTGTGATCGTGTTCACTGTCTGCCCTCCCTTTCGCGTCTCTTTGTTGTGTTTACGCTGCGGTTAATGTCTTTCTAAATCGGGTATTTTAGAGTAACAGACTGTCGTCTCTGTGTGACTGTGGGGGAAAAAAAAAAGGAAGACACTTGTGTAGGTTGTATGAGTGTATGGTGTATGGGGAAAAAAAAGGGCATTTTCCATAATCGTTCAAACAAACACTTCCCCGCGGATGCAGATTTTGGTTTTTCAAGAGGATCGCCCCAACAATCCCATGAAGTTATGAGAACGTTACTTTGTTTTTTGTGTGACTCTTGTGTTGTTCTTTTCAGAGTTTTGAAAACGTTATTGCTGAATATACTAAAACAACTAAGACAGTTGGGCTCCATAAAGAACATTATATCATCTGTGCTGTAGAGCCCTTTTGAGCGCATTGCAGTCATAATATCTACCTCTATTATCATAACACTGCAGAAAAGAGGAGAATGAGAATGTGGGAACATGTGTTTTTACGTGTCCTGTAAAAGGGTAATGAGTTTCTTTATTTTTATACTTCTTTTAACTAAAAAAAAAATGATTTGCATCTTAAAGTATCTGTTTACATTGAGGAGAAGTAAACTGTTGATTTCTAGCAAAACTGAAGAAACTAGAAGAGCAATTAGCGGCTCAGTGATGGTCTTAATTATTTCCTGCTACCTACCTAGCTATGTGCTAAGGATTCTGGTGTTTAAATATAGAACATATACAGCATTTAATTTGCTACCTGACCGTCCAAGTTACGCAACTTCGGGTCACAGTTAATTTAGTCTGGACTGTGCTGTTAAAAGAATGTGATTACTGGGTTTTATTCAATAGTCTCATGAATCCATAATTAGCTACCATAATAGCTATATTAGGCTACTAATATCATACAATATTTAATAAAACTGAGTTTACTAACCGCCAAGAAAAAGAAAAATAAATCACTGCAAATACTGTTTTGTGCTGTACTGTACTGTTGGTGATATGCAGGGGTCTAAATCTATTTATTGCTTTTAAAGCTTCACAAAAAAAGGGAAAAAAAAAAATAGAGAATTTAAGATATTTGTCTTTATATTTTAAGTTTGACATGATTTGGTTGGGTTTGAATCTGACAGCTCACCATCAACATCCCTCACTTCACAGCCAGGTCCACATGGAAAACGGGCACCAAGAAGATTAACAGACACATATTACATGCAAAGAAAAACTAAGAAAAACTATCCTGGAACCGGACAGTAAAGGCAGTATAAGCAGATGTCGTGATGGGGAGCATTTTAAAGTTTGTGGAATGAAAACAAAAACACCCATGAAGGGTTCAACGATCGGGTTGGTTGCCTGTAGGTTAAGAAAACAAGAGGATCATCAATGTAACCACTGCAACATTGTATACATTCTATTTTAGGCATGATTTAATTAAATGTCCGTGGGGTTTATGAATCAGAGATGTTGAGGTGATGTGTTGGCCACACCTAGGAAAAGCAGAGCTGTGGAATGTATCATGCTGGATGCTTTTATTCTGTCTCAACATCCCTCTATTTTGTTTTGTTGTTTTTGTTGTTTTTTACATTGTGAGTGTGCGAGTGTGGCTATAAATATATATCTGCAACAGAAACACAAATGAAAAAAATAACACCCTCAAAAGGAGATTAATGCCCAAAGTTGTTCTCAGGAGTGACATCTGCACCACAACCACAATGCCAAACCCTGTAACACACACAAACACACACACACACACACACACAAGCAGACAAATGACTGAGCAGGCTGTATGAGCGAGTGTTTCCTGGCCTTTTGCTCCTCTGTAGGGGAGTCTTACACAAAAAAAAAAATTAAAAAAAATATGTCTATCCAAGATCCACCAAATCTGTCTGAAGTTGGAGACGTTAACAACTAACTTGACTCCGTCGTCATTTCCTACAGTAAACGTCTCG
The DNA here is from genome assembly GCA_036937835.1 of Pampus argenteus. Classification (NCBI taxonomy): domain Eukaryota; kingdom Metazoa; phylum Chordata; class Actinopteri; order Scombriformes; family Stromateidae; genus Pampus; species Pampus argenteus. The sequence goes on along the minus strand of CM072872.1, from coordinate 16,635,769 downwards.
TTCTCCTCCAACTCTGTCTGCACTGCAGTCCCACGGAAAGTCAGCCATGACCAGAAATGGGTGGACAGGCTTAACTGATGCTGTGTGATCGTCGCGATTATTAGGAAGACTAAGCAGGCAGAATAAGTTAAATGAACTGTGGTTCTTGGACCAAGTATTAGTGCAAAGATAGATTTCAAAACCGTTTGTGTCTTACACACTTTGTTCAAATTGTCCCCCTTATCTCAATGGAAAATCCACCCATGGGTGCTCTTTAAATGTGGAGTTGTTCCAGGAAATATTCAGCTGTCAAGCCTTTTTCAATTTACTCCTCATTTGGTGTACCCATTTCCACTTCTCCCCTTCTACTTCAGTTAATGATTTCATATGTTCCAAAGGTGGACTTTCAACAAGTTCAAGACAACAGCTTGAAACTTGTAGCATTCAGAAAGAGCAACAATCGTAGTGACAGCTGAGAGATTTGAATGCCTGTGTGATTATTGCAAGAACATGATGGTGGCAGTGGACACCAACATCACATCTGCTATTTTGCTATTGTTCTCTGCAAAGAAGACACTTTTTTTGCCCCTCTCCTCCAGATATATGTCACACACACCACATTGTCTATGCTAGACCTGTACTCTAGATAAGAAAAAGCAGACTGTACTTAATTTAACTACAGACCTTGTGCTCAAGGCAAAATTAGCAGATAAGCATTTGTTCTTGACACATGATCTGTTGCGTGTGGCGGAGTTTACGTGACATTTTTAGATCGCTCAAATTCACAATAACTTTGAAAGCTTTCTTGCAACATCTCTCTCGCTTTCATTCCGTATCAAAGGCACATCTTAGACAGGAAGTGGGAGAGGAAATGTTAGGACACTACTTGGTTATTCGTGGGTGGTTTCAGCCTCATGACCTTTCTAAACAAAAGCTGCAGATGAGGTTTCACTTTCAAACAATGGTTTTTGGTTATCTCTGACACAGATTTTTTATCGCTACTACACGCAAACAACTTTGCAGTCCCGAAGAACGCTGATCTGAAGATCTGAAGCTTCAGCCTCCATCTCAATAAGATGTAAGACAATAAATCAGTTTGGAGCTCATGTAGTTTGCACTTCATGCAACTCTTTTTGGTAACGAGTGAAGTGAAGTCACCTTGCGAGCGGTGACGTCTGTAGATACATTCCAGCTCAAGTGGTGCTCAGTTATGAGCAGGATAACTGGCTGGTTTGTTTGATTGAACACAGACCTTCACTTGACATTGTGGTTAATAATAAAACTAATGCACTCTGCTCCCATAGAGCAGGGTGCATTGAACCGATGTTCAATAAACATGCAGTCAATCTAAATAGATGTCTGGTGAGCATCAACAGGCCAAGACAAGGAGGCTTAGCAGTGGCAGTGACACACACCATGACTGGGACCATCTGAACTTTTCTCCATGTGGCTGTATTAACCTGCACATTGTTTAAACTAACCGAGATAAATCTGTCAGTAAAGCCTGCGGTCGGTAAAGCGATGTAGGAACGTTAATGGCGCTGGAACACGCTGGCAAAGGATTCCCTTACATTCAGTTAAGAGGAATAAAGGTTGTGTGGTGCAAGGGTGTGTGTAAGATTGAATATGGCACTGTATGTGTATGCGTGTGTGTGTGTGTGTGTGTGTGTGTGTGTGTGTTGGCTGGAAGGTATACAGTGACTGTGAAACCAAAGAGAGCCCTGCCCACTCCCACTCTTTCCACTCCAGTGGAAAGAATGATGTGTTATTCTGTAAATGACATTATTGACCAAACAGAGGTGCCTGAGGTGAGACACTGGGCATTTTGTGTGTGTGCGTGTGTGTGTGTGTGTTAGGCTTGGGTGGTATCTATTTTTTCCATACCTTCATACCTTCCTGACATTTCACAGAGGTGCACGGTATATGACTGTATTTGTGTAGAAAACAAAACAACCAAAAATGTAAAAACTGAGCTGCTGCGTGATAGACGACATTCTAGCATGTATGACTATAATTAACCTACCCCGACGAGCCTTGCTGGGTTTAAATACTTATGGAAAATCAGTGCCATACATTCCTGCTGGGGGACCTGATGACACTTGTTGCCGCTGCCAATACCGAAACATCAGTGGGCTGAACGATGATGATGTGGGAGCGGTGCTGACAGACTGGCAGTTAGCATGACTTTTTGAGATCCTTATCACGGTGGTATTTTGCAGCTTGACAGAGTCTGCTTCTGCAGTAGATACATCACTCGTCATGAATTGATTTCTTCTGTGGCAGAAAAACGAGTTATACGCGCCTTCAGAAACTCCTGCATGTTAAACTGAACTAACAAAACACTTTTCGGGCTGACTAACAGACTCACTATAAACAGACATCAGGACACTCGCTAGCCTAGCAACATTAAGGCTACAAACGACACACGTGTTGAACACGCAATTATGTAGTCCTCGAATATACGACCACTCCCAAGTTTTCAAACGTTATTTCCAGAGTAATCGTTTTATATTTGGACCAATACGATTAGCTCGGAGACCTATAGAGCCTGACCCCCAGTAGAGAGTGACCTCTGGTGGTGCGTGCTGTTCACTACAATACATCGCCTCAATTCATCTCAGTATCAGTTTGATAAAACAAAACAAGTACTGAAAGTCTTACTGTCGGGTATTCAGTAATACCTTGATACTGAACAAGCCTGGTGTATGTGTTTGTTTGTGTGTGTGTGTGTGTGTGTGTACAGCGATTGAAATCATGTGTGAATCACCTTGCGTGCAGCAGTTGGCTATCAAAATAATTCGTCTTAATCCTTAAGCTATGCATGTTTGTGTGTGTTCATGAATAAGTGCTCCTGCAGATAACGCTGGACACCATCAGTGTGGCCTCCTGTGGAGTGTTTGGATTATAAAGACTCCATCGTCTGTTGTGGTTCCAGTGCGTGCGTGTGTGTGTGTGTGTGTGTGTGTGTGTAGTACAGTGAGGGGGCCAAGCCCTTGTTGTACACTCTCAAGGTGCTTTCTAATCACATCGACCACAGAGGAAGTTGTTTATGATGTGTAGGTGTGTGTCCATGTGAGCAGCCGGTGGGTCCGTATCGTGAGATTGCAGGTGCAGATGCATGCTGTATTTTGGTTTATGAGTGTGTAAGTGAATGAGTAAGTATAGTGTGTGAGAGTGCCTGAGCGAGTGTTTTGCGTGAGAGTCAGTCTCCCTTCATGTGGTCACTGAATCTTGCCACAGTTAGCATAATTGTGTTTACAGTAAAACTACTGCCTACTTTTGACTGGCTGTGGAACAAACCCTTACTGGATCAGAATCAAACCAGAGACCAAGTGCTGGAGTGTGGGATTTAAGTACAATGTGCTTTCAGGTATCAAGAAAACACAAAGGACCATTTCTACATTAATATTAATAAAAGTTATACCGCCACACTGAAATCTAAGTTGTTTGTATAAAATGAGTAAATCAGCCCCAACCATGACATGAGTACAATGTTTTACCACAGCATCAAGGCCCACGCTCGCACTAATGCAGAAAAATATGAGAAGGCACTTATGTCTCCATTTTGGCCTCCTCTTTCCAACAAGGATTTATTGTTAATATTTTCAAAAATGCTCTCCAAAGTGGATACTTTTTTAAAATCTCTTTACTATGTCCCAGTAGTCAAACTTGACTACTTTACTTATCTTCAAGATGTTTAACAGTTAAAAAAGTTTTATTTAATATGAACAGTATTCTAGACCTGAAACTCCGTCAGTCACAAATGAAATAACAATATGAAGAACTTGCTTAAAAGCCAATCTGTGTAGGTTCTCTTCTTGGTCAGGGTTTTTAAACAAACAACATGTCTCATCTTTTTAAGCATTATATGACTTGCCAGGTCTTTGGATGCATCCATTCAGTCTTACAGTAATTCCCCCAATCTAAACACACTCTCCTCCAGCCACCTGCTGTTTCAAGTGACCAACACAGTCACTGGCCCGTCCAACACACTGATGTCAGCAAAGCTGACAGATGTTCATTCTGAAGCATGCCTCAGGTTTTTTCCATCATCCCATCCAAAACAATATGATGAGTGTAGTCAGTCTATCCGGTATAAAGACTGTTATCAAGAGTGTCAAAGCAGTAGGTGCTGAATTTGAGCAAAGTTTTACATTCAGGGATGTCGGAAAGCTCCGGTGTTGGATGGAACACTGATTGATACCCAAACCACGCTTCCTTCTGAGACTTAATTATTCCTGTAAGCTGCCCTGATTTTGTTGATTTTGAAACTTGAAGAATTCTTCTAAATCAAATCAAATCAAATCAAATCAAATTTTATTTATATAGCCCAAAATCACAAAATACATTTGTCTCAGAGGGCTTTACAATCTGTACAGGGAGTGACACCCTCTGTCCTCCAAATGAGGTGGATTTGGAGAAATAGATACCCGTTTGTTAAATTATGGTCTTAACAGTGGGCCAGCAGTCGACACTCCACATGTAGACATCAAAGAGAGATTACAAGAAATCTATGAATATTATGTGTTTTTCCACATCCTCATCTGTCTTTATGTGATGCATGAGTCGCTGTACTGTCAGTGAGTTCATTACCCTGACTACGTAATTCTGAACAGCTGTTTGTGTGTGTAGGTGCTTGTCTGTTGTGTCTATGCATGCATGTAATCCTGTGTATATCTACAGTAAGTGATGTGTGTTTGTGTGTGATCCTCTCCCAGACTGATGTTGGCCCCAGCACACCACACCACACAGACAGACTGACGGTTGTTGATTCCTGGATTCCTCTCTCTAATCTGCTACTGCTGCCGTGGTTTACAGTAGACAAACTGTCAGATTGCTGCAGGGAAATGGCTCAACGTGATTTTTTTTTCTAATCAGTGGAAGGACTGACTAAGAATAAATAGGGTCTTCCTTCTCAGGTGATACTGGCACCGTACATATTTCACCTCCAGCTCATAAATGTGGTCTTGCTGATGGTTATTCCAGCAATAAGTATGGTATGAGTTTAATCCCACCCCCAAATTGGCTGGATTCTGGTAAAAGGATGTTTGGCAGAGGTGCACAATCTCATGTCAGTAACGCTGTGGGTGGAAATTTTTAACTAGCTCTCTGTGTGCCTCCTGTTGTATAAGTATGTGTGAGCATAATGCGTGTGTTTTCTTCTTTGAACATCATACTCTTTTGTTCAAATGTCTTGCCTGCTCTCACTGGAGAGTCAGGGCCATTTGTTTATCTACCCGCTTTCACAAACACTTAAATCGTCAAGGGTCATTGTAGGATGAGAGTGTAAGAGCTAGTGATAAAATGCATTTTGGAGGGAGAAACAAAGCTTGGGGAGAGAATGAAAGAACCGAAGAGACTTCGAATGAGAGGAGCAACAGAATCATCGAGATTTCATAAGAAGTGATGAAGGAGGCATTGTGGAGCAGTCCGTAATCACGTCATACCACTGTGACAAGCCACAGATGTCAACTTTATAATTTTAGACAGCTCTTAACTGCTGCATCTAATTGCCTACAATCAACTACAGACTTGCTTATGAATGCCATTCATGACAGTGAATGCAATCAGATAACTGATTCAAGGCAAAGGAAAACATACAGCAGAGCGTTATTCCATTGTTTATGACATACGGGACTAATCTGCAGCACAGGGACAAGTGTGGGTTGCGAGACTGGCTTCTGCAAATGGATGAAACATGCAGGATGTTTCCTATATAATAAGGAAGTGAACAGGGTTGTCCTGGGTAACGAGGCTGCCCCAAACAAACATCTGTACAACATACACCACATCGTCATGGAAGCTGTTGTTGACAATTACCCTACACCAAGCATATTATAATTAGCTTGTAATTATAATTTGGGTCAGTGAATCATTTTTAATAGCATGTAAGATGGCATTGAACTAGACTATAACTTTTGAAATAAGAAATAACACATTTCTTACACTTGAAGCAACAGCTTGACATTTTGTAAGATTGTTGAGAAGATTGATACCACTCTCACATTTGCACAGTAAATACCAAGAATATATTGGCCACTTTGTTATATATATATATATATATATATATATATATATATATATATATATATGTCTTATTGTCAACAAAGCAATAATGAATTGATCTTGGTTACAAGTATGGTGTGTATATCCAAAGCCTAATATATAATACATCCTAATATATCGTTGATACAGTGGTTTGCCTCTGCATGTGAGATGTGATGAAAATAAGAAAAATATAGAAAATCACCAGGTTTATCATTTAAAGAAACCAGATATAACATGTTAATTAGTGAGATTAATAGGTTGCCCTTGAACAGGCTAGAAGTTTTCTAGCACCGTTTCCTGTCTTTGCGCTAAGCTAAGCTAAGCTAAGATAAGCAGCTTGTAGTAGCTTTATATGAGAGTGGTATCATACTTCTCACTTAATTGTGCATATAAGATTATTTCTAAAAATGTTAAACTATTCTTTTAGGCATTAAGACATGTCCTAGCTGAGTTCAGTACACAGTATGACCAGTAGCCTACGGTGGCTAATGTTAGCAAACTCGATAGCTCGATATTGTTGTTCATTGATTCAATGAACATTATTCAGTCACTTCATTAACTCTCCTCTACTTTTCTACTGTAACACTTTTGTTTTAACATTATACAGATTACGTACTATTCTGTCCCCCACGTGTATGGCTCTACAAAAGTAGTGACAGATAGCTAAACTGATACTAAGAACTTAAAGGGTTAAAAGATGACTCAAACGTGGAAGTAAAGTTTACTCGTTTATCTTTGTCAATTGTTCGTCAAAAGCTACAAAAAAATGTGTGGGAAAAGACAAGACAAAACAAGACAAAATGGTGGTTTCAAATTATGACCCTAACCATGTGATCAGAAATGACCAATAAAGAACAATGTATATAAGCTGCAGTACATTCAGCTGACCGGAGTATTCAAAGCGACCAGGAGATGTTAAAATGCTCTTCACCTACATATAATGTCACAGATATGATAACGTGAAAACTTCTTGTTGTTCCATTTCACTCACTCCAATCAGGACCATGGAGGTATTATAACGATGGTCAGGGTGTGTGTGATGATGAAGAACTTTGAAAATGAAGAGAAATTGTGACATAATCCACAAGTGACCACAGTCTGAGAAGATTTTACTTACTGAAACTATATACTGGTATGCATGACAAAATTGTCCCTAGTTGAGCATGTTCCCAGACTTCCTTGGATATAAAACAGGCCAGAAACCCACAATATTGCATTTATCAACACCCAGATGTCCACCTTTAAGAGGATCTTGCCTCAGAGTTTGCAGGAAACTGAGCTTTGCATTCCTTTCCATGTATGTATGAAGGTGCCAAAAGGCCCGAGAAGCAAAACACTTGAGTTGTGTGTGTGCAGCTAAAAATGTCAAGGTGTATCTGTGATGGCCCCACTCTGTATATGTAGACCTAACTAGTCATCTTATGTAACTACTTTCCTGATCGTCCCAAATCACTTCAGTGATATTTACCGTCAGTTGATAAAAATGGAACATTGAAGTCACCTCAATTCACAACACAAGTAAATTAATATCACCTGTAGATTATCCAATGATTTTAGTTTACAAAGTGCTTGTGTGTTTGTTTCCATGAAAATGACCTGAAGTAACAAAATAACAATGTTGAGCATGCTGTGAGTTTCCCGTCTGTCTCAGCAGTCAAGTCCCCTTTTAAATGTAGGCTCAAAGCTGATTAGATGAGGCAAACAGCTTGAACTCTGTATATATTTTGAGACGCCCTCACAATAATAAAAAAGTTTTGTTGTTAAAAAGATCATCACTTTAAATAATTTCACTTCCCGGCACTGCTGGAATTGAAAAAAAAAAAAAAAAAAAAAAGATTCTGTAACAAGTTTATCATAGGATTATTTCAGGAGAAAATAATTATCAACAAACATACAACACAACACAAGACAAGCATTGCATCAGTAGCCTAATGAAATGAAACTTGGCTTGTTTAGAGTTTGACTTTGTGTACGAGAGCTGCAGCTTTTGCCTACTAACCTTTTCTAATAGTTCGTAGTTCCAGATCTCGTTCAAAGATTCATTTTCAACCGCAGGTTTCTCTTTTATAAACCTGATTAACCTGTTATGTTCCATGCACTTTCAAGAAAATTAAATTATATGCCAAAGGTGCCAACTTACATACAAGCTTTTAGTGTCCAATTTGCAAAACACTGACTTATATTTCTGGTCTCTTTCAATCTAAAGTAAATGTTCTGTCAAGCTATTACTATACATTGCTCCACCATCACACTGTATTTGCGGGTTAAGAACCTACCGCACCACAGACAGATCTTTGGCAGACTGTCCCTTTTTAATTGTCCACAATGTAATATAAGAATTCATCTGTCGAATCTACAAAAACAGCCGAGAGCCCAAATATTTGCTGAAGGCCTGTGAGTTCACAGAATTGCATAGGGGGAAAACCAACAAGAGCAGTTTTAATGACATGAGATTATAGATACAGTATAAAGCCATGTGGATCTGACAGACAGAGAATGTGGCTGAGGCTGAGAGCCTTCCTGGTAGCGCTACATCTTGGTGGTTAGGTGCTGTGTGGTCGTATCAAGGATAGAAAACTGCTGTTCTAATCAGAATATGTGTTTTCTAATGTTGAGATAAAGATCAAATGTGATGCAATGAGATGCTGCTGACATTGGCCTAGTTACAAACAGCAACAGAAAGATTGCCAACCATAATCTTTATTTCTATTTTAGTGCAATGGGGAAGTTTTGTCTTGTAAGCTCTGGAAAGTAAAACATGTTGATAAGATATGATACATCATCTTGCAACTAACTGGTTTTGCTTCTTGATGCAGACTGACAATTCTCATTTACTGTTTGGCTCCAGGTGACATTTAGTCCTAAAGAAAGCCTGATGCATGAAATCTCCATTATGAATGGCAATCTTGTTGCCTCCATAGCCAGCTGGAGGATAGCCATGATTTCACCACGGCTTACTGGCCAATAAACCCATCTGCCAACCAGTCACATAAACAATGAGCCAAAGGACCAATTAATGACCAGAAACCAGTCTGTGAGCCAATTAACCCATTACAAGTCAAACAAATTACTGACACACTGATGAACCTTTGCTTCAACAATTACTTGAGGAATTCAAGTAATACAAGTAATAAAAATTATTGAATCAAAAGCCTGGGAGCTTTTCATCATGAGCCATTTCCATGTATTTCTTGCAGGTTAAAGTTAAGTCAAAGGAAGAAATAGAAAGTAAACTGAACATGGGGAAAAACTCAAAAATGCTAATTATCAAAGGTTTGTGCTTATTTCAATTTGACAGTGGCTGTGCCACTGAATTAGCATCGGTTAGCATTTAGCTACGTCTATCTTAGCCCCATTTGTGAGCTCAATACTCAACACAGGACGTTACTAGCAGTGACGTGACGTTCATGGCTGGTGAGGCACTGACGTCATCAGTCAGATTTACAAACATATGAACCCTATGGTGTAGTTTATTTGATTGACAACGTGTTTTATTTAAAATTTCACTTAAACATTTTTTCCATATACAAACTTTAGCATATAAAAAGCAAAAAAAAACAACGTTATTATCGTCTTACCTTTACTGATAAATGAAGTCCATGGATACGGAGTCCTCCATTTTGAAAAGGCTAAACCATATGAAAGAATAACCGGACGGTTGCACTTGACTTGCTAACTATTTACTGTAGTTTGCCGCCACTAATTCTATTATTATTTAACCGCAGCGTCGTAATCTCTGGGATTACCAGCGCCCCCTAGCATGATGCAGGAGAACTGCGTGCCCCACATAGTGCCTCTTCGCAGGCGTTTTATGATCGCTCAGCACAATAAACATGTTGAACACGTACAGTTGTTGATAAAAAAAAAAAAAAACACTGTGCATCATATACATCAGCTAAACTATGTAAATTCAGCTCATGTAGTACAAGTGGATGAATGCAATAATTTAATTTATTTTTTTATTTCCATAATGACCAGCCTACCCTGACTAATATATATATACTAATATATATATATATATGTATATATATATATATATATACTAATATATCTACTAATTTCCTTTTAGTAGAAAATAAACCATGTCAACATGTCTAAGTTAAGACAGTTAGACAGCTTGCAAACTAAAACATACCAGAATGCGTATCTGTTTTCTGTTCTTACATTATCCACTTAGCTAACATAGCTACCATAAAGCTGTTTACCAGATTTCAATTTGACAGCAAACTCCCCCACAGTGGAAATTATTTTGACCATATCCACATCTAGGTCAAGTTTCTAATGTGTGGGTAAGTCCCCCCACACTCTTGAACTGTTGAGGGGAAAAAAAACAAAATCTCCAGCATCAGTCTGAAGGCAGGAGTTTATATGGCCATTATCAATGAGAGAAGGAAACTAAAAGCCCTTTATTTGATGTATCAACTTAACTCCTCTCCTAAATTAAGGGAAAGTCATGTACCGCTTAAAAACTATTTAAGTCAATAATAAAGGGGTTTTCAAAGTAAGGGGTTTTTAAGGGGTTTAATAAGAATCTCCTAATAAAAATAAATAAATAAAATGATAACCCCTTAAATACTACTTTTTAGTCAATTAAGGGCTTTTGGTTTCTGCCTTTTCAAATTAATGGATAAATTAAGGGATCCCTGGCTACCACACTAAACACGTAAAAAAAAATTAAGGATTCTTCTTTTTTCGTCTATTTTTTGTCTATTTTAAAATGTAGATATTTGTGGCTGTAAACTGGTAATCTTCACTTTAAGGATAAACTGACTGTATTGCCGATGTTATTCATACTGAAGTCCAATTGTTGAGGATACTTTTTGTAGCTGGTTTTATAGATTTAAATCCTCTTTGCTGATAAATTCAGATTCATGGTGTCTGCTTTCCTTTGTACTGCAGTGATTTGCTTGTCATTGGACAGATTACTGTGTGGATTATTGCCTTGCATAGCCTCTAATTTCACGGTGGTAAACTAGTTGTAAAGGCCAGTAATGCCGGGCTGGGTGTGGTGATCCTGTTGTGGGTGTTCACAAAGAGAGCTCTGCTCCCCCCTTTCTGCTAGCAGGCCTGTTGGAGTGTTGAGATCACAAATGGGGTTATGGCTATCTTGGTTTGGCTTTATTACTCAGTCTAAGTGACAGCTGCCTTCAGGCAACTAACAACTGAGTCAAGCCTGCCAACTAACACTGACTTGTCAGAAGGTCAACCAACACTGACCTTCTGACAAGCCAATGACCCAGTCCGTCAACCAATCATTGGGTCAACAAGTCAACCAGCCAATCAGAAACAACCAATCCATTTTACAGACATAGGTTGGAAAAACTAGTGGAGGAAGGGAAAGAGGGATGAAATGAGGACCATATGAATGACATTCCAGCTAGTCTCGATTTTGGGTGTGTTGCTTGTTGTTGCTGGTGGTTTGGGAAGTCTGGGAGCCTCTGCTGATTTAGGTCTCATATGTTGACATGGTCCTGGCAAAACCCCTTTTGTCTGAGTCATCGCTTTACATCCTCACTGCATTACAGATCATAACCATTGATAGACAGATAGGACCGACACATTCAATAATTAACTATATACTCGTTTTAAGAACATCGATAGAACGGCTGTGTCCCATTTTCAAAATCTATTAATACCACTGAGGGCTTTGGGTTGATCAGATGGAGGGCTCTGAGTTGCAGGTGTCCTCATGAGGATTAGTGCATTAGTCAGTGTTACCTATGACTCTGTCCAGGTGTCACCACATTTTAATAGAAGCTATGTGATCCATCTGAGACATTTTATCCAGGGATTATGCTGAGGATTGCTGCATGATCATGAATGACTCGGATGGGGATTCCCTCTGTTTGTGCATGTGTGTGTGTGTGTGTGTGTGTGCATGAAGCTGGACATGTACTTGAGTGTGGTTACATGGATGCATACATCTGTGTGTCTGCCTGTGCCTGTGTTGTCTGTGTCTGTCGGGTTAAGTTAGATCACAATATTTCCTGTTTTTAACTTGATTAACATTCCCTTCTCTTCCAGGTGTATGATTATATGTGTAGGCTAACTAGAGTCTTGGATACTGCAGAGTTGTAGTCACAAGACGTCTGTTACCTTTTAAACAGAATCCTATCAATTATTGTTTTTGCCTCGTTGATCCAGACTGAGATATAGCTCAACAACTATCTCATGGATTACCAGAACATTTTTATACAGGCAGTCTTTTAGTGACCTGTCTTGACAACTATTAGATGGATTTCCATGAGGTTTGGTACACAGATCCATGGTGCCTAGAGGATGAATCCCAATAAAGTTGGTAAACCCCTGATCTTTCCTGTAGTGCAACCATAAGGTCAGAGTTTTCACTTATTCAGTGAAACAACGATTGGATGGATTGACATAGAATTTGGTGCATACATTAATGTTCCCCTTGGGATAAATTGTAATAAACTTGGCAAACCCTTCACTTTAGTAATATTACTTTAATGGATTTTAATTAGCTGATTTGGATTCATTCTTCAAACATGACAACTGTTTGAGCAAAAACATATGGCTGCCTCCAAATGGGTGATTTTGTTGCCTTCTAAAGCAGTCATGACAGTAAATGTTCGAAAACCGCTGGCTTTAAGCAACTTTAAACAACACTGTGAACACCTATGGTATCGTTTTCTTCACTTTTCTTTGAAATATCCCCACATTTTCCTGAAGAGACATTTTCTTTTGGTTTCAGCACCGATGGCCAGCTGTTGGTTCAACACTCAGCTGGCTTTTCTGGCTCGTCTAGTGTGCAAAAAAGTGGAGCGACTAACTATTGGATATTTCTCACCATCATGGTGTGTTGATGATGTGTTGTTTATGAGAGGCAATGTGATGATGTGCTTTTTCCAACACTTAGCGTTGATAAATGTAAGCTGCTAATGGCGGCTCGTTATCAGAGCTGATACGGGGACGCACATTTATTTGATTGACACGCCCAAACAGTTGACAACAAATATTCCCAGCTGGAAACTTTCCAGTATGACCGCATGTCTGATCTGTTGGCCACTGAGCAGCTCAATGGCACCTCAGCAGACTGTGGAAGCTGGCTCAAGTCCACATAACAACAACAAAAGATGAAAGTGTGCTACATAGTAAACTTGCTGGAAAGTTTCACATTATCAGACCATTTGGTTGTATTTAATCTTGAATAACCTGTAAAATTCAAGATTGCCATAAAATAAAATAAAATAAAATACTAAAAATCCTTACACATATTGCAAAGTACTTGTTGATTCATTGTGAAATTTGTTTTAGGCATTGCAAATCACATTTGTGTATGTGCTCCCCATAGTGCTGGAGCCACTGTGTTATTAAAATATTAATAAATGATTCATTTGAACTTGTATTTTGCATCATTGATATTTGACAGACGGGAGACAGGACAGAGAGAGAGAGAGAGACGAGTTTGGATATATTAAATGTGCCTACACCAACTGGCCCTCGAGGATGCCTTTCAGTTGAGTTATTAATTTGTCAATGGGTTTGACTCAATAACCTCCTCTGACACTTTCACACAGACATAGTCTGGCACACACACTCTTTGCCGACAGCTCATGCAGGAGATGACAGGGCCTAGTTACAGTAATAACCCTCCTGCTATCTCACGCCCATGTGTCTGCAGCATAGCCTGTAAATCTCAGCCTGTTATTGTTTTAATAACACTAATGTTAGCATTAGCCAAGTGGTAAAAACGTCAGACATCAAAAGCCAGAAACATCTGAGCTATATTGGGGTGAAGACAAAGGGCGAGGGCCCAGCTTGTGAAAATAGCTGGCCACGCTGACTCAGCAGAGGAGTGTGTGTGTGTGTGTGTGTATGCATGTTGGCTACGATGGTCATGTATGCATGTGAGTTTGTTGGTGTGTGTGTGTGTGTGTGTGTGTGTGGTCACAACTTCATACATTGATAGCGATGGTGTGTGTGTAAGCGTGCAAAACACTAAGTGACCTGACTGCACATAACAAATCCCTCCAGCTGCTCGGTAACACTGACTTCTCAGAGCTCCATTTCTTCCAGACCACAAAGCCTCATAAAGCTAAGCACTCATAGTTTGCTAATGGCATTAACTCCTCTATTAATGCCTCTGGTACTGCTTATTGGGGGAAAACACCCTGATATATTTTCCAACACGTGACTTTTTTTTTTTTTTTTGTTTCGACAGCTCCACCTTCTTCGCTGAGCCGCAAGGGAGCCGACTCTGAAATAACGTCTGACGGAGTGGCAGCATCATAAAACGTAGAAGACATGAGTAAAGCTGCACATGTGTTCCACTGGAGCTCATCAGATCAACAACAGATCATCGTGGAACGTCTGAGGACCTGCAGGCAGGAGTAAAAATACAAGTCAGGAATCGGTTTTATGCTCTATAGTTCAAATTTAAATCCATACCTGCTTTAACTTGGACGGGGCCACTGCTTTTCATTACCATAGCCCCTTTGTGTTTTTACATATGTGAGTAATAAAAATAAGCCGGGTAAATTCTCTACTTCTGCCAAAACGGGCCTATTTTATGTACCGCTCGGCGCAGCACGGCAGTTAAACTTCTTCTTCTTTGTCTGTGATGAATGTGATTGTACTGTGTGTGTGTGTGTTGAGTGTGTTTGTGTACGTTGTTCAGGGTGGGGGTACAGTGGACGCCAAGCTTTCCATAATGTTTACTGACACAACACATTTTAATGGTTTCTGTTCAGCGCCAAGAATTGAGAAATCAAGTCACTTCAAAAGGGTGACACACTACGGAAGTCCACTGTTTACACTTATGGCTTCAGCTTTTTATATCTGAAACACAGTGGCCCTATGGACCCAACAGCTGGATTGTTATTCGCTAATTTTGTTTGTGAGTATTAGTATTAGATATTACATTTTTTGCAGTCGGATCCCATCCTTACAGACACATCGCAGAACAATTTGACGTGGAGAAATCATGTCAAAACTTGACAACCAATCCGCCTCTTATGCGCCTCAGCCAACTGTTGCTGCGCAAAACCTTTTATTTCAAACTCACAGTAACGCTTGAACAACGAGCTGAAAGCCGTGTGAGGTCCCAGCGTACAGCACAAAAACGTGTGAACATCCGTCATTCTCTGGACATAAGCTGGTGAACGCCCAGAGTACAGACAATAGAGGAATTGTTTGGCAACATTGAAACAGTTTCTCTCGCACACGCCGTAGGGCATTATGGGAGAAACATCACCACAATGATCAAAATATCTTACACACATAACAGTGAAGTAATGAAAATTCTCGTCATTATTCCCATCCAACGCAGTCTGTTTCTTATTTATTCTGCAGGTCGCTCTGCGCTGTGGTCCAAACGTCTGCTGTGAGTTAGCAGCGCTGCAGCAACAGCGGGTAGGCTCTCTATACAACCTTTCTCTGTAATGAACTGGTGCGCTGCTCTGAGCAGGGTTGCAGCACTGTTGACATTTCCAAAGAAGCACAGATTATCGAAGTGTATCATCAGAGTCAGGGTGGCCTGCTCATCAGGTTACAGTGAGTTTACCGCTTCTCACTGCAAGCACCAGCATCACATCAGGTAATATCAATACACACCAAACACTGTTACAAAAGTAGAGGTTTTTTTAATTTTATTAAAAACATAAACAAACATAAATTAAAAAAAGAACACTGAATGAGAAAGAAAAAAAAAATCTATCAGATGAATCAGATGAAGATTTTACAGGTATGCTACAATCTGGTAGAAGAAACAATATATCCATATTGCTTTTGGCTAGGCGAGTGCACACAGAATTGTCAAAATCACGTTACATAAATATGGAATTTAAAATGAAGCCCCTGTGTTTTTAATAACAAAAGCGTGTCTACTATTTCCTCTAAGTGCTGCATAATGAATGTCATACAGACATAAAATACAAATGATTTTTTTACAGGTGAAAGGTCACTTTAACAATGACCTGTCTCTGTACTCCTATAGCTAATAAATAAATACTTAGTGCATATTCCCATTTACCTCACTGAAGAGCCAAATGAAAAACAGAATTTAAGTTAAAAGATGAACCAAACTCAGTTTGGTTCCTCTAGTTAAAGAAGACAAGTTCTATACTTGTCCTTAGAGGTCAGACAGTCCAGCTATCTGCATTGCTTGTTGATTTTCATAAACATAACCAACAGATGTCATTCGCTCCTTAGTTTACAATGACATTGCCGTGTAATTGACTTCAATGAAGCAGGCCACTCTGGATAACAAATGAGTTTTTGGAGCGCACACACACACACGTGACCTTTTTTCAACTGGCTATGTTGCTTGAAAAAACAATGTCAGAGTCAAAGTGAATCTTTCATGTCGGGTCCCAACGGTCCCTTTAGAGATTCTAAAGGTTGAAATAAATCACAGTCTAACTGCTTATTTCAAATGATGCCGATGAGTTACTTACTGCGAGGATGCCTCATTGCCTGCCTTGTCTCAGGAAAACATTTGTGCATTCACTGTCGTGGCGGAGAGGAAGACCTGGGAGTCTTGTTATTTTTACCCTGTGATAATCTGCCAAGTACAAGCAGATGCTCGACTCTTTGTGGACATTTCCACGATAAATCCGTTCTCACTAAACGTTTTGCCAACAGACTTGTCTCTTTAGTTTCTCCCTTGCGGTTTGTTTAATTAGTGCATACACATATTTCTATGCTTTAGTCTAAAATGTTGTAATCTGTATTCAATATTTTGAATATATACCACAATATAAGTACTCCAGTGCTATTTTGGATGAAGTTGAGAGCTGTGTGTGGTTTTTTTTTTTTTTTGGACTGAGTGGCAAGTTTTTCTCCTTAACAGCTCCAAGGCGATTCGGTGATGATATATATATATATATATATGTGTGTGTGTGTGTGTAAAAAAAACATAAAAAAACATGTACAATAAAAAAAGACTTTTTGACAAATAATTATAAAATCACTATCAGTGGTTCTTTGGCATTAATGTTCAGTAGCATGTCCGCTCCGCACATGTGAAATTTTCAGTTACCCAACTTTATGGCCCCAAAATACGTCCCTTCTCTGTCGGGGTCCAGCAGCCAAGCATTGGACACATTGACATACAAGGTGTCTCCCCCGTCCAGCCGGAGCCCTCGTCCCTGCTGGGCGCAGTACATGTTATAGCTTGTGATGTTCAAGCGCATGGTGCTGCCCGTCTTCATCAGCACTGCAGCTTTGCTGTTCTGTTTGATGCTCTCGTGGTAGACGTACTGGATGAGCTGAGCATTGCTAACATCCACTGGTGGGACCCCGGTATGACTGCTGTCCTCTTGTATGTCCTTGTAGTAGCGGAAGCAGGTCTTGGCGTAAATATAGTATAAACCAGACTCCATCACCATCAGTTTTCCCCGCTGGTAGCTCATCTTGTGGCAGTATCCGTGCTCCACGTCCCAGTCAATGGTGATGGGTTTCGGCTCGCCTCCTGCATGGCAACGAGAGCAGCATAAAACAGTTTTCATCAGTTTATTGTCAAACCATAGAATAAGAGTCCACGACTGGATTGCACCAGTTATTCACAAATCCGTTACTTAAGTTCTCAGTAATGAGACATATAAAATAAGACATATTTTTTAACCAGTAAAGGTTTTAGGTATGTGTTTATTGGTTGCTAGGAAACACCTGTAGTACTGTCCAATCAAAAGAATGTAAACAGGAAATAACTGTAGCATCAAATACTGTTGCATACTTTCCAAAAATGACAGTTATAGGGGGTCAGATGATATACTACATTTGACTGCTGATACTTTGCAAACGTAGTAACTATATTATAACTGGCTCCTGATGGCATTAAATCACATACAGCTAAATAATAAATATAATAATAAAACAAAGCCAGAATGACAGATCTGCTTTCCTAGTGACATTAACTCAAGTGTACTCACTCTTTGAGAACTCCTGGTGCGTTCTGATTGGTAGATGAGCGGATGGCAGGCTCTCTTTTGGAGTTCTGCATCGTTTGTTGTTTTTCCTCGTGTCTCTGAGAGCGTTCAGCACCGGCTCCGTCTGTGCTTCCTGTAAGGAACAGGAAAAGCTAATTTAACAAAATTGTATGTGTGTGTGTGTGTGTGTGTGTGTATCTGAAGACAGTAAGTGTATGAAGGTGTGCAAACTGCATGTCTGTGTGTGTTATCTATCCTCTTTCGCCAGACTGCTAACTTCTTATTACTGCCGTGGTTGTATTTGTGGCCAGAGGCTGCTACAGCGAGGCCCCCTGGCGAGTGTTACCTTTCAGACAGATTGAGCTTCTCATGGATTTGGCACGAATAGTATCTGGACTGAATTCAACCCAGAGTGCTGATTTTATTCAAGGCCAGCGACGCCAACATTCATCTACAGTCTTAGATGGGCTAAACTCAAGGAAAAAAAAAATCTAGTTTCCAAGCAAGTAAACAGTTACTTCTGCCAAATCTCTTACACATCTGGCATGAAATGATAAATATCTGCGTCTCCCTCTACCCTCTCTACGGTACAATCTCACAACCATTACAATGTGGTATTTTAATAAAGGCGTGTGTCATGGGTTAAATGGCGTATTTATTAATATGTGCAACAGATATGTAGAAATAAATACAAATAAGTTCCAAATATCAGCAAATAAATCAAATCGATTCAACTGATGACGTTTTGGTGTCTCAAAAGGGGTTTTAACTTTCAGTGTAATTGCCTCCTATGCAGTAATCTCAGGTATGCTGGCATCGTCATCTCACCCTACCTCTGAGCCAGCAGCTACTGCAGAAACAAACAAAAAAAAAAATACGGGAGATTCAAAGTGTTGTAATGGAATGAATTTTTAAACATGCCGACTTAAAAACCACACACAGTGGCTCTGAGAGCAAACACTGCTACACAATCCAAATAAACCAGTCCTAACAACACCGTGGACATGGTTTTGCAACACTGCACCTGTGCTGTATTAATATTAAATGAAGTACTTGTGGGAAGTATTTATTCACAGTCCAGACAAAATTTACACGACTCGCAAACTAAGATTAGCACTGTCTGTCCTCCAAAAACAATTTGCTGCACAAACATGTTTTTAGCGCAGCGTCTTGGAATGAGACCGGGGGGGGGGGGTAAACAATGTCTTGCCAAGGCTACAAAGTAATTGTGAACAATTGGCCCCACATTGTGGGATCTATCTTGATTTGTGGTGAGACCGAATCATACCTCGTCAACCAGAGAAAGGAGACTATTTACACAAAGTAGCCAGAGCTTGGCAGCTTCCTGTGATCTAGAATTAAAGTGCGGCATGGTGATAACCACACTGCACCAGGAGTTCCTACATGAAGAAGAAATGTCTGCCTTGAGATATACATCCAGCGAGGGCGGGCATGTTTGGTCCTGTAATATCATCAATGCATGCAGGCTTCCAGTTCAGGCCTTTAACTACGAACCGCATACTGTACATCAGCCAACGTCTCTATTACAGTGATGTGTGGTTTCTGAGATGCTGCACTGAAACAAAAAGTCCTCTCACTCAAAGCCTGGCCACCAAAGCAGATTGTCTTCTTGTGTTTCATAGTGCATGGGTCAGATCTCCCTCTTACACAGTTGTACAGATCTCCGCAGAGTGTAAACATTCAAATCATGAGCCTGCGTCTGATTCATGTGTTCTCACCACACCCGAGATGGCGCAGACCACAGCTCCAGCCCGGTGTTAGGCCAGGCCTGCACATCCTGTCTCACGTCAAAGATCACAAAGCAAAGCTGAAGTGCAGAGCTGAGCTGACAGCCTGTCCACAGAGGCCTGCTCTTTAACAGATCTGACACTAACACAACACAGTGCGGGCCAAGTGGACCTGTCACCCTGACACCTCATAAAGCTCCCAGTATACGTCTCTCTCTGCACTCCATGGGAAACAGCTGGGAGCTAATGACACAATGAGCGTCTCAGTCCAAGACAGGCTGGGTGGTTTGTGTAAGTGCTCCGCCAGGGATACGAATGCATAATTTCAAAAGAAATTAAAGCGTTATGGGAAACCGAACACTAGCAAAGCAAAGCAGCCCTTTTTTTTTATTCTGTGTTGTTTTACTTCCTGCAGATGCCAAAACCTGCACAAAAAAAACAACAAAAAAAAACAACAAAACAAAAAACAGGCGGCTGACTTCCAAAAGAGGAATGAGAGATAGTGCTTATCTGCTGCTTATCACAGGGACACTCTGCAAGCACTGACGCCGACAAATCATTCACTAACAGCCTGTGTAGGAAATTAGTCCACTGCACACCTCTGTACTCAAATGAATCAAACTTGTTTTATATTCATCTTATTTTTGATCCTATATTGAAGGCTGAAAGGTGTTTCTCCCACCTCTCCCTCCAGTCTCTGTGAACCCTCACACTAACGCTTCATGCTGGATTTACAGAAGCTGTGGTATTCACTGAGCGCACACCCATGAGGAAATCATGTCTACTGTCTGCACAAAAATGCAGATTATCTTACAGTATATGTCTGCTGCTTCTATAAATAACATAACTGCACAATTGACTTTGTTTCCTTTAGTGATAATATGGCATCGACTGATCAGAGCAAATTTCATTTCAGTCTGCAGAGTTTTAAAAATGAAACTGCACAAACTGCCATATCAGCCCTGATGATTAATACTTAATAATAGCGGTAGTGCTTGCTATTTTGATACTAAAGACCACAGGTATGTGTATAATGGAACGAATAGCAGGAAGGAAAGCTGTTATGATGGCTGAGCTGAGTGGACTGTGCACCAAGCAGAGGGTGTGTTGTGTTATTGTGTCGTCTGAGGTCAGCCGGGGGTTAAACTCACCTCTATGGGCCGATGTGGGGCTGTGGACAAATCTACCTGGAGACAGAAACAGACAGAGGAGCAGGGGTTAGAGGGGTCAATGTTAAAAAATAAAAAAAAATCACAACACAGTTACGCCTTCTCTAACAAGCACTGCATCTGTAATGTTTCCTTGACAGGTGTGAGTGGGAGGAATATTTTACTATACTTACAGGAAGACAAGCAGTGATTCATTTTGGATGTTTATGTGTGTGTTTGTGTATATGTGTGTGTGTGTGTGTGTGTGTGTGTGTGTGGGAGTGGGGGTTAAGTTATTTTCTGCATGTCCCACCACAGCAGGCAAAAGTCAAAGTGATTTGGACACTGCAGGGGTGTTGTCTCCACATATGTTTACGTGTTAAAAAAAAAACAAAAAACGTCCACAAAGCTTTCATGTATGCATGCAGCTCGCCGCACAAAAAGCACGCAACGGCAACAAATAAAAACACACGCTGACTGTTGGACCTCATGTTTCAATCAGAGCTGGGTTTTTGTACCATCAGCGCATTCCTATAAAAAGGCACGGCGCTGTGCAGATTGCTGCTCTCCTCTCCATCTCCCGGAAGTCTTACAGGTGTCGAGGGCGGATGATGGTCTGCTGCCAGATTCTAGTCTGCACTAAACCAATGACTCGTGCTAAAGGTGCAACCAATAAGCAGCTGTCGTTGATCGTCCAAAAAAAAACTCTAATTCTAACCAATCAGAAAGCATCTAATGCTGCTTATTTCAATCACTTCCAAAAAAAAAAACCTGTATATATTTCTCTTATTACATAATCAGATCAATCCCACATAACACAAATCTTCTAACAGCCATGAAATGAAACATTGATTGTCTGTTTTTTTTTTTACTCCTTTGCCTCACTCCCCTTTAAACTTTCGTTTTGTTTTTTTTTTTCCTTTACCTGGCTCTCATCCAGCACATAACTAGCTTCTACCACACTGCAATGTGTTTATGCCAAAGACAAGCCGAAGAAATTTAACACACAAAACACAGAGAACGAGAGATATATAGAGACAAACAGAAAAAAAAAAGAGTGAGGCTGATGGTCTCCAGGTGAGCTTAAAGCATCCTGACAGAGTTGAGACGTGGTCTGCTCTGTTGACTTGTGGAAACATGACAATTAATCAACTCAAAAAAACATTAAAAAAAACTGTGTCAGAATGTAATTGATGCTTCCAAGAACACAGTCAGGCAGGTTAAAATATAATAAAATATAACAATGGTCCATGTACAGGAACACAGCATGTATTCCGGTAGTATATCAACAGCAGCAAGTTAGGACATCCAGAGTCCTCCTTGAACTTTACCAAGCATTTCCCCCCTCCTCCTCCTCCTCCTCTAAACTCTTGGAAAACGCTCTGCTTATGCTCAAAAGTTTATAGCTTATGACACATATAAATTACAAATATAACCCCCACACGGCATGTAAACAAGAGCATGAAAAATTGCAGCCACAGAGCCTCAAGTGAAAACATCTGTAATTTTGCAAACAAGACATCTTGCAAAACTGACATTTGGATTTGCAGCGGAGCCTCTTCGGGGAGGCTGAGATGTTATCACTTCAGAACGCGTTCACGGGAAAAAAAAAAAACACACACACACAACCCCATCTCTTCTGAAACAACCTCGTCTCCGTGGAAAAGCCTGAGATGCTATCTATCAGTCGAGAGTGTGTTAACTGCCAGCACGTCTAACGCGCAACGCTTTCAAAGAGAAGAAGCGTCTTTGCGCGCAAAACTACAGAACTGGCTTAAATGTAGAGGCTTATTTCCCCCCTCTCTCTTCTTCCTCTGAAGGTTACATCTACTTCACTTAGAAGAGCACACATGCCGCCAGTTTTATACAGCGCTGGTAAACTGTTTTGGCATTTTATGGCATTATAAAATTGCGCAAAAGCGGCGTGTTTTAACTCGCAAGCAGCCTCGCAGAGAACTGCTGATAGCGCTTGTAGATAAATATTTGCACACATTGAACACAAGGCTTGAGTAAACCAATTGTACATGCTGAGGGCACCGAATGACTTTGCAAAGCGTCTCGTTTTGGAAAAATCAAATAAATCAATCAATAACCAAACTATGTTGAGCCTACCTCTTGCAGGTAACCTGTGAGGTGTAATAAGATCGCCACGCTGGAAGCCACCTGAAGCAATCCCATAACAGCGAGGGTTCCGAATAGGAGCGGCCGGCATGTGGGCTCCGAGTGTTGCACCGGGTGGAAGCGGTGCTGCCCTGCCTCCATGTCGACGGTGTTCCGCAGGTAGCCTCTGTACTCGCTGTGGGTAGCTGCCATGATGCGCGCTCGGTGTGTGCAGTTCAGACCGGGGGCCAGGTCTCAGACTCAATGCAAGGAAGGAAACGGAGGCTGCAAGAGTCCCTATAATCAGCGGTGGGTGGGCTGACAGAGCTGGCTGGCCGTCTGTAGCCAATCAGTGCGCTCAAACGGATCGACGGAAAAGACTTTTCCAAGACTGGCAACCAGATCGACCTGAGCGCAGGACAGGTAAAGCGAGCTCTTTATGGCTTCAGAAACACATTTACACGCGCTCCACCCCTTCTCCTGCGCGTCCACACCCCCCTCACGCACGCACATACAAACACACGCGCGCGCACACACAAACACACACGCACACACACACACAGAGCACTGAGGCTGAATCAACACACAGCAGGGATGGAGTGAAGTATTGCAATAAAACCTACCAGTGATTAGTGATGAGTTTACACACCTACTGTATGATAACACTTAAATATTATTTAGGTCAATAACCAATACATAAATATAATAATAATAATAATAAATAAAAACAATTCATGTGACAAAAATGAGACAATTTACGGAATTAGTTTAAATGTTTTATGAATGAATAAAAAAAAAAACACGTTCATGCAAGTCATTTGTCTTATTTAGACTTGCATTCATATTTTACTCAATGATCCGCTCAGACATAGTTCCACGCGTGTTCATTCAGAGTGGATGAAGAAGCCTGCGAGTATTCTTCAGGTTCAACTGCCGGACACGAGATGTCTCCTGATTCTGATCAGATTACGAATAATAAAAAAAAACAGAGAAACGTCCCACAGCTTAGTAATGTTATGTAATAATGCATTTCCCCGCATTATGTAATAAATGAGTACATAATGCGACGGTTATTACAAAATATAGGAGTTGCATTTTATTGTGGTTATTAATAAATGTAACAATATGGTACATCATATAACAACCAACCAAAATGTCTTCCTTTATATAATATATATGTATATATATATATATATATATATATATATATATATATATATATATATATTATTTCATGCATTCCAACGTCAGTCATACTGACTCACAGTATTTATTTAATAAAGATACTTTTATTTTGGTAGATGAGTAGATCTCTCACATTAAGGCATTAATTTTCAACATTTTGAAACATTTTTGAGTTGAGGCTTAAATTCATGCATCCTACGGTATGTAATGAGACTATAGTTTGACATACTGACACATAATGATCACAGTTTACTCCTTGAGTTTAGCAATCATTACTTCCTGGATCTAATTGTTATAATATAAAGTCTCAGCGGTAAAAAGATCAAACTATTCCAAATAGGTGAAATACGTAGAAACGTTTATTCATACGTTAACCACATCTGAACGTTTTCTGGTGAAGAAACAGCGATGTTCTTGATAAATTGTTAAGTTTAGTGACTAATTTCTAATGTGTCAGATTAAATGCACGTGTGTGTGTGGTTCCTGCAGGCTGTCTGTCACTCACAACGCTTTTATGGTACGTATTTCCCCCAAATGTCAATATGTTCCTTTAATATTTCATAAAAATTCAAATTTTGTTATTAATCTTACTCAAATATTACCCAGATAGAGGTAATAACAGTAAAAACAGAAATATAAAATATAATAAATATATTATTGTCTATTTCATATATATCTAATATATATCTATTTAAAAGTCTATGCATTGAAGCAAAGAATTGCTACTTTTACTGAAAAAAAAAGATACACTATGCAACCTGGATTTCCAATATTACAGCAAGTGAAGAAACCAATGCTAAACCTAAAAAAATAAGTCATAATGATTCATAGAGTGTGTGTGTGTGTGTGTGTGCGCTTGTCTAGCCACACGTTTAATAGCCTCAGGCCTCATTACGAGAGCAAACTGAAGGTAAGAGGAAATGACCCTCTTACCTTCATGAGTCTCACCACAGTCCATTAGCTCATTATTTCTCAAGGTTCGCCCCACCGTGTCCAACGACAAACCAAAACTTTCTTCTATCATAATGAAAAGTGGTGTTTTTTTTGTGCTGTGACGATGATGTGGACACAGATTAAGCAATGAGTTGTGTTTATTGCTGTAAACGAAAAGCCACAACCGTTCTGTTATCTTAAAAGTCCACCATACATGTCCCACGTACATGATGAAATTCTGGATTACACACACACACACACACACACACGCACGCACGCACACACACACACACGCACGCACACACCTCCTGACAGAAACATCTGGCTCTTTAGCTGTTTTGCCATTGAACTTCCTCAGCTTGTAGTTTGGTGGTGGGCCAGTATCATATTTCTTTTTATCAGAGCTTTTCCGCTAATAAAAAAAGCAGAAACTTGATAAGAGCAGTGAGAAAAAAAAAACTCCCAAAAAAGTAAAAAAAAAAAAAAAAAGCGGGCCGTAAAATCAAAACAACAAGCAAGAAAGTTGTTGAAACGCTCCGTAGAACTGAGGAAATCTGCAGAGTCACCATCTGTGGTTTCGTCACCTTCTGCATTATATATATATATATATATATGAGTCATTGTTAAAAAAAATATTGATTAATAAAGCTTTAAATAAGCAAGAAAAACTAACACAAATAAAGTGAACTTGTACTCTGGGTCACAGCATTGGCTTAGTGCTATAAAAACAACAACAACAACAACAACAAAAAAGAAGTGGATTCTATTAATTCACACTCATCTTCCCATTATAATTCGCTTACATGGGCACTCTCCAAAAACACACATGCACAATAAGGTATTGTCACACAGCACTGCTGGACCACCTCATTAAGGCTGAGTGTCCACAGACGGTCCCGCGGTCTCACATCGCGGCTGTTGCAGCATCTAAACATGGCAGCGGCTCCTGTTAGCCCAGAGAGTGACCTCCCTAACCTCTCCTGCCAGCAGAACAACAGCGTAGTATTTGAAAACCTAGCAGAAAAATGAACCTCCTTCAGGAGCAGCAGTTATTTTCGGCCGAAGCAGTGACAATGGAAAAGGAGGTGTGGTTGTAGTAGGTTGGGTGAGTTTGCGAAATCCAAGCGAATTTCTGGGTGCCAGAGGAGTTCATGGGAGAAAGCTGGCTTTTTATATGCGCTCGGCCCCTCCTCAAACCAAATCCAACCTCATGGCGCTACAATCATTTAATACTCCATCATTATGGTGCTTTCTAACTTCATCAAACCGCACACATGACTTTGGTTATGTTGTAGTGCGACCACATTCCCTCTTTACTATTACTCTCATTTTTACCACGCTTATATAGAACTGCCTCTATTGATGTTTTGCTTCTGAAACACAAGGACTGGAGTCTGTGCTCAGACAGACAGCTTCTTCCTCACCCTCGTTTCTGAGCGCGCCCGGCGTCGATGTAGACCCTTATGTAACTCTTAACGTCTCGGCTCCAGCGACCTCCTACACTCGGCTGGCCGTGGCCTGGTCTTTAGCGTTGGATGTGGTGCTATGAAGTGCTCTCTCCTCTCAGTCAGGGGTCGTTAATACACCGTGAGAACCTGTGTTTAGCTGTGGGTTTTCTGTGCCCTCAGCTATTTCCTCCGCGGAGTCAGGAGCTCGGTGCTGCGGGCAAGAAAAGAGTGGAGGAAAGGTTTGGAGCAGTATTCAGGTTATAACGTGTGTTTGTTTGGGTTCTATCACACTTTTTATTCATGTTGGGTTGACTGTGTGCTCGTAGATATGTGTGTGTGTGTGTGTGTGTGTGTGTGAGAGAGAGAGAGAAAGAGTGTTTGGACCGTCTCCATGCCCCAGAGTTTAGCTATCTGCAGCCTGCCAGAGAGTGAAACGCGATGCTCTTACAGATGATGAGAGACAGCCAAAAAGCCCTGGAGCTAAAGAGAGGGGAAAAGAGGAGAGAGAAAAAAAAAGAGGTGAGATATGAATGACAGAGAAGAAAGGTAAAAGTACAAGACAGAGAACTGAGAAAAGTGCTCATATAAATGCATGCAAAGATAAGACTGGAGACAGGGCGTTAAGCTTTTGCCACTGGCCAATTCTTACTTTGTTATGAGCAACTTCTTATCTCTAGTTTTTTTTTATTTTTTATTTTTTAATAGCATTCCTTGTTCAGCGTGCCCTCACAATCACCCCGAACCCTAAACTCTGCAACCTCACACTTGGTCCATGAACTCTGACGTCAGCAGTTTCTCCACTCTGAGGTATCGGGGGTCCAGGTGTGAAGGTTCAGGGTTCAGAGACAGACTGTGGAGTCACAGTGAGCAGCATCTGGTCAGTCTGGTTCTTGCCCATGGCTATTTCAGCTTCAAAGCAACCAGCATGATTCCACTGGATTCAGCCTGTTTTCAAACCAGAAGGGTAGAGATGCATAAATTAGGGAAGCCAAATATGAGGAAATGGTTGTGCTTCTTCCTGGCATAAATGCACAATGGCACGGATTCTGGGCACAGCTGTTGTTATTAGTGTTTGATAAACGGAGCACTTCTTCTGTAATAACATCTTCTCCAGCTTCCTCGTGGATAGAAAAGGCCGTCCTACACCAGAGTGTATTACAAGGCCGGATTTTTCCACTGTTTCTGGTCTCTTTCATCTGATTGAGAGGCTGCACGGCATACAGAGCGACAAATTGTCTTTCTCCCTCTCAGTCCCACATCCTTTTGTGGTAAAAGGGTCACTCCAAGTCTGCTTTAAAACGTACACACACACACACACACACACATACACTGTCTTCCTGACTGTCTTTATTCTCGCTCAAAACGTCTTACACTGCCGCTTCCATAGCAACCCCAATGTTGACACCCCGCTGCCCTCCTCATCCTCCTCATCCTCCTCCTCCTCCTTTCTAGTCACATCACACCAGAATGCGGTTTTATCAAAACTTCACATTTGAAAAGAAAATTGGAGCGATGATCAACCCAAACAGGGATATTCCAGACCATTAGGCAGATCCTGTTTCAGCTGATGTGTGTGGGAGAGTCGAGGGTGAACACTGAGCAGACTATCAAAGCGGGCACTTGTAGATCGTGTGGAGGGAAACACGGTAAAAACGGCACGTGACACCACCACAGATGATGCATCACCATGTATTATTTATGTCTAAGTAATTATCTGACAGTTATCGTATTAATGATGCCTCTCATGTTTTCCTTGGAAGCGGCGGCGCATGGGAACAAGCTGTGGGAGGGGTCACATGACCACACACCTGCCAAGAGAGGAAGAGGATGTCCACCTGAGCAGCAGCAGCCCCTATTGGAGACGCCACCACATGTATTGATGCAAATAGGCAGTTATATCAAACAAATGAATGAACACAGTGGAATCATGCAGTATATAACATACAATTATTAAATAATTTAAAGAAAAAAGAAAATCCAGACAAACCCTTGCCTGCATAACGAATAACGCCAGACTTGTACACGTGTACGCACTACTGTGGGCACACACAGCTGCAAAGCAGTGGGAACCAAGCTTTCCTCGTGAACACACACACGTCACTCCCCTGCTCGAAGTTCAACACACTTGGCAAAAGTTAAACACTCACAGTCTGTCAGCACTCCCCCGGTGCTCCAACATCCTCTCGCCCTCTGTTCCTTCCTCTTTGTTCCCCCGCGTCCTTTCTTCCTCTCATCTCCCTCTCTTACATCACAGCGCAGACAGTGTTTCTTTCAAAAGATTAATCCTCACATTTTGCCTTTTCCAGTGACGCAGCAAAGTAGCTGAAGCAAAGCCCACGCTGTGTGTTCCACATCATGCCTCTAATTGCGTCTGGTACGGTTACCTGTCGTGGGTTTGATTACACACTTTAATGAGATTGTATGACAGATGTTACCTTGTCAGCCCCCCCCCACCCCCCCTGTTTGAAGCCAAAAGAAGCTTGGTGGTTTTGGCTGGTGAGGTGCACATGAGCGAATCAGTGCAGCATGCTCCGTAGTTTTGATATCTTGGATGACCCCTTGTGCTTCGTTCATCTCTAAACCGCATCTCTCTTGTGAAGCATTAATTTTTTTATGAAAAAGAAAATCCATCACTGGCTCTACTGCCATTGAACAGGGCTGGGAAGAGGAGGAGGCGGAGGCGGAGGAAAAAAAAAAAGGAAAAAAAAACAAAACAAAAAAAAAAACACCAAGGCACCACTGACCATGACATCAGCAGGAGATGGTCATGTCAGGATCTCCCAGACTTGACCTCCGTTTCCTCTCTGCGGTCACATCAAAGTGACTCAGCCCAGAGCCTGAAGACACAGACCACCGTATCATCTATGGGTGTGGATGTGAATGTAAAAAAGAAGTGCTCTTAAGGTCATTGATTTGATTTGTCAAGATGTTTCCTTTTCCTTCATACCCCACACTTACACACACACACACACACACACACCTGTGTCAATACAGCAGTGGGTGGAAGCAGACAAGAGATAAGCAGAGACACAACAGAAACTCTGAACTGTGTTCTCTATTTCTCCAGGGTGGGAACAATCATATGCCGTAGGCATTAGCTTAAAGGGATGCTTGTTGTTTTTGTGAGTCACTACCAATGTTCACAGATAATACCTAATATTATATGCCATGTTACCAGGTCCACACCAACACCCAGCGGCTGTTTTTCATCACCAAAGAGTCAAAACAAAGCAGTCGGTTTTTGCGAAACGCAAGCAGCCCCTCTTGACTAAGATATTTCCCCTACGCCCAAAGTCCACTTTTTCTGCCCTCCTCGAATCATTTTCAGATAAACACTCTTCAGCGTTACTCAGCCGTTCCCACACTCTTCACAAACTCTTATCGCTTGCTACTTACACTCACTTTCTTCCATCACCGTCTACATCCCTTCGCTCCCCATTGTGCCAGGGTATATCACACGAACACACACACACACACACACACACTCGCTCACGGTTACAGCATTACAATGTGGTCGCTCCTGGAAACAAACAGACAATGGCAGGGACATGTCATGAGCAGTGTTCTCCTCGTGTTATGAAAGACAAGTGTTTCCAACTCCGGCGGTGACTCTGTGGGATCTTTCGTTTGTCGTGACCTCACTCGTAAAGACAACAAGATTAAGGCTACCATGACTTCTGTTACCATGACACATGACTAAAGCAAGTGGACAAACAAGTTGAAGCAGTTTGCTCCTACAAAGGCTGCAGGAGTTAACCGGTGGATGAATGGTTGACCGGTTGAAACAATAACACAACGACTACTTTTTATAAGCTACTTTTATAGAATTAGTGTTGAATAACATGCAGTTTGAGATCGGTTCAAGTGAACACATTTGGGAGGTGTCAATGAAGAGAACCTGAGCTCATCTGACAGGGCTGTGGGGTAAAAAAACGAAACATCTGGGGTACCGTTGTTCCAGACATAATAGCGTGACATAAGTTGTTCCTGAAGTTGCTCAACATCAACAAAATGATGAACCACTCCACTCCATAAATCAGTCAGTATTACCGTTGGATCGTGCAGCTTTTTGGACTGCGGGATCAGAACCTCCGCCTAAAAAACAATTGATCACAAGTCCCACAAGAAAATGAATTATGTGAGAAACAGCGGAAGTGCATCATTGCACTGCATGCTAGAAACACAACAGGTCATCTAACATAACCTCGGACCCACCTCCATGATTCAGCCCCTTGGCTCATTAACCGCTCACACCTAATAGTCCGTATTGACAGAAGAAAGAGCAGAGGCATTGGGAGTAGGAGAACAAAAAAAAAAAAAAACAAAGGAGATTTTCTTCAGGCGGGAGTAAACAAAAGCCTAGTAAGGATGAGGTAGCTGGTTTTCCCCTTTCTGATACAAAGCCCTGTACAGTATATCATGGATTCCATGGAACTGACTCAAACAACCCCCTGCTCTCCCCCATCTACTGGACTCTCCCAACAACCAAGCCGTTTGTTGCTGTTGGGAGGGAAGTGATGTCTGTGACTCACTGAGTTGACACAGTTGAGGAAGGCAGCGGGGGATGCACCAAGCCAGGACCCTGCCTATCTGATGTCAGAGTGTGTGTGTGCGTGTGTGTGTGTGGGGGGGTGTAGATATCATCCCACATTACTATAGAACAGACTGAGGATGTTATGCCATTAGGCTCCTGTCTGTCTATGTATATAACTGACAGACAATTTTCTACACAATAACTGCTATACATTTCATGTGAGGACAATGTGTGTGTGTGTGCATGTCAGATGCATGGCAGAACAGATTAATAAAAAGCATCCATACTCCGCTGTTGTGTCTGAATGACATTCCTGTGGCCTCACTTCTGTGAAGCTGTTGCAATCTTTGATTAGGGCTTCTGTGGTCATGTTTTAGTAAGTTTAGTAAGTCTCATCCTGGATACTCACTCCTGCTGTGGCCGCCTAAAATACCGACTGACGCAGTCTAAATAACCGTCAGTTGTGTCACTTAACCACTAGATCGTGGTTTCTCACGATATCCAGGAAGTGTACTGATAACATTTCCTTGACTACAGCTGCTCCTAAGAAGAAAATAAAAATAAAAGATTTAACATTATAATAATAAAAACGATCATAATAAGGCTTTTAAGGCAATAGGATAATATTTAATGCTGGATTGACAGGTCGCTGTTCAATAATAACCTCTAATCTATTTTGAAATTTTTCAGTCACTGCATTAGTCAACCTAAGTATGTCGTTGGTGTAACAGTACATGTTGCCGTTTGTATTGTATGGTTGTAGTGTACGACTGCTTGTTTTTTGGTAGACTTACAACCTGTAGTAAGTTTGAAACGGTCATTCGAAGCTGTCGTTTTATTTACCTGTTTTTCACTTCATCCAGTAAACGACAAAAAACAAAACAAAAAAACAACGTACATGCTGAAACGTTGTTTGGTTTGTACCCACAGTCATTACTAATGGGACTTTCCCAATGTATTTTTTTACTTTTTCTCTGCACATACAGGCCCCACTGGGTGAACCAGCCATGATAATAATGCCTGACATGACTGCAAATATGATAAACTGTCCAAATACAAAAATACTATATATATATATATATATATATATATCTAATAATATGTTCCATGACTGAAACTGTAGAAAATGGTAGAGAAGTTGTCTTCTTGGGCTCTTCAGTGTGTTTGATTCAAACCAGGTTCAGTATGGGGTAAAGGACAGGAAGCAAGAAATGTCAAATCCTCAGTCGGACCACTCTTGTTTCTTTCCCACCAAAAGCGAGGGGATAACAATCTGACTATCTGATTTAGATCTCCGCATAACCCCCACCCCATATCCCCTAATTGGAGGCCTACTGGAAATGACATCAGTCAGTCAGGTCACCCACACGCTGAGCCAACCATAGCCTTGTATGGCTGGTCTGTTGTCTGTCAGCAGGCCTCCAGCCGCTCAAAAGATCAGAGATGTGCTTGTCAGACACATTCCTCGCCTCCTGTATCACTGTACAGCCTGCAATTAGGTATTCCCATCTTCCCTCCTCCCTCTCTCTTTCTTCTTTTCTCTCCCTCCATGTCAGACAGACACCTCCATTCATTCAGCCGCACAGAACGCTGTACGTACGCTGACAGGTAATGGCCATTGTAGTGAACATTATCTAATTATACATTTGTTCATGTGCGGTACAGTGTTATCACACAGCAACAATAGCAGGTTTGTGCGGCTGTATTGAGCCATACGTAAGGACTGTAGCGCCGTTGTTGAGACCGACTTTGATGAATACACATCTCTTGTGTTTCCTTTGGCACCTGCAGCACAGGTAACAGTAAAGAGACAGCATGTCAGCGTGGGTTTGGAGGACTCTCTGTAGTTAACAGCAGGTTGTTATCGCTTGGAAATCCACCATAAATCAGGATTTACAAGCACAAAAAACGTGACAGAGCATTCATCAGTTAAAAGTAAGACTGACTTTGATGTGTAGTTTCTGTTGCAGTGAGGTAAACACCGGTTGTAGCTAAGGATTACTCATTACTGATTTTTAGTCAATAAGGCGTTCATTTATAGGTGGTAGGAGAAGTAGGGGAGAACAGGGTTGGTAGTCACACTTATTACTTTCATCTCGAATCCCTCAAAAACGGTGTCCTTAATTGATTCCCTTTCAATGTTTAATTGAAGCTTAAAGTGTCAGGTAGGAATAGAGTGACCGTTGTCTCCTTCAGCGTATTCTGTATAAAAGATGTGGACTGTGAGTGATAAGATTTTTGTGATTTTTTTACTAGTAGTAAAACTAACATGTTTCAGAAAAAAAAATCTAAACTATAAACTATAACTATAGCTCTCTCATCGTGCATTTTAATGGTGACAATTGTTTTATTATAAAGCCATTGTGTGTGAAAGCTGCGCAGAGAAACACTAAAGAGCTGGATATTTACATCGTGACATGGAAAAGCACTTAAGTCCTCTCACCTCAATGTGTTTTTTCTGAAATGATCTTGTCGTGACCTTTGAACCTAATTCTGAAAAATTTCAGTACCATGATTTTTTTTTAATAGCATCCTCCAGGGAACGACATTCAATGAATATGACAACCAAAACAAAACAAATCTAAACTTTTCAGTAAAGCCAGTCACTTCTTGCAATTGAGCAAAAGGCAAACTAAATTAATTTACTTGAAACTGAGACTTCATCTATAATAGCACACCATGACAAAGTAAAATAATGTTTAACATGACGTAAGAAACGTGATTTCTTATTCTAATTAAAAGCAGAGAACAACTAAGAGCACATGAAAAAGCTTTATTGTCACACCGAGCTTCAACATGAACAAATTTAGAGTTTTGACCTCAAGCTTTGACTGTGTAAACTATTCAGCAATGCCACTGGGGAGAACAAGTAGTGAATTCACTATTATATAACTTACATGTACATTATTTATTAAATATCTTTATTTGGCAGGATTTTACAAGGAAGCAGGAAAAATACAGAAGTGAGTGGATGTGAGGTACATCTTTTTTTTTTTTTTTTTTTAAATCCCTCCTGTTTATGGTCAAAGAGGCAGAAAGTAACACTGGGAACAACAGTAGCCAAACAAATCTGCTTCTAAATGGAGTTGAGTCTTTGCAGGTACACATCCAGCTTTCACAAACACAACAATATAGCGCTATAGGTCATCCGGGGTGCACAGGAATGTAAAGTAGATAAAGAAAATAAGAGAGGGATGTGTACTGGGGGGAAAGTCCTACTTCCACAACTAAACATTCACACTGGGAAACAATTTGTACACTGCGATGCGCTTTCTTCACGTGTAATACATTCCTTTCATGTAAACCAGGATATAAACTCTCCCTCACTTCTCGGGATAATACTTTACTTCTTTTCTACCGTTTGTTTTCAATAGTAGGCATAACTTGGGTATTTTTTTTTAAATAGTGGATTTTGTGATATATTCATTTTTGCATGTAAACAAATCAAACAGGACAAACACCTTTAAGATTATATGACCATTTGGCAGCCTAGAGATTAAGCAGGAACAGACAAGGCATCTGCAGAGGCCTATAGCATACTGTTAGGCAGTGTGGACACAGACAAATCACTGCAGATTAATTAGTGTAGGCCAATACATTATATGTTGAGCTTAAAAAGTCAATGAAGATTCAGCCATGCAGGTGAATACTACCAACAACGCTTACTTTATAGTAATAGATGCAAGGCTGTGGTATATTACAGTGTTTCGAACTCAAGAAGGAAGGTCCTCATAGACATCTGAGGACCGCACAACATCATCTCATCCTTAGGTCCCTCATTAAATCATAACAATAAATAAATACAGACAGCATAAATGTATCCCAATAATCCTTCTTTGTGGAGTTGGAGGTGGTGGGTGTGGGTGTGTGTGTGTGTGTGTGTGTGTGTGTGTGGGGGGGGGGGGGGGGGGTATTCTGCAGTTGAACTCAAGTTGAACTCTAGCAGCAGAGCAGGCTGTTCATGTTGAGTGTAAATTCACAAAGGAGGCCAGGAGAGGTCTTGACGACAGTGCTGGAAATGCCCAGTCTCTCCTGTGCCAAATCAAAAAAAGTGCATCTCAGCACTCCAAGTGCTGTTCGTGTAGACGTACACATGGGGATGGTGAGTAACAAGGGTGCGTATAAAAGAAAGGAGGGGGGAGTATTGCGTGGACGTCGTGGTATTCAGAGTCCTTCATTCCACAAGGTGACTGTGGAGTGCGGGTCGGTCACAGAATGTGTGATTCCAGGGTTGAGCTATGCAGATGCTGTTAAGCTTGTGGTTTTAGAGGTGCACACCGATGTCTTTAATTACTAAAAGATCCACTATTTGCGTCACTGGATCTTCCCCGAACTGGACAAAGGCCACTGACACAGATGAGCACATACTACTGACCAGAGGGGAGGAGAGTCATTGTATGAGCTACATTTGGCAACGTCAGCCAAGATCATGGCTTCTTTCATAGCTTTGAGCAGCATTTCATGTTTAATTAGACATACTCTACCTTCAAAAAATATAGATACTTTTTTTAAAATACCGACCACCCTAGTAAACATCATCCACTCTAGGTATTTTTACTAAGTTTGATAACTATGGAGATTGTTGCTAGGCAAGCACTGTTACAGTATTAGATAAAACAAGAATACCAATACTGGTAAGAGGCAACTTCATTGAGCACTATTAATCATTCTACTACCAAACAAAATGGCCTGATTGATCATCAACACTAACTTTACTAAAATATACAACTTTAATGGTGCCTTTTCAGTCTCCATATATGGCAGCAAATCAGTCAAATGTAAGAAGTCATTACAACAGAGTGGATTAATACAATCATGGAACACTATGGGGACTAATTGGTTTGTGTCAGTGCATCATAAGAGTCATTCTAGCACCGATAATGCAAGATGTGGTGTGTATGTGTGAGCACAATTGCTCTCTCAACATGTGGAAACACCACCGCAGAGGTGAGCTGTAGTTTTGATGACATCATTTGCCCGGCAGCTATGGGGATTCCCTAAAACAAAGAAAAACACTAAACTAGCTGCTTTTCTGTCTCTGCCTTCAACAGATGGGGTTTGTCTCTCTCTCTGTCTATCCATCTTCTGCCTTTTTCTTTCTGTAGCTCAAGCACAACAGCAGTAGGGTGTGAGGGCTTCAAAGTGTAGGTGGGTGGAGGTAACAGTTCACTAAATCAACACATGTGATATACGCAGCCTGATGAATAATAAAACTGCAACAACTAAACAGGAGGTGGAAAGAAAAATGAAATACAATAGAAGTACTCTTGATTGCAGCATGCAATGCAAAACACGCTGCCACATTCATGAGTGTAAGATCAGCTGATTTGTATGGCGCCTTCTAGGAGGAGAGGAGAGGAGAGGAGAGGAGAGGAGAGGAGAGGAGAGGAGAGGAGAGGAGAGGAGAGGAGCTAGATGTGCTCCAGGAGCCACTGGAAGAGAGGGACACGGTGAGATTCTTTGCCCGCCTGGAGTGCCTCCTCTCTGGGCTGAGAGTGACTATGTGACTGGCTCTCTTCACAGTAACGCAGCAGGGTGTGCAGCAGCTCTCCCACCCTCCACTTCCTCTCCCGAAGCCTTTGAACCACTGCTGGAAGCTGAAATGGCACATAGTTATAATTTATTACGGTATTTCCACCTAACTGGTATCTTATAGTAGCTTATCAACTCGGCATGAAAATTAAAGAGCAATTTTGCTAGCATGGAAAATAGGATGAATATCAGTGCATTTTAAAAACTGGTCACTTTAAAGGAATGCACTATGATTATTTATTTAACTTAATTGCAACAGCTGGTGGTTTTGCCATTTGTCTCCACAGCAAACCCAACCATGACCATGATACAACAGGGCTAGCCCTCAAAAACATCAACAACCATGGAAAGAATTACTTCTTTCATTGAAGTAATCTGGTCTGGTTTAGGCAGGTCTTATATAAAATAACAATACCACAATGTGAATTTTGTTTTTAGAGGAGGTTAATGAATAGATTCATGATCACCTGCTGGAGCTCTTTGTCAGGATTCAGTTGGATCTGGGGGATGTCAGCCATGGAGGCTGCCACCCACTGCAGCATGCTCCTAAGCTGAGGGTCCAGGGTCACATTTTGGGTGCCATGCCAGAGCTCCCTGACATCCGAGTTCACTATGACCAGTGCAGTCCTTGAAGGCGGCGCCTGAGTCCTGTCCACGCAGAGAGTCCCTGCAGCACAGAGATATGTGGTTCATTTGTGATCAATTATTAGTCCTTAACACTGCATAGATTTCTACTGACCATTTCCAGCTTTTTTTAAGAGATTCAGATTCAAATTTATTATCCTACACAGGGAAATATTTTTGTGCTCCAGACTTAAAACCATAGGATCCATCATATGAAATATGGCATACCTCAGGGCTCTATTCTTGGTCTTCTGCTTTTCTCTTTTTATATTTCACTTCTTGGCCAAATTAAATTTAGTGACTTAGGTCCTATTAGTTTGGTGGCACCAGGACGTTGTTCAACATCCTCCGGAATCCACATTCTTCATATTCAGAAGTTTACAATTAATCTATAATATCGTAATATTGTCATCTAATTTTGGTCTAGTCCCTCCGAACAACATCTACTGTATTCCTGTCCATCCTAAAAGAAAATAAGAAATAAAATTGACTTGAGCCTTTTGATCCCTGAGTCCTAGGTTCCCATACTCCTGCAGGAGAACAGACCCAAAGAGACCCCCCCCCCCCCCCACACACACACACACAAGACAGAATGAGTGTCTGTGGAGGGAGTGGAGAGGATGAATGAGCATTAGTGTGGCAGAATATGGGGGTGGTAAAATCCCCGGCTACGACACACTCAGACAGTCTCTCTCACGCGCACACACACACTGTTCTGAATCTCAATGAGTGGAGAGAGCAAGACCTGAAATTAGGAGAGGAGCCTGCCTTTCCCCCCCCCATTTCCCTCTGCTGCCAAATTTAAGGATTTATGTTTTTATGTTCACAATTGCTCTTATTAAACAACACATTTAAACATTTGAAAAAAAAAAAAAATATCATTACCGCTAACCTATTAAAAGGTTAAATTTTCAGGATGTTAAAGATTCTTACCACTGGATTCCTCTTTGACCTCAGTCTCCTTGTCCTCTGTATTGTCACTGTTAAATGAGAAATATCACGCAGGTTAGTGAGAAGGGAGAAACAACAAGGGCGATGAGGCTGCATTTAAATAAATACAAAAGACAATAAGCATGCAAAAGAGAACAACATGCACAAAGACATACTTTAATTTAAGCATAGCAGGATATCATAAGTCACAAGGACTGCAATCAAAGCAACCCTGATCAAAAGACATCTTAGACAGATTGAGGAAACAAACTATGCTTCATGTTTTCAGTTTAATGTCTTTTGTCTGTTAAAACACAAAAGTACA
This sequence comes from Pampus argenteus, assembly GCA_036937835.1. Classification (NCBI taxonomy): domain Eukaryota; kingdom Metazoa; phylum Chordata; class Actinopteri; order Scombriformes; family Stromateidae; genus Pampus; species Pampus argenteus. The sequence goes on along the minus strand of CM072872.1, from coordinate 16,597,347 downwards.
TCTTGATCAGTATGGAAGTAGATTTTTCAATTCTTCTACTCAATCTATTCAATACTTTACCTATTGTGCAAATATATGCTGTGTGACGTGCCAAAAAACAGTTATTTCAACACAGCCTATGGCTACAGACACCAAGACTCTAAGGATATCATTTTCTTTGCAGCAGGAGGATGTCTAAGGAAAGCTTCTCACATTCACTCTTTTTATGAAAGGGGTCATAAAGTAACAATGACATTGTCATGAGGAGGACAAAGAACTACAAGAGACAGGACAGCAACAACTACAAAGTCATGCAAATGTACATTTAGTGTCATCTATCACATATTGGTGTTAATGGCTGTGCTTGAAGAGTACAAACCCACCAGTGGACAGCATATGTTGCAGCCAGCAGCTAATAGCATAGTTTGCCTATTTTATCAAAAATATTCTGACATATTGTAGCTTGACTAATGCAGCATATTTAACAGTATATGAAGCCATTTTCCTGTTTCTAATTGCCATGTTTAGAAGAAACTAAACAACAAAACTTAAATCTGTGAGAAACCTGCCACCTAATGGCGGGCACTGAACTAGTCATCTGCTATTTGATCATCCTCTGTGTCAGGTGACATATAGAACATACCCCATCACATCTCATATATGTCATTTTATATAGCAATATGAGATCCTGTAGGAAGGTCCTACTATTGGTTACAAAATTTCTGTAGAGCACCTTGTAACTTTATTTTGATTGGTGCAATATGCATAAAGTTATTATTGTTATCATTATTATATTTATTAATATCACGGTACAATGTATTTTCTGCAAAAATTATTTGTTTTCTAAGAAAATAATTTGACTGTTTTTTGGTTTAGTCCTGTGAATAAAATACCTGAAGAATCAAGGTACTTCATTTCACTTTGATTGAAGACCATGAAAATACAATGATGCTGCATATGTGGATTTGAATTAGCTTTCCCCCCACCCACTTTTTTCTGTACAGTGGCATTTTCCTGTGACAGTAAAGGGTTAAAACAAAAAGGACTATACAAGTAATATTTAATGATCACTGTTCAACAGCTCCATTTCTGAGAAGATACTGAAGTCTTCTACAAGCGCATGTTGATTCACATGCTGATTAATAGTACTGTACTACTATGGGCTGAAACAAGCGGCTGCTGGATGGAAACAAAAACACATTCACCAGCCCAAGAAAACAATGGTATGTTTAGAAATGGCTGGCAGTACAGATTAAACGTGTCAATGCTGCAGTAAATGTTTTGGGTTTTTTTTTAACAAACAGGGGCCTATGACATGAAAGAGTCAAAGCAGTAGCAGTTTATCTGGACCTAATGGTGGGTTTATACTGTTCAACAGTATTAATGCAGAGAGGGCACGAACCCCTAAAATATGGGGTTCATAACACTACAAATTATCCTATTAAACCTATTAAATTACATACAAGTAAGGCACAACCAGCAAAAGTTGAGCAATACATCGCATGCTGACATTAGTATCTAGAAGCATATTCCATGTCAAGCCTATTTATATTCAGAGCTTTAGTGTGGTCATGCAAGGAACTGGTGGTTCCTAGTATGAGACAAAGTATAAATCAAAATACCATTGTACAATGTTGTAAATCACTTTCATGTGAAGAAGCAATTCTCTGGCTCCGGTTTAGTGCTGAGATTTTCCACTGACGGATCTGTAACATGCTTCCTTACTTCCTTCTTTTTGGCTTCATAGTAAAATCTATTTCTTTGTCTCATTCTAGATGAACCTTTACATCTTAAGGGCATTTCAGAATCATAGCCATGTGTGAACTAGTTGCCGACCGACCTGTCAGAGGGGGAGAATGACATGCGCTCCTCACACGCCTCCCCCTCCAGGCCCAGACTGCTCCAGCTACTGCTGTTCCCATTGCTGCTGGAGAGAGAAGGCAGGTAATGCACCAATATAATACTGACAGTTGCTATCTGCTAAGAGGTACGTTATCACATGAGAGCTACTAAAATCGAGCAAATATTAGGATATAATGTATGATATAAAATAGCAGTTTTATTACATATGATATAATAACTGCACCAATTACGCAGCTTCAACAAACAAAACAGTATCAAACTCGAGAGTGATGACTATTTCTGGCATTTGGACGTATCCATTAAAATGTCAGGTGAGGTGAGCAGTGGAGGATTTTTCCATCATAAATCTCACTAATTCATCTGTAATGTTGATCGAAACAATTTGTTGCTAAAGGCCTAAGATGTTAGATCATTCAATTCACATCCTCGCATAAGCCTATTAATCCTGCAAGCTCCACCAGGACAACCAGCTGGCAACAGAAGCACAACACTCTCTCTGTAATTAGTCAATGATTAGCTGCTGGCTGGAACCTGTATAGCATGGCGTGCAGCACTCAAAGTGAGGCTGAAGGCAAGAATATTTCTGATATCTAACAATAATTCCATTAATCTGCCTAAACTACAGCTTTCTCCCTGTGGTTTGAGTAGACGACATACGGTGAGAGCTTGTTCATTTATTTAATAAACATGCTCAGTGTCTTGATAAGCTTTTGAAGGTGATTTTTCTTTTGTGTTCTGTTATTTTCATCTAAGCCGAAATGATTGCAGTGGCCCTTTGAAGAGACTCAACTAAATTACATACAGTGGACTTTATTCCTTTAGAAACAGTGCCTGAAGTGAAGAATGCACTCAAAGACACACCTTTAGAAAATATTATGATACATTAACTTGGCCCAATGTTCAAAATAACTAGCTGCTGACACAACGATTGTGTTCCTTCAGTATCTTGGGAACAAATCTCAAATGTTGTCAGTTTTGCCTCCGCAGAGATAGCAACATTTTCCAGAAATGTAAACAGCATATTTCCCAGATACCAGAGATTTGTGTGGGACCGTGTCACTAAGAGGGCTGCTACTCAGACTCACTTTTCCTATTCTCACTCTCTCTTTTTGCATACATAGTGACCAGGTCCATCTGAGAAGACAAGGCCAAATCTATACAGTATAAGTCAATACTTTCTTGAAAAAACAAAACAAAACAGCACAGACTTGAGAAGTTCTTCCTCCCGTTTCTGCCCAAAAACCTGACAATATATATATTGCTTGGGTGAAGAAAGCTAGTTGTTGTATACCTGTCACTGAGGTGGAGGAAGCTGCTGTTGTCATCTGGGTGCTCGTCCTCAAAGCTCAGGTTAGACCAGCTGCCCAGACTGTCATCTCCTACACTCAACTGCTGGGACACAGTGGACTCAGTGGCTTCCCTACCTGGAGAGCTACATGGACAGGGAGAGGAGACGAGAGAGGACGAGAGGAGAAGATTAAATTATGTGACAGTCCTGCTACAATTCTACCTTTGTTTGTTGCTTGAACTTTACCATTTTGTTATAGTTTTGATTGTTCAATCAATAAAAACACATGCTATGTGTGCTTTGCCACAGCAATGAGAGGAACATATTGAAAGCCAAAACGTGCATAAAGAGCTACCGCTAATGTGAATTCTGGTGTGCATACCTGATGTTGGCAGCCTGGCAGATGTTGGACAGGGCTGAGGTCATGATCTCAGCAGTTAGACTCTCGGCGTAGCTGGTTCCATCATGTCCAATGCCACTGTCGGCATTAAGGCTGGTGTTGCTTAGCTCACGTTTAGCTGTCTCCATTGCCATTGACACCATCTCATCTGCGAATGCTGCCCTGTGATCGAGGTCAATGTGGATCTTAGGAATCTCCAGGCCAGAGAGCCGCTCAGCCCTCGTCTGACCTTCCTGCCCCCATTTCCTCCTCTGTAAGACAGGCTGGTGGTGGTGTCTGCCAAGTTTGGTGCAGTAGGGGCACTCCTGGACCTGACAATAACGGCATGTCCTCTCCCCCAGGGCCTGACCCAGTGCTGTTCTCTCAGACAGCCTCTGGGTGTGAGAGTGTCTGTCCTGGCCTTGAGTTCTCTGGTGGTCCCAGGATGAATGTCCAACTGAAGATAGACTCATCTTCAGAGTGTCATCAACTATTTTCCTGGCATAATGCTCGATGACCTGCATCACCCTATTGTTGTAGCCTCCATCATACAGGCTTCCTGTGCTGTGGTAATGCCTGCTCTTACTCTCCTTGGACAACAGAGGGCAGGAGAAGGAGTTCCTGATGAGATTCTCTGCCATGTTTTCAAGTTTAGATTTCTTGTAAAGACACGGATCAGTGAGAGACTTCGGCAGTCGCACAGAGGAAAGGTGGAGCTTGCGTGTGACATCACAGGTGATGTTGTATGCCAAGGACTCTGCAAAGTTGACCAGATCCACATACTCCCTCTGGCCCCGCTCTTCAGAGTCCTTGCAACAACACTCAACATCATTGCCTGAGGGACAAGCCACTGACTCTGCTATGTCCTTGGGTGATGAGGCCTCACTACTGGAAGCCTTCCATTCATCTGGCAGGGACTTTGAGGAGTGAAGGCGGGTGCTCGAGGATCTCTGCTTAATCTTCCGACTGGCATGAGCCAAGCCTTGTTTTATGGAGCGGTAGGCCAAACGGCTCGCATACTGATCTAAGACCAACTCTCTACTGCCTCCCTCCTTTTTTAGCACCCTGATGAGGTAACCAGCATATTCATCTGTCACACTCTCACAGCTGGGATACTCTGACGACAGGCCAGAGCTGGAGCTGGAGATGGTGCTTGAAGCAGAGGTGGGAGACCTGAAGATGGAGGCAATCATGTCGTTTGACCACTGCTCAGCTAGCCTCCCTACTCTCCAGTCTCTGTTCTGGTCTGGACTGATTTGAGACTGGTGGTGGTGATGCAAACATTCAGAGCTAGACCTGTCCAAGCTTCTTCTTCTGAGAGGTCTGTGATATGGACACTGCTGTGCAGAGCTCACCATTCTCTTCACGTCATTGATGACCTCTCCTGCCACCTCCCCAGCATACACCCATAAAGTGTTCAGGGTCTGCTCTGAGAACTGAGCCACGCTGTCTCTCCTCCTCTCACTGCCCTTGCTCATCTCTCCCTCGTCCTCTGCCACTCCCAGAGTGTCCATTTCTGTTGCCATGGAGACGATGTGACAAGCTAACCGCTCAGCATAATGGAGAGCTTCCTTGTTAGACATTCTGCGTGCAGACATCTGGTTCAATTCATGCCGGCCACCCCCTGTCTCCAAGCATCTGTTAGTGCCACCAACACTGCCCTCTTCTGCCAATTCTTCCTCCTCTTCATCCTCATTGCCCTCTGCCTCCTCAGAAAGAGATCTCATCAGTTTGAGCATGAACTCAGCCTTGTCTGCCTCAGGGGTGATGTCTTTTGGCCCTGGGCCTGGTTCGGGCTGATAGTGAGGGGTTGGAGGGGGGGTAGCAGGGGAAAATTCCTTAGCAAGCTTGCTTTTCAGCTTCTTTGAGAACTGCTTTATTTGTTTCTCCTTGGACACCTCATTGGGCTGCTGAGGAGTGGAAGGAGGCGTACCAGGAGTCCCACCAGATTTTTGTCCAGAGCTTGGAGCCGAGTCATCTCCGGGATCAGATGTCTTCCTTTGTCCACTCGGCTCTGTACCCGGCACATCAAGAGTATCCATTAACACAGGATGTGTTTCAGCCACACCTCTGGACCGGGGCTCCAACTCACAGCTGGCTCTCATCCCCTGGCTTTGAGAGCCAAGTCGTGTAGGGGAATCTGGAGCCCCATAATTAACCGTCTCCTGCTTTGAAGAAGAGCCCATTTGGCTTCCGATTGTCTTTGTAAGGAAACCAGCACAGTCACCAAAACTTTTTTTCATCTTAGAAGCAGTTATTAGCTCACAAGCTTCGGTTACGATCATGTCCACCATGTTGCCAGAGAAGTTTTGGAATGATGACTTTCCTTGGGAGGAGTCTCCTCGTCCTCCGACTGGGGTCTGAGTTCCATGGCTGTAAAGGTGAGTTTGTGTAGAAGTGATAGTATCAGAGGAAGATACTGCTACTCTTTTGGGGCTAGCCTGTGAGGTATCTGGATTAAATAATCTAGATTTATTCTGGCAGGTCTCCACAGGATCTTGGATGTGGGAGAGGGCTTGTCCCGCTTGGGGCACAGGAATACAGCTGGCCATGCCTGACACAGTGAACAGAGCTTTCTTCACTGTGCAGGTAGCGTCCTCCATTGAAGACCCTGGGACCTCTGTGGCTGAGCTGGCGGTGAAAATCTGCTGGTTGGCAAAGCTACTGCATGTGTGAGTGCTGGTGTTCTCTGCACTGACATAACATATGTTGTCCAGAGACACACTGATAGCTGCTTGGCTAGTAAAGGCAACATCAGCCTGAGAGAGCTCTATGAAGGCCTCCTGGATAACCGACTCAGACAAGTCCGAAGCATACGAGGAAACCACCTCCTCCTCTTCCTCTTCCTCTTGCCCATGGCCAAAGGACCAATCACTAGGGGTTCGAGGGGTTGAGGGATGGGAAAACTGACACACTTCCATAATGCCTTCAAACACCAGCTCTTCAGCCAAATCAGCAGCAAAACGTGTCACTGTGTTGTGGAAAATCTGTTTTTTCACTGTCAGGAACTCTTTCAGCGCCCCAGTCACAGCCTCCCCGACCAAGAAGCCAGCTAACCCATTGATTGCTCGTTCCTTCAAGACATAGGCGTGGCGCATGCCAATCTCATGGAAGGCCATCTGAAACACTGAGGAGGTGAGCCTTGCAGCTAGGTGACACAGGGTAGTGGTACAGGAGGATACACCTTTTTGGAGGTCTCGCAAAGCGCTGCCCAGGCTCATTTCCACCAGGTCGGTGGCAAACCTCTGAATGCCATCTTTCAGAGACTGGGACTTCTTCTGCAGCTTGGCCACTGTTACAGTCTCTTGGATTTCTGAGAGCTTCATCAGATGGCCTGAAGGGTTCTTAAATTCCTTGTGGCAGACACAGCTAAGATTCTTGTTGTCACTAATGTCAACGGCAGACTGGTAGCCACACACAGACCCAAGAATTTCGTTTGACAGGCTGCTGGCAAAGTCTGAGTAGGTCTTATACAAAGAGCAGAGATCCTGAGGTTTGCGTAGCTCTGAGCTGTCCCGTCCATCCTCATCTTTCTTCCAGAAGTATTCCAGCGTTCCACTAGAGTCCACCAGGGGGCTGAAGGCAGAGGAGCTGATGGGACTGAAGAGTGGGCCACCATTGTCCTCAGAGGGAGTCTGCACTGGCCGAGGGGAGTCAGGCACCTCTGAGTGGAGTGAGTAGGGAGAGCCTCGTTTTAGAGGAGTGGGTTTTTTCACATTGGCTGGGAGAGTGGGATGGTCAAAGCGGTGAGGATTCATACCCTTGGTTGAGCAGCCTCTAGAAACATACTTGGATCCTGACCCACTGGTGTTAGACTCAGCAGACTTCTTCTGTGTTGTTGGGGCACTGGTGGCGTCCAGAGGCAGCGTGAGAGTGCAGCTCTCTGAGCTCAGCTCCTCCAGGTCATCAAACTGGTCAAAGCTGTCAAAGAATTCACTTACTTCAGAGTCTGAATCCTCAACTCGCTCTCTGGGGCCCCCGGGCACCTGGGGGATGTCCAGCTTAGCTAGCAGGCTCTTCTGGTAGCCCACCTCATCCAGGAAAATGATTGGGCTGGGGCTGGAGCAGTCTGACTCCTCAGACTCACTGACATGAATCAGAGGCGAGGGGAGACGAGCACCGGGACTGCAATAAGTCCACTGGTTTTCCATGCCTGATGACCTCTGCACTGTCACAGATACATCTCGACCTGACCTATGCTTAGCCGAATGCTTCTTTGAAGACGAGCTTATGATAATGCGGGAGCCTGATAATTCCTTCCGTCTCTTGTGGGCTGGGACTGTCTGTGATGCCACATCACGCTTTTTAAAACGGCGATAGGAAACTGCAGCTGTGGACATAGAGAGATGGGAGAAAACTGATTATGTACAATACATACAAAGATGGAATAAAAGATAAACATAACAAAAAGCTATCCAAAAAGAGAGCTGGCTGCAAAGAAACCAAAATCATTTTTTCCAGAAGTATCTCTGTTGAACTGATGGGGTCACAAGACACATTCTGTAGGAGCCTAGGAGCTACTTAATGCCACTACACATTATATGTTAAACCTACAGGGATTGTCTCCCACGTCGTCCTCCTCAAGATGCTCCAGGGCTGTGACAAAGTCATCCTCGATTGATGAGACAGACTGGTTGGTGTCATCTTCCTCTGGCTGGCTGGACTCAGCTGTTCCCCTCTGAAGAGCCTGTAGGTCCAAAGCATAGCGTACACCTGCAACGTAGCATCCGAGCAAGGCCACCAGCGATGCTACACTGGCTTGAGGGTAGACGCTAGTGCTGGAGTTGTGCCTCAGAACACACACGGCCTTTAACCAACACTGTAGGCAGAGAGAGAGAGAGACAGCATAGTAAGATAGAAAATAAAAGAAAGGAAGTGGAGGCAAAGAGAAATAAGCCTGGTAGAAGTCTGGCTGACTGGTAATGTATTCTGCACATTTAGAGAAAAAAAACATAAAGAACATCACAGCAACATGCAAGAAGAGTCAAATCAATAATCTCATGTGGAACAAGCCCAGCTGCTAATTTTAAAGGTCATGGCTTTTAAAAACAAAAATAATTCACGTGGGAATTTTCTAATCCTGGTTTTACAGGAGGGAGGAAAGAGGGTTGGATGTGGTTTGTCTGTACTCTGAGTTGATATGTTGCCTATGCAGAATGCAAAATCACTTGTAGAGAGGTGGGAGGCTTTACTGTCTGCAATGGACAACAAAACCAAGGTCTGTGTGAACCCACAGGACCAGGAGGGATAAGGCTACAAATCGTGGGCTGAAAAGACAACAACTGTGGTCTATCTATCCCACCTGCATATCTTCAAAAGCATGAGAAAGACTCAGTACTGTTTAGTCTGTTTACATGCAGGGACAGACGAGGCCATCAAATGAGAAAACTTTTTAATTAATAGCAGCAATAATTTTGGGAACAAGCAATAAGTATGCCACACAAGTAATTTACATTTATATTAAATATAACAGTATGCAATTATAGTACTATATTGTGTGTTTCTAGTGTAAATTGTCTTCTCCAAAATTGCTGTGGTTTCAAGACAAGGCTTTTCCAGGACAATTACTGTGACAGAAAACAAGTTTTATCTCAAGTTATTATTTCAAGCCACTGGTGCATTTTGTCTCCTCTTTTAAGGAAACAACTACAGTACAGAAAAACAGTTTCCTCTTATTCACTCCCCTCACTTCCCTGCTTTTTGCCCACTTCTGCTTTACTCAAAATTTTGATCGAGCCCAGTTCCATCAATATGAAAGGTCTGACACCCACCTGATGCCCGGCGTCCTTGTGCTCTGCCAGCCTGCGGGAGTCTTTGAGCAGCAGAACTTCGTCATTCTTGAGGCTGTGAACGTGGAGGGACCTGAGTAGTTCACACAACCCTGCTGGAAGGGACGACAGAGCCTGAAGAAGAAGAAGAAGAAGAAGAAGAAGAAAAAGCACATTATCTTTTAGTTCAACCGGTTAACTACAAGAACTACTGAGAAATCAAGAAAAGCAAATTATTCTATGTTACCACTCCTAACCGGACCCAATGTCCATCACTTGCAAATCAGGACTGGATTGGACAAGTATTCGTTCAGTGTTTTATCCCTACCCATAATGCAATTATAAAAAAACATACCTGTTGAGCGACATCTTCCCCTTCACACTGACCAGGCAGACACACAAAATGAATCTGAAAGAGCACAATAAATGGGCAATTTTAATGTCGCACCTGATTTGACTAAGCTTCGGTTTGCACTGATGTTTGTGTGAGACAAACCTCTGTCAGTCTTGTGGCGTCTCTGGCTGGGAGCTCCAGACCAATGCTGCATAGCTCCTTCTTGTTCCTAAAGAGGCTCTTCACACACTGCGCCCCGCTGTCACGCACAGTCTGCAAACACACATCAGGACATCATTTTTGACTGAGCATATGGTTACCCAGCAGACCTAATGGGAAACAAATGTGTATGTGCTTGTCCTTCACTGCAGCAATGCATGAATGATAACTGAGAATAATAACTGTGTTCTACACATCCGCCACATGACTTTCACATGGATTCTGGGTAATCAGATTATATTTGGTCTGACATTCAAAAACAAATTTAAGATCTTACTGGCCTCACCACATTTGAAAATGAAGTAACAGTGACAACAAGCACATAAATCAAAGACTTGATATAAATACTGTATATTACACTTCATAGATGCCGGAACAAACAGGCAAGAACATCATATGTAGAAGGAGAATGCAACAGTCACTGTTTTAGGCAAGATGTATCTGATTTCACTTTGTCCTTCAAAAATGCTTTTTTATATTAGGTGCATATATCCAGGTAAAAAAAATATGACAGATGATGGCAGGCATAAAGAATCCCTGCAGACAGACCTCTTTTCGGACTGAGGCCCTGGACCTTAATGGGGCTCCTCTAATACGGGCACAGGCATCCATGACGACAGAGCTGCACGTGGCTGGCAGGCTGGCCGCTCACCTATAAATAGAAAGGTGCCGGGGGAGAAAGAAAAATAGAAGATGACAAAGTGCGTGGCATGGCAAAGATGCTCGGAGAGTAAGGTTTAACTGCTGAAATAAGTAGACTAGTAAGAGGAGAGAAATTCACAGTTACATCATCTCTTTCAGATCCAGGACTGAATATTTTTTTTAAAGTTTTCAATAGTTCTCTCTGTTCTATCAAACTTCAGCAAGTAAAAGAGTTGCTAAATGTGAGACTGGCCATCGCTCGTCCGTGCTACTCAGCTGCCTCACCCTCGACCACAGCAACAATCACATGACAAAGCAATGACACTATCAAGGCTATTAGTGAGCAGAGATTTCACAATGTGACTCGATCTACTGTTACACACCTACATACCAAAACAGGGCTAACTGAACCAAAACATAACCAGTTCAGACACAATGCCTATGACACATATTATAGCACCTTTCAGTAACATAATTATGTTCTGGTTTGTGGACACATTTTTGAAGATTGTACAGCCAACGTTCACAACCGAAGGTTTCTCTAAACACATGTGATGACAACATGAATCATGCTCTTAAAAGTAGGCCTAGACTTATCCCGCTGGTGAGGCTAAACTATCGTGTGTCTTGCTTCTTTGATATTCTTGTAACAGCCAGGCCTGCATCAAAGATCAAACAGCAAGGCAAGAGAGCAGAGGGGTGTGTGTGCTCTGAGCAGGGGAAACACACTTGGTAAGCAGCATGAGAGAGCGGGTTAAGGAGGCAAAATATTTACAGTGTACAGAAGGAAAAGTTTCCCAAGAAATAAGAAATCCAAGCCTTTGAGGTATCGTCCAAAGCAGCTAGTGGAGTCTAAACTCAGGGAGGCGGTACTATTGATCCGCCCATTTTGCATCCTGGGAACCAGAGGGGCATAGAGTGCATGTCGCTGGGCTTCCTTTGGTGATCCAGGACCTCCTGGCTTCTCACGGGTGCTTTGGTGGGCTGGACAAAAACAACACAGCCAGCCATTGCTGCCTAACCACAACTATGCAGTGCATCCCGATTCACTCACAAGGAAAGCAGGCACAATGACGTCTATTATAACAGTGACCATCTCAAACAGAGATAAACAACATAAAGTGTTTTTTTTTTAAGACTGGGATGTTTCATGTTTATTTCACTGCTTTAGCATTCAGTATGAGAGAAACAAAATAATAGGCCTACATCACCACTTTACACTAATGATGTAGCCACATAAGAAGTAATGTATTTAGTATTACTCATGTCAGGGGAAAAAATGTGTTTTGGTTAAAAATCAAATCAAATCCTCATGGGCCGATTCCTAAAATGAATTATCACTGTTTGCACAATAAATGCGCTGCAGCAAAGCAGATCCAACCAGAGGATTGTGGGGAGTGTTTGTGATCATGTTAGGAGGGAAACAGATAAAAAAACAACCTGTCATGGGTAGAAACTGTGTAGTGTAAAATGTTGGTTGGGAGCTGCTGTGGGTCTGAAGCATAAGATAAACACACAGAGAGAGAGAGAAGCACTTTTGATTTAGAAATCTGACATTATTGCAATTTCACAGCAGAAACTGTGACTTTCATATTACAAAAGCACAGGTGTTATTTATTAACAATAACAATGGTTAACGACTTTACCTATTCAAGTGTCTCATTTACCCTGAAACAAGCAGCTAAATGTAAATCATCCATCAGTCATGTTATTATTTACACCTGTGCTCTTCCTACTGAGAGGATATGATACGTTTCTGTGTCATCTGTGATGGCAAATTAAATATCTTAAAGTTGTAACAGTAGGAACGTAAATTCACGTTTTGGGTGGACCTTCCCTTTAAATGTCACCGCTGTGGTGGTGGTGGTGGTCTCTCTGAGCAGAAACGGTGAAAGAGAAAAGGCACAAAGCGAACATGAAAACATACCTGACCTGTTGACAACTTCTATACAACAGTCTGAATGCATATGAATATATTCTGCTGGCTACTAATAATATGAGCTAAAGATGTAAATTGCCTGTCAACATTAGCAAAAAAGCTGTTTGGAAGAATAATAGCTGGCTAATGTTACAGCTTGTGGGCTGCTTACAGGCCACAGTGGACGCTGGTTTTGGTTCACGGTCACTCTGCAGTCGTTACCAACATTAACTAACGGTTGCTCGTTAGTTGGCTAGCCGCCCCACCTTCTCCAGACATGTACGTTGCTAATAAATAAAACAACTGGAACAAAGAAGACGACTGTCGTCCAAAGTGAAATACGCCACCTTCCTAGTTGACAGGCTGTCAATCACTGGGCTAGCAGCAGCACCAGGCCGCGGTCGGCTCGGTCTGTGATGTCGTTAGCTAGCACCTAGCCACCAAGCTAACGGTAACGTAGATTCAAATACATTAAGCAACAGTAATCTGCTATCGGTCGCGGGTTATTCTAAACATCGTTATTTGCTGTTATCAAGTCGTTTTTACCTCACCGCTCAGTGACGGACGGACTCCAGCAGCGCTGACGGTAGCCGCTGTGTTTAAATGTGCGACTCGTGGATTCGCCCGTTTCGAACTCTTCTTGCTGACGTTAACGTTGATCATCTCTTGGGAAACATTGCCGGTGATTTTACTTATTCGCTTTTTAAAGTCATATTGTCTACTTTCACTCTTGTGCTTAGGTTATTTTATTGTTTTTTTTCTCTCCAGTACTATTTATTTATTGTAATAATACTGTGTTGTTAAGTGTAGAAAAAAGACGTTGCTGAAGGGAAGCAGTGATTTACCTGCCTTGGTCTCCTACCTCCTATTCCTGATGAGACTACTTTAGTTTTACAACTCAAGGTTGAGAGATCCATGGCTGCTAAACCAAATGAACACTATGAACACTGTCTCAATCAGAAAATGGCAACATGCAACCTATATTTATAGTATAGTAACTATAGTACATATAACTTATATTTTCTTAAAAATAAAGTTTGCAAAGTACTTACATAGCGTATGGTGAAGACCAAGCAGACAGTGATGTTACATTACCACACTAAAATGCATAAGAGCTATAATAGAGAATATAAACAAAAACAATAGTATTGAAACAGGAATAAATTCATATAAAAAAAACTGTATACGTGTGTTTTTAGAAGGACTTTATTAGATGAAACAGGATAATAATAATTCAAACTATTTTTAGACTTTTGTGACAGGGTAAACTTCTTTTCAGTTTGCAGTTCAAATTAACCGATTCTTAAAGCTGAATCTAACTCCTCACTTCCTGAGCATTACCGTTCTTCCCATGAAAACAAGCGTGTTTGAGGCATCACCAATCGCACGCCGATAACACAATGCGTGTCGCACTGGCACTGTCGAAAGGCAGAACAATCAAACTGCAGGCAAAATGACAATGTGAACACATTTAAATAAAACCGCTTGTCAAGATACACAGTAAAGATATAAAGTCAGCCTAACAAAAATGCATGTCAGTTAGGCTCAAATTTATTTGGACAGCGGCACAGCAACTTCATGATTTGGACTCTGCATGCCACCACATTGGATTTGAAATTAATCAACCACAACGGAATTAAAGTGCAGACTTTAAGGTTTAATTCAAGGCAGGCAATGGCTGCCTGAAGTCTGGAAGCCATGAACATCACCAAACGTTGGGTTTCCTCCTCTGTGATGCTTTGCCAGGCCTTTACTGCAGCTGTCTTCAGTTGTTGCTTGTTTGAGGGTCGTCCAATCAACTTTGCAGCGTTTGCCTCAATCTGAGCAGAAAGTTTATCCCGATACACTTCAGAATTCATCCGGCTGCTTCTGTCTTTTGTCACATCATAAATAAACACAAGTGTCCCAGTGCCATCGGAAGCCATCACACTGCCTCCACCGTGTTTTACAGAAGATGTGGTGTACTTTGGATCATGAGCCGTTTCTATTCTTCTCCAGACTTTATTTTCTTCTTCCCATTATTCTGATGCGGGTTGATCTGTTGATCTGTGAATGCTGTTCCAGGACTGGGCTGCTTCATCAGGTATGTTTTTTTGGTCAGTTCTGGCTTTTCTATTTTTCAGGCTGATCAATGGTTTGCACCTTGTGGTTAATCTTTTGCATTTCCTCTCATGAAGTCTCCTCTTTATGGTAGACTTAGATACTGATATACCTACTTCCTGGAGAGTGTTCTTCACCCGAGTGGATGTTGTGAACTGGTTTTTCTTCACCATGGACAGGATTCTACGATCATCCACCACTGTTGTCTTCCGTGGATGTCCAGGCCTTTTTGAGTTCCCACGATCACCAGTGCACTCTTTTTTTTCTTTTTTTCTCAGAACGTACCAAACTGTTGATTTGACTCCTAACATTTCTGCTCTCTCTCTGCTTCACAAGCAACAGCTTCCCAACGCAAACCCCACACCTGGAATCCATTCCAGACCTTTTAACTGCTTAATTGATGGCAGGTTAATGAGGCCCTTGTTATTTTTTTTTTTTTTTTTGCAGCTTTCTGAATCAATTGTCCAATTACTTTTGGTTCCTTTAAAAAGAGGCGGCTATGTATTAAAGAGCTTTAATTCCTAAACCCTTGCTCCAATTAAAACGTGAATAATCTCAAATTACAGCAGAGAGTCTGCACTTTAAGCCCATATTGATTATATAATTGGATCCTGAACATGTTTTCGTAAACTGCTAAAATAACAAAACTTGTATCACTGTCCAAATATTTGTAACTTAGGTGTATTCCATTTATGTGGTACATCATTGGGTTTTTGCATCTGGGAAAAACTTGAGATGAAACACAGAAGAAAAAGGTGGAAGTGAAGGTGGGCAGTCAAAGAGAAAAAGAAAAACACATGGCGGATGACAAAAGCAGTGATCAGAAAGGACTTGAGGTACATGGAGCTTATGGTAAAATGGCTGTGACTAAACAATTAGTTTAAATCTGAGATGTGGCAATGTTGCTATATATTCTACATATACATACTCAAATGGAACACATTTTATCCCCTTAAGCTATTTTATATTTCATAGCATAGCATTAAAGAAGAATGAAGCAAAAACACAATGCATATGTATTTGGTTTTATTGAAGAAGAGAGATATGAATAGGTAGCCCATTTTTAAGGCACCTTAAAAATGTACAACAAAAGCTGAACCATTTATTTATTCAGAATACAAAAATACACATCTTGGTGACTCCAAATTGTAATAAATAGTTAACCATGCATTCTAACCATAAAAAGGCACAGAAAACAGTCACTTAGTAGTCATAAAAATTATTAACTACTTCACCAAAATCATCCAGATAGTAATACAGGTGACAACTGTAACATTATATTCATAATGTGAAAACACAATACACGTCATATCATTTAACCTTAGGCAATAAATATGCAAATATTGTTTATACCTACATATATATATATATATATTCTTAAAAATTAAAACTGTGCCATTGTAAACATAATGTAAACAAATGAAACTCACTTTAATCCCATCACTTTAGGAACCATGTCAAAGACTATATGTTATCCTGCCTTTTTAGAGATCCTTGCATGGGTTTCGTTGGTTTTGAAAACCAGGCAGTTTGCAGCATTATTTACAGACCACTGGAAAACACGGCAAGGGAGAAATGGTGGCAGCGTCCACTTTGCATGGAAAAGGTCAAGCATTCTCTTGCCTTGAAGTCTGGGGCCAAAACACTTGAGATTGACAGAACTCTGGCAGACACTCTGGACACACAGATAGCATAAACACAGACGGACACAGCTCAACAACTGCAACAGTGTCAGTGAACTGACTGACTGGCATGATGGAGATTAAATGGACGTGAGGCTAAATTCGACTGCGAAAACAAGGCAGCGTGCAGCAGTTCTACTATACTGCTCTATTTAAAGCACATACTCGTATAAAAGCTTTAACGTAGACAAAACCCATAGTAGATCCAGAGCTTCTGGCTAGCTAAAGGTCAACTGACATCAAACTGATGATCTGGATCTACTACATGAATACAAGGCATTGTTCTGTCCATGAGACTAAATGATATTCAGGGTGCAATAAAAGTGGGAGTAAATGTTTGATGTTTATAAATTAGTTGTTTTAGATTAGCTAACACTTATCTTTGGCTGTCACTTACAGGATGAACCATAGCGAATATGTGATGAGCAAGTTTTATCTCGCATGTCTGACTGAGTGAAATTGACACAGTTGATTGTCGGCATAAGCAACTGTATAATAACGCTGTTTCATAATGTGACTCAGGTAGAAGAGTGAGACGTGATAGATCACCCTCTGGTGGTATGTTGGGGACAAGACATAAATATACTCTACTGAGTACCTGAAATCACTTACATTCTAATATTACTTTGGGATACTGGGATGAAAGGATGAAAACGTGTAAATTTTAGCACTCAGTATTCAGTAAAACAAAAGGCTAATTCTTGAGGGGTAAAAGGCAGAATTAAAACCAACACACGAGCAATAACTTATTCTTGAATGAGGGGAAAACTCGATTATCAGAGTTAAAGTTACTAGATTGGTGAATTTAGTTGACAATGGTAATGATAACGTACAGTATGTCACTATTGTAGTACACACACAAATACATAGTGATACATGTAACATATTAACACAACAGCCATGTCTGCCCAATCTACTCATTCATTTACACAGTCCTAACTTTAGTGTATCATCTTGGAAGCACAGAGGAGCAAAAAACTACAAACTAGTGAACCGCTGGAAGAAATGTGTAGTCCGTAAGAAAAAGCGTCTGTCTACGGGTCTAATTTCTAAAATCTGATCCTCAGACCTTGAAGAGGAGTACATGTACAAAAAAAACCAACAAAAAAACAAAAACAAAACTTCTTTCAAGGTTTTTTTTCCCCCCACTGAGAAACATCATGTCAGAAAGCTGCAAAGACAGTATCAAAACGAGAGATAAAATATTGCACCATCATTAGAATACAACAGCATTATCATGTACAAGAGATTAGAACAAAATCAACAATACACAATTGTTATGGTGTAATATACACAATCAAATGTGTAAGCTGTTGACAATGCATGCCATGTCAGCAATCTACAAATGCGGACTACAACACAACATATACTGTGTGTGTATACTGTGCATATATATATATATATATATATATATATATATGTACACACACACACACACACACACACAAACTTAGCATCACATATTGAAATATACCCTGTAATGCCACCAGTTTGAAAGAAACTAACAAGAAAAAGTAGTTCTATCAACATCTCACTTGTAATTTGAAGGGAAAAATAAGCTGCACTTCAACAATGCTATGCAGGCTGCAGATCAACTGCTCTATTACATATTCAAAACCAATATCTAACTCCTATTCTCATTAGTGTTAAATACTGTTGCCAAAAAGTTAAAAAGTTGAGGTGAACAGTTAATTCTATGTAATGATATGAGGATTTGCACTTGCATAAAGCAAGAAGAAAAAAAGTGCCTTTTACTGCAAGTATTCCTTAAAAAAAAGACAACCCTACAGTATATGTGGTTGGCTTTAGACCAACAATTTTACTTTCTTTCTGACTAATACTAAACTTTCTCCCATATTCAATGGAATTCAGACCTAAGACCTACTGGCTTACTAAATAAAGACTTGTCATCAGATGATCATGTTTTTTGTTTTTTTACACATTCACTTTGGTACGGATATTAATTCCATAAAGTCATACCTCAGCAACAATTTTTAAAACAATTCTTATGATGTCTACCAATAAAGCCCATTTTTACGCTAAATGACTAAAGATATGGCACTTGACACAGATCTTTGACACGTCATTATCATGCAAACAAAATAAGTTAAATAAGCTAGAAAAAGAGCTTGATTTAAACCAAAAAAAAGGATGCTTTCAGTAGTAACAAATGGCATCATAATACTTAAGTCATGTAAAACTTGTTCAAGTGTTATTTTGCACACACACACACACACACAAAAAAATCAAGACACTAATCATGCAATTAAACATATCTAAAGTTGAGCAAGCATAGCATGCGACAGTATCCCACTGTTTTCAGACACCACACCCTCCAGATCACCGACTCAGACTGTGATGTTACAAGTTTATCTTTTCTGTCTCCACTGAACAGCAGCGCTACTGAAACTGCATCTGCAGCTCTTTAATGTGAGGCAGAGATCCAGCAAACATCTCATTTTACACACTACTGAATATGAACTGAGACTAAATCCCTACGGGGACACTTGTGGAAGTCCTGGTTTTGCTACTAGTTTGTTATCACAAGTCAGACAGCAAGTCAACTGTCAACCGTATGGTTAGTTGCATACCTGATTGTGTGCTATGAATATGATGTTAACTAAGAAATGGCTTTTTGTGAAGGTCCATGACTTCCTTGTACTTTCATCATCAGCTTTCTCGACTGTCATTTTGGCACCAAAAGCACAAACAAACATGCTAATGTATCTTGTTCACAACCCCACAAAGGCTTTCTCAGCAGAGGGATATAATCCGACTCTCCTTGAATACCTATCTTCTCCTTCACTGCCTACGGTGCTCTCAAACTCCTCCAACGATCTGAGGGGAATGTGTGTTTCCCCTCTCAAGAAGCATCTGCTTCCAGGTTAAGGGTCAACCATGGAGGCCTTGGCCAGGTCTTTAGTTCCCTGGAGAATTCTCTTCATATGACCCACTTTCGATATCCCCAGATCCTGAAGAGGGACAAGAAGACACACACATTAAAAACACACATAGCGATGGTCTGCTCCAAGTAAAACATTAAAACCTAAAATTGGGGCATTGAATTTGGATGTCTGATTTTGAATTGTATCAAGGTAAAAGCAACTACAGTTATTCAGAAAGACTACACCATTTGGTCATCTTGCATCATGAAGTGCTTTTTGATTTCCGTTGCTTGCCTTTTTGCTGACCTCCAGTGGTATAACTTCTCACTCTGCAGCAGTGATGTAGGAGTGTGTCAGTACACACCGTGACATCACTGTT
Source organism: Pampus argenteus (assembly GCA_036937835.1). Lineage (NCBI taxonomy): Eukaryota > Metazoa > Chordata > Actinopteri > Scombriformes > Stromateidae > Pampus > Pampus argenteus. The sequence goes on along the minus strand of CM072872.1, from coordinate 16,577,911 downwards.
GGGTGTGCTTACAGGTGCAACTCTTCTGACCACAGCTGTCAGTAATGCTGGGTGCAGTCACAGGTGCAACAAGCTTGAAATCCTTTAACCAGCGAGGGTAGTAAAACCTCCAGCCTGCTGTTAAGTTATTCTTTAAAGACGATGTATCACGCACATTTCCAGGTCTATATTTTTATAGGGCTCTACTAGAATATATTTTCTTGATTTACAGTTTAAACAACTCCTTATTTAACTCATACTGACCCTTTATGCAGCCTCTGCATAATTTAGCCTGTGTCTGAAACAAGCTGTTTTAACTCCTGTCTCTCCCAATGAGCATCACGGTTGACTTTTGTTCGCTCGGGAGGCTACGTCAACAAACTATGAAACAAACTTTACTTTCACTACTTTTTCCTCATTTTTTTTACTTGAAATGTGAACTTCTCAAATACATCTGTATATGTTCAAGCTTAAATCCGATCCAAAGTATGAGAATAGGCAACATGAACAACACATAACAAATCTTAGCAACCAAGGCTTCAGAATAGACGCCCGTTTATGAGCAGGCTGAAGGCTTTTGACTTGCATGGAGCATTTCTCCATACATTAACCAAGGATTTTGGAACATATCTGAAATCGTAACAGTATATAAATGACAAACAAAATCACAAAAAGCATAAAATGTCCACTTTAAAGTCCCACTCTACTCAAAAATTTATTTTTTTCCCCTTGTTCCTTCACTATTGTTCCCTTAGATGTTTGAGCTTCTCCTTGCAGAGTTATGTATGTGCAGAATTCGACACTAGAAGGTTGTTTTTACGTTCATCTGCTGTAACTTACACAAACTCAAAGTCTCCAGTGCTCATACACTGAGAATAGAAGTAGGAGACATCTTGTGTCCAGCAGGTAAAGTTTAACAGTTAAACTGTAGTCTGGTAAAATCAGCCTGATCATGTGAGCTCAACATCAACTTCCCCAGCTCAACACCTTTACCCCAGCAGCGTAACAAAACATGACGCCATCACAGGGTTTGGGCAAATCATAACTGAGGGTCAAAGTATAAGACACTGAAATGTGCATGTTTATTACTGTACGCTGTGAACAGCTTGGCTCAGGGCTAAGTTGTCGTTACACATAGACATCCTGTTTGTTGTGTTGCTGAGTATTAGCTATTTTTTACTGATATATCCTATCCGTATATATATTGCATGTCTACAATCAAGAAATTGCAAGACAGAAACTGTCTCCATTGCATAGTTTGTCCACCAGAGAGCACTGACACGTTTATTTTTTAACTGAAAACTGTTCTCCTAAAGTACAAAGTTAGACGCTTTTGTGATAGCAATGCTGCTTTTTCATCTACTAATACATTTCTTTAGGATGTATGTACTGTATTTACACCACAATTGGTAGACACATTGTTTTGTGATTCATTTAGGGTACTTCCACTGACGCTTGAAGTGTTTCACTGGAAATTTGTGTAACAAAAAATCTTTTTTCGAACCCAGTTGGAAACCCAGTTAGTCCACCTGAGCTAGGCGGCATGAGGTCAGGATATAGATAGATATGGGAAGAGAATAGCATTCAAGTCCAACATGATGCACCGTTTGCAGCTGTCTTCAGTTGTGCTCATATTGTTTTGACGTTGTCGTGATACTGTATAGACCTAAACTTTGAGGGTGAAGGCGTCGTACAAACATCCCACACATCAGAGCAAATTAAAAGAAACAGGAGTAGAAGGTGTGATCTGTGCATTTTTTGTATATTTATGTAAAGACTCCAACTCATGTCAGTCTGTTGTAAACAATAATGTCAGATTCATACAACCTGAGCTGAGCCAGTTTAAATGTGGTCTGACTTTTACCTACTACCTCTCAAACCAGCCCAGCCCAGTTTGCTCGATCCCGTCCCAGCCCATCGCTGCCCTGTAGGCTTTCCCTCTCAGCAGATAAAGTGTTAGTGGGTTACAGCGAGTCTCTTTCACCAAACAACGATCAGATAGTAAAAGCCAAGCAGAGCAATGCAGCGCAGCACGAGAGGTGGCAAACCAGGGAAACATCTAACAGGTTGAAGAGCATAAGAAACAGAATAGAGAAAGAGCTGATTGTGGGTCAGAGGAGAGGGTTCACACAGATTCATTGAGGGGTTGAGTGTGTGTACCTTCAGGTCCCTCCTCTCTAGGTGCAGCAGCTCGGAGCCTCGGATGTCGTGTCGGATGAAGGTGTCTCTGTACTCCCCTAGACTCAGCTGTTCCAGCCAGACGCCCACCTCCTCTGTGCCCCATCTCTCGACTACACACAGACACACACACACACGCACACATAGAGCAGAGCAGAGAGAGGCTCACAGAGTGCCTCACAGGTATGCACACACACACACACAACACACAACTGTCACTCTCACACTTCATTCAACTGCTTGTCCTCGCTCTCTCTCTCAAATAGATGTGAATGATGTCGTCACACACTCACAACTGAGAAATTGTGGTAAATCACTGAAAGGAAAATATTTTTTTTTTTGTAAAAAAGGGAATGAGTGTCAGAGAGGAAGGGAAGAAGAAGGTTGGTCAGAACAAGGCAGTGGCCAAAGGCATTCCAGGGAGGCTGGGGGCGGGGGGGCATGCATATTGTTAACCAGATCAGAAAACACAGAAGAAGTAGAAGGAAAAGGGAGGCAGAAGCCTGTGCAGTCTGCAGGAAATACAGCCCAGGTATTCAGGAACCAGCCCTCAATGAGAGGAAAGGCTTACACTTGTGCATCCCATCGGATTGTTAAACAACTTTTTATTATTCCTGTTATGTATAAAAACATGATCTACTGAGTGTGCAGCAATATCATATTAGAAATCTGATAACGATTTTTTAAAAACTTTTTTTTAACAAACAAAACAAAACATGAAACAGCAAAAACACTGTTTTGATTTCTGTTTAAATGAAATATTTGATCCCTGCAACCTTTTCCTTGGTGCAGCCTTGTTCTCCTCTTAACTTTATGCCTTCTGAAGCCATGTTGACAGCTGGATGAGAGCATGAATGGGGATGGTTAGGGTCAGACTGAAGGGGACGTCACACCTCAAACACACAATCTTTCTTTGGGTTTATACCAGGAGATTAGAATGAGTTGACCAGTCTGCTTGAGGTTAGCAGCTCGAAGCAACATTGTGCATGGAAAATGCATGGAACAAAAAAGATGACGTCTGTGGATCTGCTGCATCAAACCTTTTTCTTAAAGTGTCCATTGTTAGTCTGACAGTGTTACAGTAGAGTTTAAACACTGTGGTCAGGTTTACAGTATCGATGAATGAACAAAGGATGGTAGCGCTTCATGCTAATCATCCTGGATGCTTGCGGTGGAAGTGCTTTGAGTATGTATTCAAAAGTATTTGACGAAAGATGAAATGTATCTAACATAACTACTTTTGCATGGGAAGTCAAAAGTTAAATCTAAAATGAAATGTAAGCTTAGAGGAAGAAAAAACACTCATACTCTTGATTTAAATGTTATGTCACGATTCAACAAATCGAATCTCTCTTCGCCTCCGCTTGCCAGAGCAATGATTGATATTTCACTTCGTGCTTTCACTTTGGAGATCAAAAGTTACAATCCTGTAGAATAACTTCATTTCAGACAGAGCTGGCAGTGGAAATGATTTCCTGTTAAATCCCCACGGCAGACAGGGAAAGACTCTGACTGATTCCCCATCCTGTGCAGATTAAAGCAGCCAGTCCACCGTTTTCACTACTGAGGGAAAAGCAGACACAAACCCACCTGACTGAGGGCTCGTCTTCTTGGCGGCCTTCTCCTTCTTGAACTTGGGCACTATGCGAAACATGCCGCTGCGACTGTTCCTCTTGCCGTAACCCAGAGAGTGGTCCTGGTACATAAGCACAGTTAACCTATAGCCTTTCATTTAGCTACTCAGCTCTTCCGTTACCTGGAGCCATGTTTCACCAAAGACATACAGAATATGTGTGTGTGGATAACCTTAAATAAATAAAGGATGTTGGTAATGTTATCTACTTTATAGATGTAGCACACAAAAAGTAGTGTGTCTATATGTGAGTACACATATCCATGTGTGTGCCAGAGGTTGTCCAAGATGCTTACCTCCTCATCGTTGGGCTGCAGTATGTGGTAGAGCCAGGGGATCTCTCCCAGTTTGCCCAGCTCCAACTCAACGCTCTGCAGAGCATTGGACAGCTGCTCCTCCTCTGGTGGGTCCAGTTGCTACAACAGGGGAGAACACAAACCAAAATCATAATGCAGCACAATACATAAGATGGATAATTATCCTTTAAGACCATAAAATGGTTGAAACAATGACTAATAAAGAGTTGAAGGCATTTATATAATGATAAAGTTCCCATTAAAAACCATGATAACTCACCAGAGAGACTCTGCCCACAAGAAGAGACTCGGTCTCGTTGTACAGAGCCTTGACAGTGCTGGCCACCTCTATAGCTGTGTTCCTAGTCAGATTCTGGAGATGGGACACATTTAGAAAAATCTTAAAAAATCTAATGTCTAACAATTTTAATGTATAATGTATATAATGTATAACTTAATTTTACAACACTTGGTTTTAGCATATTAACATATAGCAGAGATGCGGCTTTTCTATAATTTTTTCTTCAGCCCACAGGGGGTATATAATATTATTACACCATCACCGCCTCAAAATGGAAAACCCACGGCGAAATTCCTATGATGCAGCTTTTAATTTGAATGCCATCGATCTGGCTATCCGTGAAGGAAACAGAGCGGCTGCACGTAAGCTTGCCGTTAATAAATCTATGGTGAGACGGTGTGTGATGAAGATTATCTGACACTGTTCAACTCTGACACTGTAGAGGACGACTTCAGTGGCTTCAGTGCACAGAAGAAATGAAGTGACAGTGGTTTGGTGTTTATTAGTTTAAATGCTCAGGAGGAAGATAAATAGTGACGTGTGGCTTCAGTACATGAGAGAATTAAGCCACTTTAATAGTTGCGCAGTTGTGCTTTAACAGTGTGCGGGAGAAACGGTGTCAGTGATTTGGTGTTTAATGGTTTCAGGACGCAGGAGGAAGAAAAATAAAGTAACTTAGTTTTAGTGCACAGGAGGAAGATGAATAAAACCACCAATGACTTTTCTGTTTTGTTTATCAGCACTTTTATTGCGGCACTGTTCGAAACAATCAGTTCAGTATATGAATAAACACTTATGGTACGAAATCTTTCTGTCTAAATAACTTATTTCTCAGCCCGGATATCGGCGGCTTATAGTCTGGTGCGGCTTATATGTGACAAAATATATATTTCATTCAAATTTTAGTGGGTGCTGCTTATATTTAGGTACGCTCTATAGTCCGAAAAATACAGTACATTTTTTATTCGTACATGTTTTGTTGTGACTATTGCTTATAGCTTTGAGAGTGACTAAATGTTTGAATGAGGTCACATAAGTGTTACCTGCCTACTTTACTGACAGTTTCATGAAAGCAGTCTTTACATAGGCATATATTTACGTTGGTGCTTCAACTAGTACATGACGACTGTAAATTAGCATTCTAGTTTGTTGCATTTTAGAGGGAGCTGTGGGAAAACTGACAAATTTGGCAGTTAGCAGTGTTGGTTGGGGTCAAAGATGACTTTGAATATGACAAAAATCTGTGATAGAGCTCGAAATCAGTTATGTAATCCACTCTGGATCTCTGACTGATGCTATGCTAAATCAGTGAATTAACTCTTTTGCTAAAACCATGTGTACATAAGGTTTAATATAAACCACAGTTAAAATGGCAACTTCTGTGGACTCAGAAAGTGTGTGGGTCTTTCTTCAGACAGTGTGAGCTAAACAAATGACGGAGCAACACACCCCTGATTTTAATCAGTGAGTTGTGTCACTTATGTCAATAGCTCACCTCTGGGAACTTGGGGTGTGTTTTGTTGATGGCGTGAGATGCAGCATTGACAGCATGAGCCAGCTCCTGCTCTAATAGCCCATTGGTCTTTGCAGCCTCACATATCCTGTGATTAGACAGAGGGAAACATACATGGTTATTCCTGTGATTCTTCATATACTGTATCTGCACCTTTGCATGTGCATCTGAAGAGTGAGATCTGATATTCATGCATGTTTACCTTGTAATAAGCTCCTCAGCAGCTCGGGCGCACATTTGCACCAGGGTGGCCTCTTCCTCGGTTGCCAGATCCACAGACTGCTGTGGGTAGAGGTGAGGCCGCAAAGGAGGCTTATCATACTTCAACTTGTCTTCCCATGACTTCAACGTATTTTCAAACGCCTGCATGGAAAATTAAAGGAGACAAAAGATAGAAAGATAGAAACTATATGTCATGTCAAGCTCTTGTAAAGCCATCTACAAGCAAAACTCTCCTCCAAAGCTTAACCTCTCCATTGATGTTCCTTTTATTTTCTTTTCCAGACACCCCCCTCCACCCCGCCCCTCCTTTTATGTGTCTCACCCGGTCTCTGGTGAGCATCTGAGCTCTGTTCTTGTGCTGGATCTTGATGACTCCAGGCGGTTGGATCCAGGCTTCACCATCCACCTGGATGGGAACGCCCTCGTCACCCAGAATAGTGATCTTCACAGTTCGACACTGATTCGGGCAGAGAGGAGTAGATTAGATATACACATTTTATTTATATGTATGTGTATTTTTTAAACTTATATTGTATTGTTTGAAGTGTGTGTTCTCACCTGTGCTATGCGATGGTGTTGCAGTTTGATGACTCGGGACACAGCCATCTGCATGCTTCCAAACACAGCCACGACTTCCAGGATCTTATCGTCAAATGATGGGGCGCAAAAGATCTGTGGGACAAGATAATAACAACTTACTGTCCACAAAACCAATGAAAAGACTAAAGTTATGAATGAATTATGCATCAAAGCTACTAAAAACCTTTAAACAGCTCATAAATATACATTTTTATTTATTTAAAAGGGTAAATATCACTCAAACAGGAATTAATAGTCTCTTGGAAACAATTTTCAGATAGTGATTAACACACATTTGGTGCTCTAGTGAGTACTTATAGCAGTAGGATGATGTGTTTGAAATTGAGTCAAACTAAACTAAAGGGCACATGCTTGTCACACAATGCACTGTGGATCATTTAGGTGTTTTAATAGTTTCTAGATAACAGTGGTGCAAAATAAGATTTATCAGGCTTTATAGATAATACTCTTCATCACATTTGCTATCAATAAGATGAACATATAATAACAACAATCTTATCTTTTAATGTAATTTGGACAAGGACAATCTGTAAACACATGTCTCTATTTATGAAAATCTGCCTTAAAGGAGACATGTTGCCCTTCCAGCTCAGTTTAGCCTGACTGAAAAAATGATTTTTTTCCAGAAAGAAGAGACTCCTAGCCGGTCTGACATTGATCTCTGACAGCAAACTCCCCATGAAAAGGTCAAAGCCATGAGGAGTCAGCATCTACTCAAGTACATAGAGAGATGCTCAGCAGAAAAAATGCTGGATAGCTGACAGACAACTCTGAGATGAAATTATCAAAGAACATGATCGGAGGCGTTGTTGTGCGAGGCCCCGGCCACTAGATGGAAACCAAAACACATTCAAAGTATTCAGAGTAGTGCGTTGCATTTATATAAGTAAGAGTTTTTAATGATGGTACTGTGTTGATTATTCACACAAGCAAGATCACTTAATTATTTTTTTCTTAATTGTTTAATTGTTAATTGGTTTTCACATAAATACTGTATTTTTAGTATATTTTCAAACATCAAATGTACAATCAACCGGTAGATCTGTCAAATACAAAGAGAAACTATGATTGTAATGTATGGCTGTGTTGTGTGTGTCCCTGATGACTACGTTTAACTAAATCGGCTCTCCCTGTTTCTGTTTCCTCCTCTCCAGCAAAACTGTTACATAACGCTAAATGCACATACTGTATGAGTGTGTCCAAGGATAACTTCTGCAAGGGCTCACTAAGGGGTGTGTGTGTGTGTGTGTGCAAACTAACACTCTAATCCCTCAGCAGCCTTTGTGCTCTGAGCCTTAAACAAACAAGCACAAATATCTCTCTAACCGTCCCTCCCCCTGCACCTCCAGGCTATCAGGGTCATGTCAAACCAGGATCGAGGCTGTCCTCCCATAGTTAACAGCATAGGGGGAAAAAACAGAAAGAAAGAGAGAGAAAAAGAGAGAAAGAGCGGGATACAGAAAGAGAGAGGTGCAGCCCTGATCCAGGAATCTGGCCAAGTTCTGAGGAGGAAAACGCCCATTTTCCTCTCCAAAGGTTACCTGAGTTGCTTGTTTCTACCAAGGGCACGTCCAGCAGAACATTACACAGTGTTCAGTGAAAACATCTAATGTACTGGACATGAACTCACATCGTCCTCCTTGGTGCCTCCCCAGAAGTTGGTCCCGCCTGCGTAGCTAGGAATGTTTAACACCGCAATCCCCTGAAGGCTGGGCAGGGGGATGTACTGGCCGTCACACTGGGAGATACACATAAAAACACAAACAGAGCTCAGCTGGACCAGTAAGGAACTGGAAGAGTGCATGTGTCTGTAGGAATAATGTAGGGTGTCTTGCCCTTAAGGCCAATTTTACAGCAAAAATACAAAATGGCACACTATGACAGGCAAGCTCTACCCCAAATAGTAATATCAAGGTAATGAAAAGGTCTACCCTATATAGTATTTCAATGTAGTTTGTACAGGGCTTATAAATCAAATAGCCTCACAAAGCCAGAAGACTATTTCACTCCTTAAGGTGGATTCAAGCTGAGTGAAAATAGAACAATTGGCAGTTGGTCGTCCTACACCTGACTGCTCGAAACGCACCATCTGCTGGGATGTTAAGTGGTTTTTATTTATGATTTTCAAAACGGAGATGTATCCTGGAAACGTTGTTTCTCTTGAGCAGTCCAAATCAGTTTCTGAATAAATATGAGGTGGGAAATAGGCTGGGCAGCTGCAGAATCATGTTTCACCTTACATCTACAACAGTCACACTTAAATACTGTTTCAAGAGGTTCAAGGGTGTTGAGAAGTGGCCAGTCACCTTCTCTAAATCACTCCCTGCAGCTTGGTGATTGTTTTGCAGCTTCCAGCCACCAGGATCAATGAGTTTCTGGTGGATGTTTTTCTTCAACTGAAGTCTAATAGTGATATTTGCAAATGTAAGATGCAGTTTGCCAGCTTATGCTCTACTATACTTTTCTTTCTTACCTCTAGCTGGACCTTCTGCTCCAGGTTCTTGTAGGTTCTCTGCAGAAGCTCCTTTGTGCCCAGAACACCATACCACATCATGTTTTTGGTGCGACTCCTGGGTACGAAGAGGCAGACAGTGAAAAAAAACAGTGTGGTGGAAAAGGACAGGGTTGAGATATTAACTGGTAGGACTGAAAACAGGTACAGGAACATCTTAGAGAAGTGCAGGCAAGAAATAAGTATTGTGTGGTTGGTTTGACGGAGGAAAGATGGATGTATGGATTGAGTACAGCCAAAAACCTGCCAGACACTAGTGTTTCTCACTTAATAGAACATTAAAGTCTGAATTGATTGTATTCAGAACACGAGAAATAAGCAATATCAGCTTTTCATTTTAAATAAATGTGAACATCACCCAACTAAATATCAATGTAAATACCAGTGTGAAAATAAACTGAGCAGTTTTCAGTCATTTGAAATAAAGTGTTGCGTTGATGACTGTTGTGTGACGGCTGCAGAGGTGGGGATAAAAGAAATGTGTCTCACCTGCATTTCTCTGGATGCTCCTCTCGCTTGTTGTTGAACTCCAGGGAAATCTTGGCATCAAGGCCAATGCCAAAGTAGTTGTTCATCACACACTTCTCCATGTAGCCCTCTCTAGGGGAAGAAACAGCCACATAAACACAAAAGAATCAGTGAGTTTAAACAGACACACACACAGATACATAAATGGACAGAGACAGTGAAAGAATAACTTCTTTTTTTTTTTTTCAAACAGTGACAAAGACGGGAGGAGGCACAAACAGAGAATACAGCGCTTACAGTGAGTCGAGGTCGGGGTCGATGAAGGGAGTGGCACCAAAGGGGTCGATGTTAGCCAGCAGCATCTTGCTAATGATGGAGCTGCCAGCTATAGAGGCAGCCAGACCTGCCCGCAAGCCTACGCACACACACACACACAAAATATACACACATCTGTCACACACAAGGCTGAGTTGAAATGTCTGAATGATATTGTCCTTATGTGTTTTCTTTAAGGTCACCAAATTAGTTGTAGTTTAGTTCAATTACTGTTATGTGTGTGTTTACCAGGGCAGATGATGCGTGTGTTAAGTACGGGGAGGTTCTCCTTGCTGGTGGTGAAGGGGGTGATGGTGAAAGAGCCATAGGACTGGGTGCTACGACTCACCCTCCTCTCCGTAGGCGAACAGGGACTCTTTACAGCTGGACACACAGAAAGAAAACTCCATATTAATTTTTTATCTCTTATCTCTACTGTAAATTGTTTTGACATCTTTGGTTCATATTTACAATGACGTCAGGGACTGTAGCTACAGGGAAACAAACAAATATCTTTAAAAAGTCAAAGCTATCTGAATCGACAATAATGAAGTGGACAGTCATTGGGCTGTTGTTTTGAAACATGGCCAGACAAAGAGTTTTGGGACACATATACTTTTTATATATGAAATCTGACACTGAACAGATACCTGATATCAGATTTACATTTATGAAGAAGACAATTTTCATTTAAGCAGGATTTGTCAGCCTAATGAAATCATAAGGACTTATAACATAATCTGGTTGTCTGTGGACAGTTTTGGAAACCATTTTAAATGTATTACGTGTCTCATTTTGAAATCTATGTGCTTCTCTCCTCATTTTTCCATGTGAATACATGACGACAGCTTCTGAACACTGTGTGTTTGCCACCCAGAAGTGACCATAGCGACTTTGCTCACGTTGACATCATGTGAATCCTCTATGAGGAAACAAATACAGGCAAGACTAGGAGGCTGGCATTTATTTAAGATGGATTTGCACCAAACCGCTGATAACAATCCTTTCTGTTCACATCCCCTACTTACTCAGTGTGTTTTTTGATTTGTGTCCAGGTCAGGAAGGAGTAAGGAGGCAATCAGAGGAAACAAGGAGAGGATACAAGGCAGAGGGTTTGACTGATACCTCTAAGTCTTCCATGGAAAATGTGTGGAAGGAAGGAAGCAGCCCCATGATAAACAGGAAGAACTTCTGCCCCTAAGACAATAACACATCCTGTGGCCAATACACCGACGCTCACACACTCACACAGAGGAACACCAGACATTTATACACACAACATGCATGTGCTTCCACATACAAGGCCGCACATATTACACACATTCAGACAGATATAAACACAGACACAGACTTTATAGCAGCCCTGCCACCACAGTTTCAACAGGCACCATCATTTATTATTGAAGGGGTTCTCCATTGCTGCAGACTGGAGTGGAGACTGAAGATAGAGCGATAAACAGCTTAGCCTGGTGCAGGAGGTAGAATATCACAGGAGAACAGGCTTCAGCATGCACTTTTAGCACTAATCCTCAAGTTTATTTATGACAGGAAACATGATTTGCGTCAGCAGCACTTTTTCCATTAGCTATGAGTCTGGTTCACTGTGGTGCAGAGAATACAACATCCACAAGGTGGCAACATCTAAATCCTGTGTGATTTCCTATGGCATCCATTCCTTTGAAAAGGTTTTACAACTTTAACCTTAATTTCATCATTATCATTATTCTTCTGTTTACCATTATGAGGAGACCAAAACACGTTTTTATATCTTCCTACTGTTCGCATAAATGATGTGAATAGGAATATTTTCTCTCTCAACAGAGAAAAGAGGGAAGGGATGTGTTATGACACATCCACTAGGTGAGGCGTAGCCAAATAGAGATTTTTTTTTCTCAAAGCAGGCCTTAACCTCTAATTAAAGAAAATTACTTTTAAGTGGTTGGTGAAATAACCACTGAGAACAACGCCAGCTGGCAAAGTGGCAGACTTGGAAATCAAACAGGCAAGTCTTGACAGGTTAAGTGATTTGATAAAAATGAGGGTAAAGCAGGGAAAAGGTTTGAAGCAGGTCACAGATTCTGAACGGGCCTAGACCAGACTGTGTTAAACTCACATGGCACTGCTTCCAGTTCCTTGGTGTCCTCATCCTTCTCACTGTCTCTGTTCTCCTCTTCGCTGTCCTTCCTGAACTCCAGGGGAGATGGCAGCTCGGCCTCTTCTGTATGGATGTTCTGCTCATCCACCGCTGAACAGAGGAAACACAGGAGGGATGAAGACAAAACACAGTTTCTCTTTCTATGTGTTACTTTTGAGAACTAGTGATGTATGGATAAATAAAGGCTTGAGGCATTGATAAAAGCATTGATTTCCACATTTTTCTTCAAATTTTCCCCCTCATAATACCACTCCTCATGTAATTTCAATAGTTCAGTTTTATACTATTACTATGATGTATACCATAAATAATAAATAACAGGTTTGTACCTCTCTCTGCCTGTTCTATAATCTGTCGCACAGCTTTCTTCAGACTGTTGGCCCTGAGCATCAGCTGCTCCCTGCTTTTGAACAGCTGATGTGGGGAACTGCCTCTTCCTTTCTCTGTCTCCTCTTCCTCCAGCTTCTCCTTCAGCTCTGTTAGGCTCTCCTCACTGGCCTCTTCCTCCTCCTCCTCCTCCTCCTGTTCCTCCTCTACAATAGGGGGAGTAGAGTGGGGAAGTGAAGGTAAAGCCTGGCACTCTGTGTTGAGCGTCTGGAGGAGGGAGTCCATTTTCTCATTCAGGATGGCACACTGTTGGGCACAGAAGCGAGCAGACACAAACAAATGCTAGATGGAGTGCTGTGACAGCATTCAGATGACAGTGCATTAACAGAAATTCAATATATGAGTAGTTGCCCTCTCAGCGCAGGCTGATGAATTTTAAAGGCTTTGTTTTTGTGGCTTACTTTGAGAGACATAGTGTCGCACTCGTCAACGTTCTCTGTGCTTTTTTCATAGGCTTTCCCCACTTTGGCAACAAAATCCTTCACTGTTTCGCACAAGATCCTAAGAAACAGGAAGGAAAAAATGTGTATTGAAATATAATGTGCAACAATAAAAACAAGAGATGAACCAGAGCACTGATTGCACCATTTCAACTTTAAAAGCTGTGCTCCTTAGAATAAGCTTGTCTGTACAGTCATTTTAATACACCAATGTTTATAAACAGGTATATACTGTATACTTGTGATCATACAATGCCAGTAAATTATTGAGTTACTGAAACGTACTATAGTACATATCCCCACTAAAACCACAGATATGTTCAAAATGACATCTTGTTTTGTCTGTTGTTTGTGCTCTTGCTGTTATGTTATGTTTGAGTCACTCACTTGGCGGAGGAGATGACCACAGAGTGCTGCTCAGAGTTGAGGATCTTTGTGAGGTGAGCTGCTACTGAATCTTCATAAGCTGAAATGTGAAACTGGAAAAAAATGTGTAAGGGTTTGCATGTTAGTACCAAGAATATGATACATGAACACTATATATTGTAGTAAGCAAGGCGACTGCAAGTAACTACTCCCATCTCTCTCATTAGTACTTGTAAGAATGAAAAACTACCTCCCACTCCCATCTGTCTGTCTGGAAACCCTGCTGGGTTTGATAGTGTCTACTGATGCATGTGAATATCTGTCAGCTCTTGTGAGTACCTGGCAGTCGTCAGCTCCCTCAGGCGTGGTGGGGCAGCTGTGTTTGGGTGGGATCTTAATCTCATAAGTCATGATGCTCCAGCGGTCCAGCATCTTGGTGCTGGCTCTTTCCAGCTTCTCCAGGATCTGGGGCAGCTGGGTGTCGTCATCACATGATGGGCCCCAGCCCAGCACTCGTGCCAGATCGTTGCCCGTGCCCAAAGGCAATACCCCCAGCTGGCACTGAAACACATGCAGAGGGTTTATACAGCATCAGCGTATACATGTCTGCTGCTTTCAGTGTGTGTAATTGAAGACACATATTTTTGACCAACTTGAAGCAATTTCTGCATTTGTATGTACAGACGAATGTGGCCAATATGTTTATGACTATAATTTGTTTCTAAAACAGGAGAAAGCAAAAGTGCTGCTCACTGCCATTGTTGTTGACATCACCATGCATCCACAATGCTGTGTATTACCTGTTTGTGTAGACTGAGCTTGTCAATCTCTGAGAGGACCCAGCCCACACTGCCATCGCCTCCACACACCAAAATCCGGAAGTTGTCGAACTTCTGAAACAGGCGCAAACTGACAAAGACACACACGGTTATTCTGTAAGTCATATTCTGTCATGTCATGCTTTGAAGCGCAGTGCATGCATATATATTCGTTTATTTTAGGTTTTATATGTATGAGTGCGTCAGTACATGTCAGAATCTGTTTTTTTCCTTACCCAAGGTGCGGCCCACCGTTGACTAGGTCAAAGACTTGAGCTGGGTTGAGGAGCTGCTTGAAGCGTCGTAGGAATTTCACTCCCTGGTTGTCTCCACTTTTGGAGTTGACAAAGACCAGGAGGGGGCTGGCACATGACGGGGGACAGGTGGCCTTCCAGAAGCCTGAGGAGAAAATGGTAAAAGAAAAGGAGGAAGGAAACACATATTTAATGCTTTGAGCTCTGTAAACATAATTCTATGCACCATTTTATTAGAGTTGCAGCTGAAATCTCTGTAGTGTTAATTCACACTGAATGAAAACAAACATGCACAGCTGGATAACACTAAATTACATTACATTTGTGTGTATTTTTGGTGAACTGACCCTTTAACACTGTATAACCAGTAATCATGGTAAAGCTCAAACTAAAGCACCAGGAACAACTCTGTCATCGTTTAACAACCTCATCAAAGTATCAGTGCATGTGTGAGACTGAGAGTAATAATACATGGCACATGCCAAAAACACGTGTTGACAGCGTTATTAGCTTGAGAGTGTGACACTGCTGTCTACTCATGGCACTCCCTCTTATCCTTTTCCCCTTTGCCTCCTCCTTTACATCTTGCTTCTTGCTCTCTAATCTCTCTGTCTACCCTCTTCGATTTTTTTCTCTCTCTCACATCTTGTCTGTGAAGGATGGATTGAGGGGGGTGAGAGGAAGAGCAGGAGAGGGGAAAGGGGGGGAAGGGGGAGTCACGACGCTCCAACACGTGCTACAGTCTGCCCCCCAGCCAATTACAACCAAACTCCCCCTCTTCCCAGCCAGACGCTGTCCTGGCACGTGAGGAGATGTAGAGAGAGTAAAGGACAGATAGAGAAACAAAGCCATTTGCTTATCTTCTTTATTTTTTTTGCTTTTGTCTTATCCTTCTCTCTTTCATCTGAATTCCCCATCCTTCTCTCTTTTATCCATCTACCAATTAGTTAATGCCAGCTTTTCACAGACTCAGTGATCTGTGGGTGTACTGTATGTATGTGTGTGTGTTTGGCAACAGTAATCCAATCACACATGCTTATCTGAATCTGTCTTGCAGGTGCTGATTTCCATCTAGAATGGGTTTAATGTGGGTTCTGGCACATGCACATGTGCACACACATGTATAGACAGACTTAAATACAGAGACAGAGTCATCATATATGAACAAAGACATACAGACAACACACACATTATTGCCCTCCTCTTGTTGAACAGAGCCATATAGCTCCAAGGTGCTTTGCATCTACAGACCTCTTTTTTTTGTGTGATGCCTGCCTGCTTGTGTTCTTTCATATTGAGTAAGCGTGTCCACTTTCATTGCATGTTGGGAGGGATATAATTATAATTCTTCACACACACACACACACACACACACACTCTTCTCACAGATCTATTTTAATCCCTCATAAAGGTGTGTGTAGACATGTCAGATATGCCTATTTTTATCCACCTCACTATACAAGAAACAGGCAGTTTCCTGTAACACATACCAGTGCCCTGTCTCTCGAATACCTCTTATGACAAGCAGGAAGCTAATAATAAAGCATGGATTTGATGCTGAAAGCAATTAGTTGACAGGAAAATAATTATATTGTCATTCCATTTCCAGCACACGCAAGTCAACTGGGTTGTGAGAAATGGAGTCTGTGTTTGTGTGTCTATGTATGTGTGTGTGTGTGTGTGTGTGTGAATTATCGTGTGCCTGAATGGATGCTGACAACACGAGAGTGAATCATCACGCTCACCCTCTCCTCTTTCCTGCCACCATCCTTCCATGTGACAGAGCATGAGATCAAAGTTCAGAGAGAAGACATCAGCCGACCAAATGGGATAAAATCTCATTTATTCACCTCTGAAATGTAATGATTGCTCATGTAATAGGTGCTGTCTGGTATCAACCTTTGACCCTTTGAGTGAGTCAGCATGATTGCGTTGGTGTGCATGTGCGTGCGTGTATGTGTGTGTGGTGCCTACCATCTGAGTCGATGCTGTTGAGCGCCGTAGGGGGAATGATGGAGACTTTGCACTGACCAAGAGGACACTTGCGAGGGTAGAGGTCCATACAGGCTGTGTGCACCTAGAAGAACAACAGCAACTATGATGGAAACATTTATGCCTCAGATATGGTGATTTAAAAGGAGTAGAAATTAGCACATTTATAGAAATGTTTGTGAATAGGCAAATAGTTAAAAATAATTTAAAAAAAAAAGATTTTTAAAAGATCCTAAAGAAAAATCTTAATACAGAGATTCGTATTGCAAGTATAAACTACGGTACTCATGTATATGCACACATTTCACACATATACAAACAAATATGGCCAAAAACAATACAAAATACAATAGTAATATTCAATTAGGCTTGGGTAACAATGGTAATGGGCTCTCTGAGCGGGAAGAAGTGGCTCAATAAGTGGCAAACATAAATGATGATGGATGAATCTTGGCTAACTGGAAACACAACCACAGCTTTCTGAACCTTCCCTCAAGATCTATTAGTCAGGTGCTAACTGTACAACTGCAAATTTACTTTCTATTCAATATTGAAAGCTTACATACTGCAAAAAACAAAACAAAAACCAAACAACACATATTCCAGTCATGTTGAAATAAAAGACGATCAAGCTGCATTCAATGCTGAGATTACGTTTTTTGTTGTTTAAATGTTCTTACAATTCTGATTCAAATGATCATCTACTTGTATATATATTTTTTTTATCCTGTTTAAATGCCAGTGTAAATTAGCAAGGGCTTAATTGTGTGACAGATGTCTTACCATAGCTTTGCACCAGAGGCAGCGCCAGTCCTGCAGTCTCAGTACGCTGCCACATGTTTTATCACACACAGCACACTTTGCACTGACAGGCAGGTTGCCTTCCAACCACTGGTGAGGCATAGCAATCTGTAAGTTCCACACAAACAGAAGTTCAAGAAATGAGCTTTGAGCTATCTAATTATCTATCTGTCATATCTAATAGGAACACTTTTCACTATTGCCGCTGGTACCAAATTTATCCCATTTCTCAGAAGCACACACACTTCAACACAACAGAATTCGGCAGCTGGAGGCTGCAGTTCTGCATCGATATTCAATATCTTTAATTAAAACAAACCATTTGTTTTGGGCATACAATACAAATACTGTGATTCAATATGTCTTATTGTTTCTTTGCTTGAGAAAAAGCCTTGAAAACATAATTTTATCCACCAAATGCGACAACTGAAAACAAAACTAACAAAGTTTTTACACTCGTTGGCATGGTGACCTAATGTGTAACAGTGGAGGAAACTCTAAAACACACAAATGTCTTTTTAATAAAAGAAGTAATTTCCAGAAAAATAAATAAACAAATGAATAATTTCACACACACAAACTTACCCCATCCTCATCTTCAATAATATCCTTCCCTATGGAGGCCAGGGTCGTCCATTTACAGTTGTTAGTGGCTCTGACAGCGCAGCGTTTGTGGGCTTTGAATTTGCACACTGAAAAACACAAACAGACACACATCTGTCAGTCTGACAATGTTTTCCACTTTTTACATATTGTACTCAGCAGCTTAATGAGAAGAGAACATTAACCGTATTACAGTAAATGGTTATGAACTTTTTCAAATGTCATAGATTTCTGTAGAGTGCCCCCCCCCCCTCCACATCTTGATAAACACTGGACACTGATGCATGAGTCAGATACAGACACACCCTGCAAAGTATAGTGTTCTAATGAAGCAAGCCCTAATGAGATGTGGGCGTAATTACTAACCTCCATAAGCACTTATGCATCTGACAGATACAGTAAAAGGAAGGAGTGAGGACTTGATGCTCCACATCACAAGTCTCTATTATCTCAATCTTGCAGCAGAAGGTCATGCTGGGAGAGACTTGAGCCTTGCACCACACAGGACTGGTTGATCTAGCTCCATAATACATAATACCTGCTGTACTGCCTGTATTACCGTGTTAACATGACACAATGCCACTCTCTTATCCGTAAGATATAATATCTAACTATCACT
Organism: Pampus argenteus; assembly: GCA_036937835.1. Classification (NCBI taxonomy): domain Eukaryota; kingdom Metazoa; phylum Chordata; class Actinopteri; order Scombriformes; family Stromateidae; genus Pampus; species Pampus argenteus. The sequence continues at coordinate 16,559,459 of CM072872.1, read as the reverse complement.
GACAAACGGCCATAGTAGCAGTAGGTATATCTTTTAAACAAGCTGAACCTCAGTTGCTAATGAAGTGACTTTTTAACACATTAACATATACTGTATCTTGTTGAGGTGTACGTGCACTTTGTCGCAACCAACTGTTACACCAGGAGAAGCAGTTACGCATTTGACTTTAATGTACTTGATGCAGGTTGTTCTGAATAAGAAGTGCAAGTAAAATGTAAATACGCTGTAGCATTAATATTTCCCATGAAATTGTATAGGCACAGAGAGATTGCTCTCGCCTTTTTCTCCATTAGGGATAAAGCACTTAACAGACTCATGAATAATGTCTGTACTCATGGGAACTTTGCTTCCAGCCACCCAACCCTTGCTCATACACACACACGTCTTGTCATTTAGCAGTCTACAGATATACAAACTCAGTCAAAGTCATATCCGGGAGCAACAATCGATGCTTCAATCTTTGTCTACCGCTAAATGCTGTTAGAGAGCATTAGCAGAACATTAAGAGAATACAGAGGACATGATACCACTGCCTGTTAATGGCCAGACCATACCCTGAGCATTCACAAACCAGACTGGAACAAAACGCTCTGTGTATGTGTTTGTGAAATAGAGACAGAAAGGCAGAGAAGTTTGTCTATCTGTGTGTGTGTGTGTGTGTGTGTTTGTGACTAGGTAGCACAAATCAATCCCCACCGACTGTCCTGCGCAGGAAATCGAAGGGAAATTTAAGCTGCGCTGATTGCTGTGAAACTGTTTGGCTGGCTGCTCTCGACGTTTAATAGAGACACTCTCCTCTCTTCTGCTTTTTTTCCCTCTCTCACTTTCTTTCCCTCTTTTTAACATTTTTATATACTGTTTCTGTGATCCTCCCCTTCTCACTGTCACTCATTTGTCTTAAGTTTTCTGTCAGCTCCTATTAGATTGTATTGAACAACTTCTGTGCTCAATGTGCATCTATAACTTAATCCAAATGTTATATATTAACAGTAAACAAACTTAAGGAATCTACATTGCAAGCGACAGTGCCACCGAATGACTATGAAGCCAATACAGAGCTGCATTAACTACCTTGTGTCCGCTATAAAGTCGGACTCCTCCATGTTTTGATGAAGCTCTGTGATCGCAATAGCATTTTCTATTGTTGGTTAAAAGTGTACGTGTGTGTGTGTGTGTGTGAGTGGGTTGAAATAAGATGATTTAGATCAGAGGAGTTAGATGCTGCAATAATGAGTTGGTCTTTACTCTCTCTCTGCATCTCTCTATGTCTCTTTCTTTTGCTTTTTGATCTGGATATGAGAGGGCTTCATTGTAGTGGATAATGAGCACTGAGCAGAGAGGCTCTTACGGTCCTAACACACACACACACACACACACACGTATCCCCACACACACACACACACACACACACACACACACACACACGTATCCCCACACACACACACACACACTCACACACACACACACACACACGTATCCACACACACGGGCAGACGTGCACACACATACAGTATGTACGCACACACTCACAAATTAGAACGAGACCATATGCAGATGGTGCTCATTAAGATCTGCTGTCTGATACTTTACAGCAGCTAAAAGGAAGCAAAAAATAGTGTCAACCTCCCATGGCCCTTTCCCCTTAACACCCTACTTCACTGTTTCTTCACAGATGAGGTGAGAAGATGTGGCGTCATTCACATGGAAAAAAAATCATGATTGGGTGAATGGAGGGATGTGAAATGCTATAAAAGTCTAATAACCTGAGTCAACGCTTATCTAACACAGTATGACATAAACATATGGATACTGGCATATAAAGAGCTTTTCACTCCTACTTCTTGTTAATAGGTTGATAGGCACAGACATTTCAAAGACTTATGCTCCACTTGAACATTCAAACAAAGAATTGTCTCACTTCAGAGACCGACAATATAGTCATATATCTCATCAAGGGAACTACAGATCTGCCAATTAACAGGGTTGTAGCTTCAAATGAGTTGTTGCGATGCTACAGTATATGAGATTTTTAAACTGAGAGTAGAAAGTTCTTCTGCATACCAGTAATGAGATGTAGAAATCAGCAAGAGCTGCTTCAAAACGCCACAGATTAAAGGGTGTTATGTAACAAAACACTTCTGCGTATACTGACAGTAAACATATGTTGTGCTTGTGCCTGTGTGTTACTTACCTTCACAAGAGAGGCCGTGAGATGTGACCCCAGACAAGCTATCTTTACAGACGTTGCAAAAGGTGGGCCGTGCATGGGAGCAGGCGTACCAGTTGTGCATCCCTGAGAAATGTTCCACATTAAACTGTGCCGTCTAGCAAAGAAGAGGTTAAAACAGGTTGGCAGCACTGGGATCACAGTCACAGAAAGGCATGCACAGTTCACTACATCATCATAATGATGTTAAAATATACAGTGTCGTATCTACTGCAGGTTTTATTACAAATGACTGTAATTACTGCATATTACTGCTACTGGCTGTTGTGTTTCTCAACTCTTTACTCGGTTTAACATCATGAAAAATAGAGAAATCAACAGAAAAATCAACACATTTTTCAGTCTCAGTTCATTCATTCCTTGCATATAAGCTCTCCCTAATAATAATAATAATAATAATAATAATAATAATAATAATAATAATACACCTTTCCCTAAGGTCTGATTTTACTGCTCTATGAGATCCTCATGAGGACACTACCTGCCTGACTATAAGCAAAGGACACAGCAGGACATGCATCAGGACTCCACTGGAGAAACTCCAGACTCTGCTTCTCTGTGATTTTACAAAAGTGACACCTGGTCAGGAAAATCAGATGCTTCTGTACTTATAAGTGTATTGAAAGACACTGCGGACACTAATCTGAGTAGTTGTACTGTACAAGTGTGGGTGTTGCGTCTGCAGTAGTTGGCGCAGCCCTGGTTACAGCTTGTTTTTTTTATTTTTATAAGTCGAATTGTAACAGGTGCTTATAAACCGGGACACTCATCTTCTTACAGTGATACAAAACAGAACACGGTGATTAAATGCTGTTGTGTTGACGTTTTGGCAGAGGTGTGTACGCATTCACATGTATGTATGTATGTTTGCATCCTGTGGTGAAATGAGCTCTGGGGGTGCTGCTGCATTGCAGTGCAGTAAGGGGGTGAGGGGATGGGGTCTTATATAAGATTTCCCTCCCAAATCAAAGCTATTAACATGCTGTACTGCTTTCTTCCAGCGCTCGCCACAGCCCGTCACTGTCAACACATACAGGCTTCTTACATCTTTCGTTGACAGTGGAATATTTTAAAACACTCACAGGTCCGTTTTGTGAAAAAATGTCAGAGTTGCACATATATATCGTCATCGGCATTAAATGTTTTCTAGATTTTTCCAGAAACATTGTCTCGGAGAACAGAAATAAAAGGGTGTTGTGGTAACTGACAGGACAGCGGGCGCCATTGCTGCCTGTTATGTCGTGAGGCATTAGAGTCACCAAAATCAAACTAAATCAAACATAATTTATGACAGTCATGTAGACGTGTATACATGTTTGAACTGTGCGTGTCTTCTTGACCGTATATGGATCTCTGACTGTAGAGGTGAGCACCTGTGACTGTATATGTGCATCCATGCGTGCCTGTGCATGTGTGCTGGTGCTGTGGAGCTCTAAATTTGAACAGGAGTGAATGGCTACTATTACTGACTAATACTAACATGCTATACTTATATGCAAATCTTATTCCCGCCATACTTCACACACCCATCTGGCCTCACCGCTAGATACACTGCTAGTGAAACCTTTTGTAACTGTACTACACTATCATTGTACATTCACTTACAGGAACATCCTCTTTTAGGACTGTTTGGGAAAAAAAACAGACGCCTAATCATAGCTTTTTGTCTTTTGTTTCTGCTGCACTCATCTTTTATCGCTTCCCATCTCTCTCTGCTTATGCTCACCACACACACACACACACACACACACACACAAACTTGTATGGATCGATCTGTCTATCTGTTGATTTGCAAAAGGACTCTTACCTCATAATGCTCTCTGGACTGGACAGACTTCAGTGAACTGATCCAGTCCTCCATCTCTTTCCTGTTCTCGGCACAGAGGATGAGCCTACGGAACGGAGTGATCACCTGGAGGCAGAGGGATATGTGAACGGGTGAGAGAGTGAGACAGATACTGTAGCCAGAGATAGAGATGAACGTTTCCAGTGCTTTCCTCCTCAGCCTGCGGTGCCACTGAGAAGAGAACGCAATCAGCTCTGTCTTTAAGGGAGAGAGAGGATGTGAAGCCCCCTCCTTCCCTCGTTCTCTCTCCCTCTTTCTCTCTCTCTCTCTATTTCTCTCATTAACTCTCACTCACTCATCCCCTAACACCTTCTTGAGTTAGTCTTTTCCTTTACTCCAGCATTTTTTTTCTCTCTCAACCCTCTCTTTCTCTTTCTTGCTCTGAGCTCTTTATGCTGCTTTGAGGCAGATATGTGCTGACAGGCGAAGTGCTTCAGTAAAGGCTAAGAGCTTCTCTACCCCATTGCCTCCCCCTCTCTTGTACACTGTGTATGTGCATGTGTATGCATGTGTGTTTAAAGGACAGTCTCCCTGTAGATAACCCTACAGACATACAGCACCCTTTCAACACCCCATCACTTATTCATACCCCCTCATCTCTTCTTTCTCTCCATCTCTTTCTAACTCATTGTGTCCTTATCTTATCTATCTTCACCTCCGTGAGAGAAGTGAATAGACACACACACCATTATTCATGTATTAGCAGTGATGCCGATGGTTCTTTCCCTCTGTGATAAATGTTATTTACGATCAACTAAACTCCTCCACAGGTTACCAAACACTTTAACCTAGATTAATGCAACATGCAGAGACTGTACTTTAAAAGTTCCCTGAATTTAAAGATGTTTGCCACTGATTGTTGACATGATTTTGACTGCCAATGATGAAAATACTGTGTGCAACCAATTAAACAATTTCAACACTTTGAGGAATATTTACTAAGCTTGTAACACATAACTGTCAGGGTAAAGGTTTTGTAACTACATTATGTAAATGTACATGTAGATGAGCCCAACTTTGGGAACTGCAGTCTTTCTTCAACAGGAAAAACATATGAAGAAAATATTAGCCAGATAGAGAGTGGCCTATGAGCCATAAAATAAAATCAATTCACAGTAAACCATATTCAAACAGGTCTCTTTCATTTAATATTGACCACTTCAATCATATCACACTTAACTGCACTGAGCTGTATACATAATACATAAGTATATATAAAAATACATATTCAAGCAGAAGGCAAAGGAAACACAACTGTGTGTAAAATGAAAGGCTGCACTGCTGGTCTTTTGTCTGGTGTTGAACAGAGAGCTTCTCTAAAGTCTTATATTTTGCTGCACTTGTCACTTACATATATTTCATCAAACTGGACTCAACATTGTACACTGCATTCAACCTGCACTGTTATATAATTTAACTAGAAGAGTGCAGATCTCCGCCAGGTGTATCTGGGGGCATGTGGGTGGTGAAAACACCACACACACACACACATGCTTTCAATATTACTTTGTTTATTTCATTTCATTTTTTATATTTGTATTCTTGTGTTGCGTTTGTGTGAGTGTGTGAGCCAAGACACTTTCTTTGTATGCTTGCATACTTAATAAACAGATTCTGATTCTGACTATTGTTTACATCTGTTGCTGAAGCCTTTTCTTAATATAAACTACTGACAAAGTACAGACAAGGTTGTCTTATTGCTTATTGTTTTGAACTGGCAACAGTTTGTGACTTTCTTAGTTTTAATCTCTTTTTCCAGATGTTACTTTTCACATGCATTTTCCAAAAGTCAGCAATGATAAATCAGAAGCTGCAGCTACTTGTTTAAAATGTGTATTTCCTCCTCCTATATTTTGTATCTCTAAAAAGGAACACAAATACAAACTTCATAAACCCAAAGACACACATTTTACAGCTATTCCTCCACCTCAACGTGGCCCTTTGCTAAATATAGGCAAAAGCTGTTTGGCTGATGAGCACCTCATGATGGGACAGTAAAGTAGGAGACTGATAATAACACAAATCTCATTTCATATGCAGGTATTTCTGAAGTTGCATTCATTTCTGTGAATAAGGATGTAACAACCTTGAGCTGTAATGAACCTCCCATTATATGGTCTGTTTCACTGTGTGCTGCACATCATTTGTTGTGTTTATTCTCCTACAAAGCGCTCATTGATTTTTCAAACTATTCACCATAATTTAAAACCATACATTCAGCTGCTGTGGAAACCCTTTCTATTCTTGAATTATGCCCATTTTGGCGATAATTGGATAAATGTATAAATTGCCCAGTTTCACACATTCTGTAGCCTAAACACACATTTAACAACTGTATTCTCTTTTCCTTAAATTATTTTGTGATAAAGCAGGTCAAAGGTATACCCCACTCTCTCACACACACCCCTCCCTCTTTCTGTTCAGTGCAGAGGCCTGTTTGGACCAGCAGCACCTGAGGCTTTTACAAGGTGTAGAAAACAGCAGGTGCACCAACAAACACCAACATTCAGTGAGTGTATGTGTGTGTGTTGAGGTGTTTAAGATATATCTGCTGCAACACAGCTGCTCTTTCTGCGTGAAGGCTACTGTAGCTAGCTAACCATCTGGCAATTAGATACATGTTCCTAACAAACAAAGCTCTGGTAGAACATGACATACATGCATTATTAAACAGATAAATTATTGCCTTCAAAATTAAACTTCCTATGCCACTATGTCAGTGTAGTCAGCTTTATGGAAGTAGTGATTCATTGGCTAATACACACACATACACTATATAATACAGTTTACATAGTAACTGGCTTGACTCCAGTCCTCTCTTGTTGTTATTAACAGTTTGTTCACACATGGAGCCATAAAGAGACGAGAAGCAGCAGGATGTCAGTCATTTTCAATGGAAATCTGTGCTACCAGAAGTCACCAGCATTATTAGAGGCGTAAAGATGTAAAGTGGCAACGGGCTGAGAGTTGTGAAAACTGGGCATCAACTTGGATGAAACAAAATCCTTCCAAAGAGTTCGATACAAACAAAAGGTGCAATCATACATCTGGTTATATGGACAAGGGATGAAAAGTAGCCTTCTAGGCTAACTCTCATTTATTAATTCTGTTGATCAATGAGCATTGTCTCTATCCCCTGTCAAATAAATGAACATTAAGAAGAAGAAAACAGTTCTCTGATCAATAATCCCAAGACCTCTAATCAATATCAGGTTACTCCTAAATCCTAAAAATATAAAAATACAACATGCCAAGAATCATGTCCCTGTGAACTCCTGTGCCTGTGTGTATGACCAATGTGCCCTTACTTGATATTAGAGCTAATCACATCAGCATTCTTCCTCCTTTATTATATAAGTGGAGACAACGACTTCTAAATTAGTGCGGGTGTGTGTTTGTGAGAGAGTTTAAGAACTGTTGTGTTGTGTATTTGCAGCAATCAGCCATTACTGTGACAATCTTTCACCTTGTAACCCAAGAGTAAAAAAACTGCTATCTTTCTCTCTTCTCTTGTTTACTCTCTCTTCAGAGAGTTGAATGTTTTTCTTAAAATCAAGGACTAATATGCTTGAATGTATGTGCATATATGTATATATGCATGCACATGGGCAAAACTGATCCCTATAAGCATAGATCATCCTATCTTTCTGCTGGTGTTCTGTGACTTTGTAACAGGGCAGTAATAAGATTGGTTGCCAGGGGAAACAGGAACAGCCGTTTCCAAAAATGGCTCTAGGCATCCCTCAAGTGTGGAAAACCTCTCTTGATAACCTTCAGAACTGAATATATCAGATGAATGTGTGTGACAAATGACAACAAGTTACTCAGCACTTACATCCAAGTTAGTCGAGAGGAAACCAGCAAAGATGAACTGATAATGAGGGACACCTGTCACTGTTTTTATACACGCACACATGCAATGGCACATGATTGAATACAACGGTACAGCACAGATCCTGTATCCACTGGGACCTGCGGCACAATAGCGGAGGAGGTGGAACGGAACAGTCACAGCTGCTCACTCCCTACAATACGCACATACACAAAAAACATACATAGACAAAAACAACACATTTGGAGTGCTAATGTACCACTGATGCAAGTGCACAATTCAAAGCTGAACTGAATTTCCTTGAGATTCATTTTATGGATTTAAAGTGGACAGCAATAACTGAGCCAATCCAATAAGCGTGAGTGAGTCAGTGAGAGAGGTGGTGTGTCCCTGCTGAATGTGTAATGATTTCTGGGTTCGGGTTGGGCTGAGCTCTCCCTCACGTGGACTTCAAGGTGCTCCTGCTCTGTGCTACAGCAACACTGCCTCATCCTATATTCACACAGGCTCCTTTTCCTAAGCATGAGTGAAACAACGGCTTAAACAGCAACAAAGATGGGAGCAATGAATGGATCCTATGTAACATTGTGCATTAGTATTGTCCCTGTTAAATAAACAGATGAATATATGATGCCTTATAGTTAAGTGACAAAGAACAATTTTGAAATAATTATTAGTGAAACATTTATAGTAAGTCTATGTCTGTCTACATTTTACAATATACTGGAGAAAAGCAGTAACCCTGACATTATGAAAGACTAAACCAGGTCCATTGGCATTCAAATCCCTATGTTGCTGGGAGGTCCCAATTTCATCTAAAGGACCCCGAGAGGTCCTTGGTGTCCGCTCTGAGAAAACACATGCATGCATGTTAACCCCTGCAGAGCCCTGAACACAAATGCATCGCTACAGATCTTAATCCTGGCATGAGATGTTTGGTTGTTCAAACCGTTGCATCACTCAGGATAGCACCAACCTGCATAGAGGACGCCAGCAGCATCGCTCATCCTCAGAGGAGCGACCGACAAACAGAAAGACACAGAGGGACAGACGGACACACAGACAGAGACACTGGTAAATACTCTGCAGAGTCGGAGCAAAGCTCTGCAATGTGCTCACACTGCAGTGTCTTTCTCTCTCGCTCTTTCTCTCTATTACCCCCCCCCCGGTGAAGCCTGGTCTCCCCCTGCTGTCGGTGTGCGTGACTGTGTCTGGGTTGATGCGCATTTGAAAGATTTGCATGTGTGTGCAGCTGCTGCAGGTAAACAACCATTCAGCACGTCACATTACCTTTGGTTTTGGTGTCACTACTCCTTCCTGGTCAGTCCCATCTGTCTCGTCTTTATTTCCTCTTGACTCTCCCTCTTTTCATGTGTATCCGTCTTTCCTCTCCCGCTCCTCAATGCTCGCTTGTGCCCTGGTCTCACTCTACCCTCTCTTTTTCCCCCTGGGAGTATGTGTGCAAGTGCAGTCAGCAACGGTGTGACATAACTCCAGGATTTCCTCTTGTGTGCTACCTTGCTGTGTCTTTCCCTTCCTATGCCATCGACACAGACACAGTCACACAGACGGTCCTCCTTTCACCTCCATCAGTGTATACATTTCTGAACTGTTTGTCTGTATCTCTTTCCTTTGCTCATACACTCCTCTACAGTAACCAGTAACTTCTCTTTCCTCCTTCATTATCTCCTCTCCTTTCCTTCACCTCCCTCTCACCATCTCAGTGTCATGCTGATGCTCTAAGGACACATTGAGCTCCAAACCTTTAGCATGGAAGCATAACACAGCATGTTTATTAACTCTGCATCATACACACGAATACAGTCACGACTGTACACACATGCGGCAGGGATAATTAATCTTATTTATGAATCCGGCAGACCTTAAGCCATCCCAGGCAGTCAGTGAAGCGTTTTAAGGCGTTGCTAAAAATAGCTGCATGACCTCCTACTGTTCTCCTGCCTTCCTCCTTCTCCCCCTTGTTTCTTATTATAGCAACACCCAGGGAGAGGAGAGACATTTATAGAAAGGACAGGGCACTATTAGCTCTTTCACTGTCTGTTTGCTTCCTCGCTGTTCATAATACTCATATTCAATTCCCTCCATCTCCCACACATGCTCATCCAGCCCAGCTGCTCATTCTTTTCCTGAATGAGCATCTATTCATTGCAACATCACTCATTTTCTCCCGGTACATGTGCTATAAGAAGTGTGGGACAAAAAGATACAGAGCAATGCTGGGAAATGTGTTAAAATATCATCTAAATACAATAGGACTGACGTTTTTCAAAATCAAGGGTTATTTTCAGAGTCAAGCTGTGAATGGTGTCCACTGAGACTGAATGCATACTACATACATAAGTACCTGCTGTCAATACACAATTAATAGGATGAATAATGAAATGATCAATAAAAAAGCTCAAACTATAGATCATCCGAGGCACTTTGTTTAGTTCTAAGAATAGGACACAATGTCAATAAGAGGGCTGCAAAGACACTGCATCAACTTCAGAGGTACTATTCTCTAAATGACCCTGACCTCTGATCTCCAGAGAGGGCAGTAAAAATGGAGAGACGTTCATATTTTGATGACATTCATTAAAGCTTCAATATGCAATTTCTGGAAATCAAGCTAGTGCTAGCATGAGACCAAGCAACAACTACCACGGCATGAGGCTGAAGCCGATACAGAAGTATGTTAAAGTGCAATGCTCCAAAAAAATGACCCCTATTCAAAAAGTGTCAACTCAACTCAAAAGTCAATAAACAAAGTCAATAAAAGTAAAACTAAGTCAATAAGTCATTATGGCCTCCATCACTAAATTCAGGCCCTCTTATATGTGTGCTGGGGGTCAATTTGGAAATTTTCTGAGTAACGAATATCTTCCAAGTGGAACAGTAGGCAAGAAGTGACTTCTTGTATTGATTAATATCTGTGAGCTCCCGCCCCTGAATTTGGCATTCTCTGATTGGTTAAAGGGGCAAGGCTCACTTAAGAAATTGCGAAAGGATGCCAGGGACTTACTGAAGCCTTTGACACCTCTACACATGAAGATTTGGAGCATATTTTATATTTCAATCAAATAATATGTAAAAAAAACACACCGTAGCTTTAAGTCAACTGGAATCAGAAAACAAAGCCATTAATTGAAATGAACCTTATTCTTAGACATCTCTATCTCAGTCTATTGCAGCTCATCGGACATCCAACCAAAACTCTAAAAACCTACCAAAAGATACAATGATAAAAGAAATCAATTCTAATTTTCATGATGACCTAGGCTTTAAATGTATTTAAGTTAATATTACACTATCACTATGGTAATATAGGGATCTAGACATACAGTGGTACAGAAAGTATTCAGACCCTTTTTCACTCTCATTAATGTACACTCAGCACCCAATCTTGACAGAAAAAAACAGAAATGTAAAACATTTTGCAAATTTATTGAAAAAAAAAAAAACTAAAATATCACATGGTCATAAGTATTCAGACCCTGTGCTGTGACAGTCTCATTTAACTCACATGCTGTCCATTTCTTCTGATCCTCCTTGAGATGATTCTACTGCTTCATTGGAGTCCAGCTGTGTTTAATTAAACTGATTGGACTTGATTAGGAAAGGCACACACCTGTCTATATAAGGCCTTACAGCTCACAATGCATTTTAGAGCAAATGAGAATCATGAGGTCAAAGGAATTGCCCAAAGCGCTCAGAGACAGAATTGTGACAAGGCACAGATCTGGCCAAGGTTACAAAAGAAATATCTGCAGCACTCAAGGTTCCTAAGAGAACAGTGGCCTCCATAATCCTTAAAAGGAACAAGTTTGGGACGACCAGAACTCTTCCTAGACCTGGCTGTCCAGCCAAACTTAGGAATCGTGGGAGAAGAGCCTTGGTGAGAAAGGTAAAGAAGAACCCAAAGATCACTGTGGATGAACTCCAGAGATGCAGTAGTGAGATGGGAGAAAGTTCCACAAAGTCAACTATCACTGCAGCTCTCCACCAATCTCCACAGTGAAACATGGTGGTGGCAGCAGCATGCTATGGGGGTGTTTTTCAGCTGCAGGGACATGATGACTGATTGCAATTGAAGGAAAGATGAATGCGGCCAAGTACAGAGATATCCTGGAACAAAACCTCTTCCAGAGTGCTCAGGACCTCAGACTAGGCCGAAGGTTCACCTTCCAACAAGACAATGACCCTAAGCGCATATCTAAAATAACAAAGGATTGGCTTCAGAACAACTCTGACCATGTTATATTTCAGTTTTTCTTTTGTAATACATTTGCAAAATTTTCTACATTTCTGTTTTTTCTGTCAAGATTGGGTGCTGAGTGTACATTAATGGGAAATAAAAAGAACTTTTTTGATTTTAGCAAATGGTTGCAATGAAACAAAGAGTGAAAAATAAAGGGGTCTGAATACTTTTTGTACCCAGTGTACATAGTGTTACACACTAATGACACGCTGCAACATTCTCATGTCATTCTTGTTGCTTAACACGTGCCTCTGCCTCCATGAGCCCCCCTCCCCACCCCTCACACCCTGTGTCTGTGTGTGTGTGTGTGTGTGTGTGTTAAAACAATAAGATGCACTCACTGTGAAGCTGTTGTTGGCATTCTTTGTGCTGGACTCTGCAACGCTGGCATCTGATAGGTCCACCTCATCAAAGATAAGTGACTGCAGAAGATGAAAAAAGATGAAAGTCCACAAAAAGTGGACAGAGAACAATAGAACAAGAGAATGAGACGTTGGACAATATTAACATAGGATTGTACATAGCTTATTGTAACTTGTTTACTAAGGTATGAAGAGAAGAGTGACTGGCTGTGAGAGAAATGTCTTGTCATGATCACAGCAAAGCAGACCTAGAATGGGCAGGTGAAACCTGAATATTAAATGGAAACTAGGGCAAAAGTCATGAAAAACATGAAAGGGCAGTAGTTAAACCCCATCTAAACAAAAAATTACATTCTCCATATTAAAAAAGTAACCCACACTCCAATTCCAAAATACTTGTCAAGGCTGGAAATGGCACTAAAAAAAGTATGATCTATATCCTATAATTTACTAAAAATAAGACAATGTAAAAGGAAGCTTGAGGAATTGAGGGTTTAGAAAAAATAAAGGAAACAACAGATGTGCTCTCGGCTTTAGCCGAGGTCCTGACCCACACGTATCATGGAGGGAATTACGTTATGGATAAACAGATTTAAATTTGGTGGACCACTTAGAGGTTTATTTTTGATGATTATGAGGAAATGAACTTGCCTCGTAAAAAGCATCACCCTGAATGAGACCATCATTATTAACCTCTTCTGACCAATTATTTTCCATTCATTTTCCCCCTTCTCCCATGCAGACATAAGGCTGAATCAACATGTTAACTCTTTATTATATATATTTTTGGATTTTCCTATAGTTGTTTTAATACGGTATTCAGTTTCTTTAAGACCGTCTTTTACGATAAATGAAACGTCTCTCACTGTATTATTGAAAGGTAAAATATTATGGTGTTATCTTAATAAATCATCATATTGATATTGCCTTCTGTTTATGTTTTTCTAAATGTGATGTCCATTGAGATTAACTAAAAAAATCTTAAAATTAAGTTTGAATATGGTGTTTTTAGTACAGAAATATTACATCCACTACTAAGAAATAAGGTCTATATTAAATGTATCTTTACAAGTTGCAGTTTTCACTCCTTGTCCTGTTTTACTATCCTTGTCTTATGTCACACCTTATTCTGTCAACACTAGTCAGAACTTGACATTGATTACTTAGTTGAGTCTATATAGTCACTTGAGACTCATGAATATTTGAGGTCCATTACAATGGATGTATCTGAAAGGGTTAAGAAAGTGTAGAGGAGAAACCGTTTGCTCAGAAGAACAATGACTCCAATTGATCTGGTCCTCTTGAAAATAACTCGGTTTGTTCAATCTGCCAGGAAATGCACTTCACCACAACACAACAGCACTACATATCCACGCTGTGGCTTTCCATCTGCATTTCCTTTGTTTTGACTCTACACCTAAATGAGAATAGTGCAAAAACAACATGACAGCAAATGTTAATATGTTTTATTGAATTTCTATGTGGTGGAGAAGCTGGAGCCATCTCTATTCAATATAGGCAGCAGACAGACAGAAAGGAGAGCTTTCTACAAACAGGAACATGATATCCTAACAGAGCTCTTAGAGAGCCGCAGGCCAAAAGCTGATGCCGTCAAAGGAATGCCCTCTGACTGTGTGTGTGTGTGTGTGTGTGTGTGTAGTATGAGAGAGCTTCTGCAGCTGTCAGAGGGAATGCCCAGTTAACGATGCTTTCCCTAAGCCTGGCTGGGGAGGGACACCAGCCAATGCTTACTGTTTGTGTGTGTGTGTGTGTGTGTGTGTGTGCACGCGTACGTGTGTGTGGGGTGGGAGCATGTGTTTCAGCACTACCACATATGCCTACACGTGTGTGTAATTGTGTGTATGGAGTGTCAGCCAAGAGGGCCTAAGTATGAATGGTGTGCCAACAAAAATACTGCCCCTCTGTTACAACGCTCTTGGCTACTATAACATTGACGTGTGTGTACTATATGTGTGTGACTGCTTTCATTCTTTTGACCCACTCTTCCTCCCTCTCTCACTCACCACACCACCTGTCCAACACACACACACACTTGAATATATGTGGGCATAACTGTCTTGAGGGAAGCTGTAATGAACGCTGACAGTGAGTGGTGGACAAAGACAAGCGTCCAGACCCTCTGTTACCCATAGATCCAGAGCTTAGCTCAGTGGCTGCATCTCAGCGACCTCAACAAGCCACCTTTCCTACTGCTTATGCTTCCTCTCTCACTCCTTTTCACCCTTTCTTTCTTTTTATCCCAGACCATGTGGTTATTACATGCTGATATATTGTAAATGACTTGCTTTAACCTGAGTCCATAAATTACACCAATGGCTTTTTTTTAACTGCTTTGTGTCCTCAAATTAGAACAAAGAGGAGAGGAGGGCAGATACTAGGACAAACTGCAATGCTGAGATGTAGCCTCCCTGATGGATCAATGAGGAGGTCAGGCTTCTTAAGCACAGGGCAGCACAGCCAGCCAGGCCATCTTGGAGACGCCAGAGTGGATGGACATATGAGGAATGGGAACCTATACTGTATATAGAGAGGCTAATGTCACTTTCTGGCCATGACAGAAAACAACTCACTTACTTATAATATTCCAGTTATGCAGTAAATGACTAATCCTTACCATAGCACACAACCAAGACTACAAAGTATATATACACTGCTCACAAAAATTAAAGGAGCACTTTAAAGAAACACATTAGATACATCAGATCTCAATATGAAGTTGGATATCTATACAAATAACGACAGGGCAGTGTTTTAGGAACAAAAGGATGCCAAGTCTTTTAATGGAAATAAAAGTTTTCAGCCTTTCAGAGGGCTCAATTGTATAGACACCATCAAATCGGAGTGAAATGAAGATGTGGCAGGTCCTAATGGACCGAAACATAATGTCCCAGAGATGTTCTATTGGGTTTAAGTCAGGGGATCGTGAAGGCCATTCAATTGTTTCAATTCATTCATCCTCCAGGTACTGCCTGCATACTCTTGCCACGTGAGGCCGGGCATTGTCGTGCATTAGGAGGAAACCAGCACCTACTGCACCAGCGTAGGGTCTGACAATGGGTTCAAGGATTTCATCTCGATACCTTATGGCAGTCAGAGCACCATTTTCTAGGCAGTAGAGGTCTGTGCGTCCCTTCATGGATATGCCTCCCCAGACCATCACTGACCCACCACCAAACCTGTCATGTTGAACGACGTTGCAGGCAGCATAACGTTCTCCTTGTCTTCTCCAGACTCTTTCACGTCTATCACAGGTGCTCAGGGTGAACCTGCTCTCGTCTGTGAAAAGTACAGGGCGCCAGTGGCGGACTTCCAATTCTGGTGTTCTTGAGCAAATGCCAGTCGAGCTCCACGGTGCTGGGCAGTGAGCACAGGGCCCACTACAGGACGTCATGAAGTCTGTTCCTGATTGTTTGGGTAGAGACACTCACACCAGTGGCCCTCTGGAGGTCATTCTGTAGGGCACGAGCAGTGCTCAGCCTGTTCCGCCTTGCACAAAGGAGCAGGTATCGGTCCTGCTGAGGGGTTGAGGACCTTCTATGGCCCTGTCCAGCTGAGAATAACCACCAGTCTCCAGAAATCTCCTCCATGTTCTGGAGATTGTGCTGGGAGACACATTAAACCTTCTTGCTGCAGCACGTGTGCATGTGCCATCCTGGAGAAGTTGGACAACCTGTGCAACTTCTGTAGGGTTAAGGAATCGCCTCATACTGCTAGTAGAGATAATTACGCAAGCCAAAATCAGCACGAGTGGAAAACCAGCCAAAAAAGATCAAGAGGGAGAAACTTGAAATGACCTCCACATGTAACACCAGTCCTGTTTTGAGGGTTTTCTAATTGTTGCCACTGACGTGCACCTGTTGTTAATTCCATGAACACCAATACAGCTGAAATTGATTAACGAGGCCCTCAGCTGCTTAACCAACCAGAAAATTATCAGACAGGTTTAATTCAATTCATGCCAGGCCCAATAAAAAAAAGTGTTCCTTTAATTTTTGTGAGCAGTGTATATATATCACATAGTTTATTTATTCTTCCAGCATGGCCATATAGAGACTGTAAGCTGCAGGAAGGACAGGCAAGACAGTGTAAAACCATGAAAGCCACAAGCCTGTCCAGAGATGGCCTTACAGTCCCAGTAACACATGTTTTGCTGCCCAACCTCAGATTACATTTATATAATATAGTGCATTCATTCCATATGGTTATAAATAAGTTTTGAACTTATTTAGTAGAGGTAGTGAACAAATGTTCACCTCCTATACTAAGACGTGTGGATCCACAAAATAGCTCCCTTTAACTTTGATGATAACTAATAATTTGAAACCATGAGATTTAGATTTAGATTAGAGCACACTAAACCTAGTAGTGACCCAGTAGTGCCTTATGGCCTGAATGCAGCACTAACATGTACAGGTGAGTGGGTAAGGAGCGAATGGTTGGGCTGTTGTGGTGGTCTGGCTCCTGGCTGTGCTGTGCTGACCCGGATTCTCACTAGGCCTTCCTCAGATCCGCTGGCACCCAGAGGTGGGGGGGAGCGCCGTGCGCCCGTCCAGCACACGGACAGAACTCGCCAGCACACGCGACTCCTGGATACTCTGCGCAGCGCCCGCTCCTGCCAGCGTGCCAGGGCACTGCCAGACTGTGTGTGTGTGCGCGTGCAGACACAAACACACACACATGTTACAGACCAGGGAGGTTAGAAGCAAAAAGTAAAGAGATGTCAACAACAGTGAAAAGTTAAAAGGTAGAAAACGAGACGTACATAAAAAGAAACAGAGGTGAAGGAAAAGCATTTATTGAAAGGAAAAAAGAAATTAAGATGATGGCAAATCAATTTAAGTGATTACAGACATGGAAATAAAGTATATTAATATCAAATTAAATTTGATGGTTTAGTAAACTACCATTACACGAAAGTATCAGGCTTTAAGAGTGAGTTTCTGTGCATAAAATGGGTTACCTTTAAGATGGTCTGCTTGTGTGAGGAACTCTAAAGGCTTTTTCTCTAGACACTAAAGCAATTCATTTGTGGGATTACAGGGCAGAAAGTGAGGATCAACACTAATGGCAGTTTGGCAGCTTGAGCTTTTCAAATCAGTTTATAGACCGAGGATACACAGCGATACACTCTGTAGGCGTACCTTGGCATCTTTGGCGTAGTAGAGAGTTCGGCCTCTCAGTTTGAAGTAGCGCTTTTTCCATCTCTGGAATGAGCTGGTCTGTTTCAGCAACAATCCTTCCTTTATACTCGTCTGGAGGGAGAAAAAAAAACAAAAAAAAAAACAAAACAGTTTTATGGAGCCACATATCAGTAAAAGGTTCCATCATAAAATAACACACAGCTTCAGTCTCACTCATACGCTGCATCTCGCCCTCAGATGCAGAACACCCTCTTGTATTTATCTACAGGAAACTGTCAAGATAAAAAGTGTGCACTGTTTATGCGTGTGGGAATCTGAGCACCAATTTTATGCATGAGAGAGGAATTGGCCAAAACGTGGAGAAGAAAGAAAGCCCATTACACACACACACACACACACACACATCACCCGTCATTTCTCTGAAGAGCTATAAACACATCAGTCTCACTCAACCCTATCCTTTGAGCCTGAGTGAAAAGAACGACAGATGTAGAAGGAGAGAATCTCAAGGAAATTAAATCGAACGCAACTGGACTTGGTTATTTGTCTTTGAAGACGTTTCACCTCTCCTCCAAGAGGCTTCATCAGTTCATGCTAGCTAGAAGAAGAGAAAGAAAGAAAAGTGAAAGATGGGGAAAAAAGAGGCAGGGAAGACATCTCATTGACTGCTAGTGCTGCCTTGGCCATCTGCTGAACTGAGAGAAACTCAAAGCTAAACACAAATATGTCTTCCACTGTACAAGTTTGACAAGCTTAAAAGAGACTTCATTGCATTCTCTCTTCACACAGCAGGAACATTACACTGTGGTTTGAGAGCATGGCAGCATGAGGACGTGGAGAGGGAAAAAAGTGGTATACCATAGGGTGAGAGACAGGACTGATAAGGCTAAGATGAAACAGATGGGAGAGTGAAAATGGATTGGAACATTTAAGAAACGCCACGATGGAAAGATAGAAAGACAGCGAGAAATTAGGCCTTCCTGTCTCCTAGAGAACCAGTGTGTGTGTGTGTGTGTGTGTCACATCGAATCAAACTATCTCTCTGTGTGCAACACAATACACACACACTCATCATCATTATGACTGCCATCATCCTGTACACATTAACACACAAGAACGCAGAGTGGACATACAGAGCAAATACAGTGAGACACGGAACAGTGGACATGGAAAAGATAAAACACACACTAACACACACAGATGGAAATGCTGTGTGGACGAACAACATCCACTCTGGGCACACAGAGGTGAGGTGGGGCGCGCACACACACACACACACACACACACACACACACACACTAAGAGGCTATTTATAGCAAAGGAAGGCTGCTCTCTAAGGGGAGAATTACAAACAGAGACGGAGGCCTGAAGCTGACATCCTGCCCACCAGCTGTGTCAACTTAAACACAGAAAACACTGCTGCAGACTACAGGCTCACTGTGGATACACACACACACACACACACACACACACACACACACACTGGCATGTTACACTGGATGAAGCAGGCATGTATAAAACCATAATGGGAAATTACACTGATGATTACATATGATCAAGGGAGCTGTATTTGTTGTGACTGAGCAGAGTGTTTCTTTAAAGGACTGTTGATTACATTTTTAAAAAACAATATATATTAGACAACAATTAGTCAAATGAATCAACTAGTTGCTATATATTTGATAATTAATTTATCTTTTTATTCATGTACAGTGGTCCCTCACTATAATGCGGTTCACCTTTCGCAGCCTTGCAGTTTCGTGTTTTTTTTTTACTGCAATTTTGCATGATTTTTTTTTTTTTTTTTTTTACAGCGCATTGTATTCTGCATCCTGATTGGCTGTAGACTACTGTCATTCAATCTCCTCCTAATTTTTCACTATTTTCTGTGAGTGATTAATCGAGAAAATAATCAAAAGAAAAAAAACTAACTTGTTAGCTGCAGCCCTAGTCTACATATGGACTATTTCTTCTGCAAAAAGTAGTTTGCAAGAAACCTGTTCACACTGAGATCTAAGTCCCAATATTACTTCTGAAGAGACATATTGCTGTGAATTTTCTTTATTTTTTCTTTAAATATCACTGTTCAGTAATGAGGGCAACAAACTCGAAATGTCTATATGTTATAGTTTCCCAGCCCAAGTCAAGGTTAGACAAGTGGCGTCACTTCAATAATTTTTATCAGTCTTTGGAAATCTCCTCCGCAGACAGAGACAGTGTTATACAGGAACTGATGTCACAGTCTGAGTGGCATTCCCATTGACCAGTATTAAAAGGTAAAATACAGATGTAAGGTAATATTAAGGACTGTTTAAACTCAATATAACTGAAGGAATTACAATTCAAAAGCCTAGTATGAACACAAAATTTCAAATTCTTATAGAGTTCTCCGGCATCTGTTTGACAGAAAAGATGACACGGGATGAAAACACAACAGGAAGCAGACACTCTGGTAGACAGCAACAGCTATGTACCGATGTTAATTCCTTACTTCCCTTTCCATAAGTATGACTGAATGTCGAATTCCTGCGGTGGATTAAGGTGAAATACCTCAATGCTGACTACCCTATAAGGCCATAGCTGCTTGCCTGCGACTCCAATCAAAGTGGGATTGAAACACGGGCATGGCAGATGAAGTCATCTCCTCATCTAGAGTCCTTGGGCTACTGAAGAATACTGAAGGTGAAGAGGTGCATTCAGCAGTTTCTCATTTAAACAGAGTCTTGTGTTTTGAAGTAACACAAGTGTTCAAGGCTTTTCCTCGCAATACCACTCTTGACATGCGAACACCCGCACACTCACGTGAGCATACACACACACGATAGGCTACCCTATCAGCTACATGTACGGCTAATCCATCCGGAAGAGGGAGATCACATTAATGACTGAGAAGCTTAATGAACACCTCATGACTGATCGAGACAAACACATAGAGACACACAGAGTGATTAACGGTGCCGAGTACTAAGCTGGAGCGTTGAGTCATTACATGGCAGCGCATGAGCAGTATTAGTATACCGACACCCTCCACATAGTCTGAATATAAATTTATGTCTTCAACACCTACAGTGTGCAGTATTGGCTCTGGTGCATCGTGTGTTTTATTTCATCTTAAGCAAACTCCCCACAACTTTGTTTGGAAGGACAACGACTACATCTTAAAGCAGTGAAGCTTTTATAGTTTTAGTTTATAGTTTTTGTCTTGCATTCAAATGTCAGAACAGAAAACTTTCAGACTCAAAGTCAAAAAGTGGAACTTTAATTATCTCTGTCCAGCCAGAGCAGCAGAAGTGACTTTGCTCTAGTTGGATGTTCTATTTTCTATTTTGTCCCTCCTTGGCCTCCATAGTTCCTTTCCTTGTCTTCATCTCCTTCCTGTTGCCAAGTAGGCCAGAAGTGATCTATAAATAGTCCCGCTGCTTGCCTCTGTGCACTGCTCCTCTCTTCTGCTAAATTGTAAGACAGAATGCAAGTCCTGTGCCAGAGAGGAATGAGTAACCTGAGCACCATGTAGCTTACACCCACACTCTGACTGGCCACCAACAGGGTGACACACAGACTCTGAACAGCACACGCACACGCTTATACAATGGACAAAGGCACAGGCAGTTCAAATGAATCCAGCAGCTGTGGTTGGTGGATAAGAGCAGATCAAGAGTTCCCTTCAAGGCTAAATGAAGTGAGTGGAGCAGGCCTACGTCCTGCCTTTGACGATACCCAGACAACTGACCATCTATGAACATAAGCTTGGCCTGACTGCAGTCAACAATAGACTCGTTCTCTCCTTTTTTTACTGGTAGTAAAGCCCGTCGCTCTTACCTTAACCTCTTACCTTGTGTCCTAAAACGATTACCAGTCCCTTTAGGGGACTCACTTAGGTTACTATCTCTAATTAATCTAATTAAGTAATTAAATAATAAAACAGATTGACTTTCCTCCAACTTCTCCTGATAGTGTAATAGTAAAAAGTGTTTTAATACAAAGGTTAAATATTCTTAATATATACAGTCCAAACACATCAACATTACATATTAGTTCCAAAGCTTTTATTCCTTCTAATTCTGTTATCAATCATTCATCATCTGTATGACCGTGTCTGTCAAATGTGTGCTGGGTATGAACCCTGTACAATAACCATTGGCTACATGAGATGCCAGAGACTGCTCCAGATCCTTCCAGGCCTCCAGCGACACCACTGCTAGGGTGGGTACATTCGCTCAGCCTCAGAGAAAGATCCCATCTCCCATCAATATTGCAAGTTCTTTTTAAAACAGACTTGCAGGGGTCCTGAATAACACACACATACACATGTTTTGCATCTATATGAACACGCATTCACAGTACACAAA
The DNA here is from genome assembly GCA_036937835.1 of Pampus argenteus. NCBI lineage: Eukaryota > Metazoa > Chordata > Actinopteri > Scombriformes > Stromateidae > Pampus > Pampus argenteus. Next base: position 16,537,420 of record CM072872.1, on the reverse strand, counting down.
GAGGGATATCTCAGCCTGACAGAAGAAAACCCCTGTCTGGATATTTAAACTCATGACTGATAAGACTAAACTGCTACAACTGTAATTGGCCAGTCCATAAAGAAGACTGCTTACTTATCTGTTCTTAGTTTTATTGGATGCTGATTGGCTGCTAAGAGAAGACTACTGTCTGAGGAATCATGCCTTGCAGTTAGGCTCTGTTAGACCTCCATTACGACTCAATTGTCATTCCTGAGTAAGACTACATGACCTGTGGAGCCAGAACAATCAAGTCTTTTAGAGAGCAGTGCTGAATTTCTCCATTTCTCACTTTTCTCTCTCCATTTCTTCCTTGGTTACTCCACCATCTCCTGTAGCTGTCTCCACATATTGTCCTTTCTGTTGTGTGTAATTGCAACTTTGTACCCTTCCTCCTCCTACTCCCACCACATGCTAAAGTTTCACCACGGTGATGGGAAAATTACAATCCAGTAGCTGGGAAGGGGTAATTCCCTTGTCTGTGATCTCTTTTGTGCAACTGGACCACATATATGGGTAGTTATACATGTGTCAAGTGGGTACATGGGATGTTAAGTGATGATGTTGAGGCCAGCAATTTACACACAATTATACCTCAATTAGATTCAGCTATAGCTTCGGACAGAAAAGGCCTCAACTTCACGTTGCTTCAGTGCTGCATTTGATTATGGTACATAATGCACAGTTACTATTTCTGTAAGTGAAAGTGTGAGATACAGACCAACTGGCACATTAATAGGTGAGACCATTTCAAGACAATTAGAAGGGGAGATACCTTTATCTAAAGCCGCATCTCTTGCAACCCATCATCATAAGAAAATGACACTCGGAGGAAACGTTGGGTACATGTTCACCCATCAAACATGGACTGAAGATGAATATTCCCTGTAACACCTGATTATCAAATCCTGTAACACCTGATATCAAATCCTGCCTAACTCAGCTTCTATCTGATCTGGATTATTCTGCGTCAGGTTTGTAGAGCAATCCCAGTCCCCTTTACAGCAGCAGCAGCTGCAGCTGCAGCTGGCTCCAGCATGCCATTAGCTCTGCTTTCAATCACACAGTATTAGTCACAATTTTATAAGCTCTGTTCAGCTGCAACAGAACACCCTGAAAAGAAAGAGAGGCAGGCTCGTAGATGAGATGACAGGAGAGGAGAAAAACTTTTGAGCAATAGGTAGTCCGATTCCACCAGATATGTTTTGTGTTTATTGTAATAAACTTAGTTCAACGGCTACAAATGCATATACAACAATATTATAATCAGTTACTGCATTCACGACATAAGAAGGGAAGAGAAAAACATTGCCCATATGTTGGGAGTATCAAATTCCCTCAACGTGCAGTCAAATCCCATTACTTTATGGCTGACAAAAGAGATCTCAGAACAGCAGGCAGGGAAACATGATACCCAACACTTTATCACGGCAGCAGCCAATCGTTCATCATCAGTAACAACAACAACAACTATGCACAGCTGCCAATATATTGATTGTGATGATGGGTTTATAAGTGGCTATCTGAAATAGTTGACATCAAGAGGATAAACTGAATAGTTAGTTACAAATGAAAGCAATGATTCAGTTGCATCATGTACCGTGGCTGCCAGAGTCAAGACATTCAATCAACATCTATGTTAACAAAATACAGTTTCAAAATCTAACGCTCATAAAGTAGCATTCCTAATTCTGCCCAATTTCAAGATAACTATCCACAGACGTTTAGAAGTTCCCATTAGTAGTTTTTATTTAGTTTCTTCCATGAAAAAAAAGGCTTTTTGAAGTTTCCATGCTTTATTAAATTAGTTGTTAAATTGAACATCTCAGATTTGCATGTCTGTCCTTGTCTGTTTTGATTTACTGATGTTTTCCTAGTAATTGAACCAAAATCTAAACCAAATGGAAACACGGAGGGGGCATATCTGAGAGGATAGTGGGTGAAACCCACTGTGGCATATGTGCACTGTGGCACCAAACCAGCTGTCTTACAGGCAGCATTGCCACAGACTCATCCAATAAGGGATGAAAGTTGTAGTTAATCTGTGGCAACCAAAGAACCAGAGAGATAGTGAACTGAGAGGGATGGACATAGACAATGTGATGGGCAAATGTACACATGCATGTTCGCTAACACGCATGCACACACAGTCCAGAGCTGAGCAAACAACCCAGTGGAACAACACTCAGTGAGTCAGTGCCTGCATGATCCATTAGTAACTCTCAGCACACACACACACACACACACAGAAATACCCACTGACCCACACCACAACAACTTTGAGACCTTTGTAAGGACAATGTCAACATGCTAAGCACACTGATACAATTGCAGTATGTGCTTTAAACCACTGTGATAGCAGTAAGAACTGACTCTCTAGTGTGATATGTAGCCTGTCGTATATAGCACGGCAGAACAGATTAGGTACACTGTATCTGGGTTCTTTGCCTGCCAATGCAATTAGCATTTCTTCAATATACATTACTGCAGTCATGCGCATCATGACTCACAGCATCTTGCCACAGCTATCTTAACTTCAGAGGCAACAGGTGAGTGAAGAGTAACTGTGTGCATGGACAAATCTACTTATGATAAACAGTCCTTCAGCTGATGAGAGACAGTCATCAGGTCTTAATTGAGTACAACATAATCATATGTTAATTCCTAGTCAACTGACTAGTAATTATCAGAAGTATGACATACAGTACATACAAAATATGCAATAACATTTTTAAGTTAAACTAGACATTTCTAGACATTCAATTAAAAGGTTAGTGATTAATCAAAAGTGAATATAATGTTTGTTGCAGCGCTGCAGCATGTCCTCCAGGTAGCACCACATTCACAGTGAATCTGCATAAGAAAGGCATGGCCCAGACATTCCTGTGCCCCACATCTCTAAATATATCCCCATGCTGAATAATGTAGATGGGGTGGAGTGGAGCAGTCAATAATTAAGTGGATCCATTGGTGTGGGAGGACAGCACTCATTTACAGTGTAAAAGATAAGTGGGCCAGGAAAGCTAAGGTGTCAGAGGAAAGGTTTAGCACAGCATCCACTTATGTACTCCTCCAAGTAAAACGCAGAGGAGCAGTGATGGTTATCCCGCCCTTTTATTTCTGGAACCCAGTTTATTTCTTTTCAAACTGTTTTAAATCTCCCTTGTATATAAGATATGCTGTACAATATACCTTGGCATGTCAAACTGACATTACAGTAATATGAAAACAAAATCAATTTTAGATTATTGTGATCTAGTAACTATTATTAAATTTAAAAGCAAACAATGTGGTGCACTGCAGGAAATAATGAACAGAAAGTGATTAAAAAAAAACCCTTATCAGTTTAACTAATATTCTGTTAGTATGAACACAAGTAGCTACACTTAAAATAAAATAAATCTAATAAGGTGAACCTTTATTGACAATTAATCTTAGTGAGATCAAAGCTCAATATATGTAATGATTTTCAAGTCTGTAATGATTTTCATACTATACCAAAAAAAAAAAAAAAAAGTTTGTTTTAATGAAGCTCTGAGCAACAGGTAAAAAATATATAATGAATTTAGAGGAAATATACCAGTCTGCAAGAACCCTGCATTTACAGTCTGCAGCCCTGCATGTAGCATTAACGACCAGACTATCCTCTGTGCTTCACTGGTACCTTGGATAAATAACATAATGCCCACAGCACACGTCTCTTTTAAAATGACCAGGCCGGCAGGTAGGACACATTGCGGTAGAAACTTAGCCCACTCATCGTTCAGTCCAAAGTCTCTATCAACAAGCCACAGCGACAGCTAAGCATCCAAATCAAGATAACCAAGTGACAGAAAGACAAAGAGACAGAGGCTGTCTTACCTTGCTCCTGATCTGCCCTGAGGTGGACACTTTCCGGATGAGTTTCTGGGGGCCTTCCTGCTCTGCCTCGCTGTCAGAGGACTCGTCCGCAGCGCCGGAGCCGGCGACAGCACCCACCACATGGGCATGAATCCCCGCCGCGGACGCCGGTCCTTTCTCCGGCTCCTGTCGAAGGGAGGGATAAAACCAGTCGGGGTTAGCCTTCGCCCGGTCCGCCGCTCCCTTCCTCTCCTGGAGGCGAGAGCTGTACAGCGGATGGGAAGCGTCTCTCCTCGCTGTCATCTCACACTGTCTCTACGTTAAAGGCGGCTGCGTTTTCTCGAGTATGTGTGGGCTGGTAAACGCATAGGGGATGTAGCATGTCGCGGCACAGTGGGGATGGGCTCCACAGCGCATAAAACCCCTACCAGTCCCTGCTTGGCTGGTAGATATGGCTCCAGCCTGCACTGCCAGTCCAGACTGAGGCTAGAGACCGCCTCATCCACTCCACAAACCGGTGGACATGTCCGTGGCATGGCAGACCCTAGCGGCTGTTTTACACAAACACCTCATCCAACCCCTGGCACAAGAGTAAAAATGAGCCCAACCAAATTATTCTTATTTAATATCCGCTTTGGTCAAAACTTCAAGAACTTTTAGGCGATAAATACTTACAAAAAAATCAATAAAGCTGCACTCTTACAGGTCCGCAGTTGAGTTTTATGCATTACACGATGGTTACATTACTATCGTTATAACCTACTCCCAAGCACATAGGCTAAAGCTACAGTAGTGATATAAAATAACACAGCCTATATGTGCCTGCATTGTAAGGTAGGGAATATTAGGAATAGGCCTACAGACAATGTGGTGCAGTTGTTGCATTTTGTTTCACCAAAAACATGAAAAATCTTATTTCGACAAATAATTTTCTTCCAGTCGTAATATGACGCCCTGGTCTAGATGTAGACTGAACGAGGAAGAGAAGAGAAGAGAAGAGAAGAGAAGAGAAGAGAAGAGAAGAGAAGAGAAGAGAAGAGAAGAGCTCGTTTTCTTTCATGTGGGGATTCAAACCTCGAAGCAGTATATTGTCCACATTATAAAACGGGAAAGGCTAATTTAGACTTATTCGTGTATACTTAAAGTTGTATATGAATTTGCTTTTAGAAAGAAAAAAAAATAGAACCCACCATGAAATCATAACGGCAGTCTCTATAAATCACGACAAACGCCTACTATGTGTTAGGAAATAACAGGCTACGGAAGATGAATACGCCGCCAAAGTGAGAGACAAAATCAGTAGGATATAAACTCGCAATCAGCACGACAAAAAGTGTTTGAAAAAAAAAAGTCTCCTGTGTTGAATTTTACTAACCAGTTCCTCCCAGGCAGGGCTGCGGGTGTAATGGTAGACATCCTCCATAGTCCCAGACCTCTCTGTCCGCTCCGCTCCGGGGAGAAAAGAAACGAGTCAGGGTTTGGTGGAGGAATTTACTCGCTGCCCTCACACCACTCATACGCGCATTGAACTGAAGTAACTCGCCGTGTCCTCCTTCCACTTACGCGACTCTCCTCCTGCTTTTCTCCCCCAGTTTTACGAGCCTATCAGCGACCCACGTGATAAATGTCATACCCGTTTAAACGCGCGTGGCTCGGCACGGTCCGGGTTTCTCAAGGAGCGACGGGGATGACACGCGCGCGCCACTACTGCGTGTGTATTGGCTATTTGTGCACGTGCGCGCGCGCGAGTAAGGGTATGTGTGAGTGTTTAATGTAAATTACGTCATCCATCTTGGTATTCAGGGGCGGATTTAACGATATGGGTGCCCCATAGGGTGCCTCATCTTTATCCATTGTAGGAGGAGTAGAAGTACTAAAAACCTTTAATTGAGTAAAATATTAATATCACACAAAACTCAAGTAATATCCCCGCATCCAAAATTTTACTTGAAGTAAAAGTAATAGCAATTAAATGAAGGCTTATTTACATTTAGGCCTACTCAGCATCTTTTCAAGGTGGGGCTCATTTCAACAGGTTTATATAATTCTATAGTCTATAGTTTAATATATGCACAACATTGTATTTGTTAATCATGTATGTTGTGTGTAAAATCTGAATCACCACAAGCTGTTTGATAAATGTAGTAGAACAACAATGTTTCCATTTGAAATAGAAGAGACTGAATCCACCTATAGTACAAGTGGGATTATTGTAATATTATAAATAAAGTACAAGTGCCTGATACCTGCTTTTTTCATTTTTCATTATTTTAGTTTTTATTTTGATTTCGGTGTCATGCCAACAATTTGAAGAAACCACTATTTTACATGTTGTTTTACATGATGTTCCAGTAATACATATAGGCTACAAAGCACGCGGAAAAAGAAAGGAAACACAAACATAAGATGAAAAAATGATACAAACGAAAAAATGAACTGTTCACAGAAAAGAAATATTACACATCCACAGATTGTGTTGATAAAAGGCTTTTTTCTCTTCTGCCAAGCTTTCTTCAAGTAAATGGCCAATTTACTCACAAGTCTTCATTGTTCATATTTAACAAATCAATATTCAATTTATTTTTATCTTACTAAACAAATTATTATATCACCATTATGGTATTATGAAGGTTGATGCTTGCCATAAGTGTAATTATTTACCAGGTTTTAACTAAAATATGATCTATCATTAAACTAGCAAGCAGTACATGTAATATAATATGCTTATAAAAGAATGTGATAATAATGAAAGGATCATGTTACATAATATAACATAACATATATAACATATGACATATAATGTAACACTTTAATTGCATGAATTTGTATTGTAATGGAGTATTTCACACACTCTTTTTAAAAGTGCTTCGGGTAAGTTATATCAGGGTTTAAAGGGTTGGCAGTATAGTAGTAGAAAAAGTAACATAGTTGTATATGTTTCACATATAAACATCATATATAGTTATTCAGGTAACATGATAGATTTTCCTATAGAATATGAACTTATTCAGGCTATATGCTATTGCTATTCCTTTTAGTGAGCATTTTCTTTGAACTCGAAGACCCTAAAATATTTATTGATTTATATTGATTGTTTTTGATAACCTTTTCCCTGTCATAGCTGATCAGAATTGCAGAATTGGTCAATCGTTGGTTTTCTCCATGCCCTAAATACCTTTCTTTTTATGGATGCATATTTAGAAAATTGTGACCTAAGTTTTATATCATAAAGAGGGCCAAATTTGATGATTAATAAAGTATAGTATAGTATGAGTATGTCGAAACTTTTGACTGCTATTGTGCATTTAATTCTCTTTTCTTATGAGATTGATTGTATGTATGTATGATTGTAGAAATTATTATATTGATTCAAATTATATTCACACCACATTTAAAGCATAATTGGGGTATTGGCAGAAGATAGGGGCAGACATAAACAGATAGGCAAGCCACGGTAATAAAATAAAACAATTACGTCATACAAAATATAAATGCAAACATCAAAATCTAAATATTTATAACACCATCTTGGAGAGGAAATGTTTGGTGAGTGTTTGCGAAAGACACCTGAAAATGTAGGTTAGTTTGTTCTGTCACACAGACATATATATATATATAGGTATGTTACACAGAGAAATACAAACGCAGACATACACTGACAGTGACACAAAATATATAAAAATATATTCTTCTTCGTGTGTCTTCTTACCTAATAGCCTTCTGGGTATTCCTGAACTTACAGGCTTTTAAAACCAAACAAGCCATGATTAACTTAATCAAATGTTAAATGAATAAAGAATATGGGGCTAATTTTACTAAACAGACATTGGAGCATTTTATTTCCGGGGTCAAAGTAGTGTTACTACTGATATATTTAGCAAATACTAGGCCGGAACCATCGCAGTAACATTTTACCTCTACGGAAGACTTTAGTTCCGGATCAGTTTGTCCCTCTTTTATTATCTTCCGGCTGCTACAAAATGAGCTGACACATTATGAAATGGGAATATGACAGGTCAGGACATAGCTTGCCAAAAAATCCTGTGAGCTTTATTTACATACTAGCGTTACATTTTGGATGGCATAGTTGAAGTATGCAGTCCCAGATATTATGTCGCGGCACAGCAGCGACGGTCGCTGCCAGGAGGATGCGGAATATTCTGGGTGCTGTCCTGGGAAGAGACGGCTGGATGTGGAGGTCCCATGAGGTCAAACTTCTCAATACGTCTTCAGGTAACCAGCATACAAATGACGATTTATGAAATAGTGTTTCTTTTTGGTCAGTGCTAATAGCTCGTTAGATAAATAATTAGCTGTTAATATCAGTTGCTTTTAATCTCTTTTGGGCACCAATCAATCAATCCGCGTGGCTACCGGCTGACTTTCAACTTTCCAACAGGTGTTGTGTCGAAGTCTGTTATCCCTCGAATAACGTTCCCCTCCGTTTAAAAGTATGTTTAGGGTCATGTCTTTTGGGTTGTGGTTGTGTTTAGGTGTAGCAGAGATAGCTAGCTCAGGGTAAGCATCTCAGAATACGACTGGTTGGGGTTAGAGACGAGGTTTTTGTCTTATTATTATTATTTTTTTTTTTACAGTCAGAAGTAATATGCCATTGCTTTTTTTCCTCTCCCTGAAATTAAATGTTTCATTAGGGCCATTTATATTCATTCATAATAATTTAGTTTTATATTTTTTTATGATACATTAATAATGATTTTGACATTGTATAATGTTTTCTTGGGTCACATTCAAGAGCAGGCGTGTATGAAGCTTTCCTTTGGCTGCCAGTGTTTGTTGTAAGCAACTGTCACACCTTAGCAAACAAACTGTTTCTCTGCAGGCTTTTTTCACAGCGAATATTTCGACTCGTCGTGGTAGGAAAAGCACAGGTTTACATTTTGACTTGTAAAAGCAGGAGAGGCACAGCTGTAAATAACCAGTATTAGCCAGTAAACCATATCAGTAAGTGAGCATGCACAATACCAGAGCTGTGCACTGATTCATCCAAAATACACACAGCCATTATTAATGTTATTTATTCCTCCTGTGCTTTTCCTGCTATGACAAGTCAACATATCTGCTGTTAAAAATATCCTTTAGGAATTTATAATCTTATTCAAAGCAACAGGATGTATTGACAAAACTGCCTTCAGGGGTTTTCAAAATTTATCTTTAACCGTTCTGCTTATCATTGTGTCTGTGAAAGACCGGCTCATGTATTGTTTACACTGCGTTTTTCCAGGTGACACGGTGAAGATCGGAGATATCGCTTACAAACTCAAAACACCACAGAATCCAGAACTTGTTCCTGTCAAACACAGTATGTAAATATTTCTGTGCACTAAATACGTGCTTGTGTCTGCAAATGTCTGTCTGGACGATAATATGCATGTTTGCATGAACAAGGAAGGCAGAGCTATAGATGAAATAAAAGATGGTAAAATGTTAGATAGAAAACAAGTGGAAAAATCTAAATAATGCTATTTTGTTTGTGTTTACTAGTTTCAGACTCCTTACCACAGACTGTGGCCCAGCACCTAAGATGGATTATGCAGAAAGACCTTTTAGGTCAGGATGTGTTTCTCATTGGTCCGCCGGGACCCCTGAGACGATCCATAGCTATGCAGTACCTTGTGAGTACATCAATGACATACACACATACACACACACAGGACAAAACTCTAATGACAGCATGTCAAAAAACTTGAACTTGAAAAAACGCATTGACGTTACCTACTGACAAGTATCGCACATCAAATTAGGTCTGTTCCTCGAACTTCTGATGCAGTCTATCATATGGACATGACTGGACATCTTCTTAGGTTTTTAGTTCATGAAAATGGTTTGAAAAGACTTGTAACATTATTATACAACTGAAACCTGGAAATAGTGCATTGGTTTTTGAAGTGCCGGATGTGTTTGTCCCTTGTTGTTGACCAGGAGTTGACCAAACGGGAAGTCGAGTATGTAGCTCTGTCCCGGGACACCACAGAGACCGACCTGAAACAGAGGAGAGAGATCCGCTCAGGGACGGCCTTCTACATAGACCAGGTAAATCCTCTCGGTGGCTAAAATTTAATGTTTGACATATTAACATTTGAATGTGACCGTTAGTGCACTCACTTCATGTTCTTTGATTGTGAATGTGGATATCTGTCTATGTGTGTTATTGCCAGTGGTGGGTAGAGTAAACAAAAACAGTACTCAAGTGAAAGTACTAGATATTAGGAATAAAAGTACTAAAGTTAGATTTCATGCCAGTGTTACACTGGATTTGGTAAGATGTCAGATTCTGTGACCTGGTTTAAGACTAATTTAAGATTAACTGGCAGAACAGCAATGACCCCCATTCTGTGTTTGTACCTTTTTATAACATTACAGAACAGCAAGCCGGTACAGGTTGTGTAAAAGAGGCTATTCACTTGTGGTAGGTTAGGAAATGTTGTCACACCTCCGTTCAATCTGCGGTGCTAGGATTGGTTGGGCCATCTTATCTCTCGTAGTCACCATCGTGTGTGTGAGCTCACCTGAATCAAACAAGTATTTATAGCTAAATGTATCAGTAAAAGTAGCAAGAAGCGTGTAGCCCACTTATGGAGACAGTTACTGAATAAACACCAGACAGAACAACAACTCAGTAGCAAGAATGTTGCTGTGTAATTTATTGCACTTTGATCAAAGCACTCCTATGCACACAGAGATCAGAGGTCTCCACAGCAAGAGAGAAAAAGAAAGAAAAACAAGTCTGTCTCACAGTTATGGGCACCACAACTTTCATCCTATCTGTCCTTGGGCTACACAGCCACCCCGACACACTGCAGCTGTGGTGTCTGACAACAACATAATGACCTTCACAACTTTAGCTGGCAAATCAGGCAGTACCCACTGTGCAAAACTGGTTTCAATACACTTTTCTAACTTCAAAATACACATTTAAATTCTGCTACTACTGTAACAAAGTAAAAGTGTGTGTATATATGTATATATACATATATATATTCATAGTTTTTCATCATTTAAAGGTAGCATATAGGTATTTGGGAAAATATCAGAAATGCTACTTTCCATCTCAACGGGCTGCAGGGCAGTGTCGGTGTCTGTGTTTGATTTTATTAAGAGGGCATGTTGGCAGGGCAACAAGAGACACTGTGAATAAACTTTGTCTTTTAGTCTAAAAGTCATGAGCAGTGTGTTGTTCGCAGTATTAAAGAGTAAGGACCACACCAGCATCTGACCGGACCAAAGTGAAAGTGACATTTGAATGTATGTTTACATGCTGTTTAACATACTACAGCTGAGACGCTTGTTCACTAAGCTAAGGTGCAGGACAAGGTGTCTGTTCATATTTTGGGATAAGAAGACCTTATGTGGCTCATGTGTAACAGGATGCTATCAGGCTCAGCGTGAGGCCACGTTATTACTTTATTCAGGATTTAATTGGTTGTATGGAAAAAAAGTTCATCTACGTAGAGGATAATGCTATTCTGTCAAATAAAAACATAATTTAACAAAAAGATATATATATATATTTTTTAATTTTAGCCTTTGTATTTACAAAAACAAGAACAAACATTATTTCAATAAACCCCATTTAGCATTTTTAGTTTTATATCAAATATTTGATATAAAATAATAATCATTGTGTATATATATATATATATATATATAGATAATTGTATTCTGGCTAACTGGCTGCATCATACTGCAAAACATTTTCAAGCATTTTTTTATTTTTTTATTTAATTGAGCATTCAAGGTTCAAGGTTCAAGGTTCAAGGAGTTTTATTGTCATTACAACACATGTAACATGGGATGCAACGAAATTGGTTTCCCCTGGTCCTGGAGCAGCCCAATTATCCAAATATAAAATAAAATTTAAAAATAAAATAAGATAAAATAAAATAAGATATATATATACATATGTATATATAGAACATAAAATATAAAGGTAAGACATAAAATATAAAGGTAAGCACAAAAGTATATACAATAAATAGAAAAACAACAAATAGAAAAACAACAGCAACAACAGTATAACACCATGGTGATGTGCAAGTGTCCAGGTTGTGCAAACAACTGCAATGTGCAAGAAAAAGTGATTACAGTGCATGTGATTTTGTGTTATTGTCTGTGCATCTGTGGTGGGGGGGTCCAGATGGGGGACGGGGGGTGGGGGTGGAGGTGGGGTTGGGGATGGGGGGCAGGGGTCCTCCAGAGTTCAGCAGTCTCACAGCTTCTGGGAAGAAGCTGTTCCTCAGTCTGGTGGTCCTGCTCTTAATGCTCCGCAGCCTCCTGCCCGAGGGGAGAGGGGCAAACAGAGCATGTGCGGGGTGAGTGGGGTCCTTTATGATGCAGGAGGCCCTTTTCCTGCACCTGGAGGTGTAAATGTCCGTGGTGGTGGGTAGGCTGCATCCCACAGTCCTCTGTGCAGCTTTGACCACCCTCTGCAGAGCCTTCTTCTCTGCTGCAGAGCAGCTGCCGTGCCACACAGTGATGCAGGTGCACATGACGCTTTCCACCACACATCTGTAAAAGGAGGTCAGGACTGACCTCCCCAGTCCAGCACGCCGCAGCTTCCTGAGGAAGTAGAGGCGCTGGTGTGCCTTCCTAACCAGATAGGAAGTGTTGGTGCTCCAGGTGAGGTCGTTTGCAATGCTCACGCCCAGGTACCTGAAGCTGGAGACCACTTCCACCGCTGTCCCTCCGATGTGCAGGGGAGGGGGGAGATGTCTGCCCCTTCTGAAGTCCACGATCATCTCCTTGGTCTTCTTCACGTTGATGCAGAGGTTGTTTTCTCTGCACCAACCCTCCAAGTGTTCCACCTCCTGCCTGTAGCCCGACTCATCGTTGTTAGCGATTTGTCCAACCACAGCTGTGTCATCTGCGAACTTCACAATCAGACAGCTCGGGTGTCTCGCTGAGCAGTCGTGTGTGAGCAGAGTGAACAGAAGGGGGCTCAGCACACAACCCTGGGGGGAGCCTGTGCTGAGGGTGATGGTGGAGGAGGAGATGTCGTGGATCCTTACAGACTGCGGCCTTTCTGAAAGGAAGTCCAGCACCCAGTTGCAGAGTGTGGAGCTCAGCCCGAGTGTGGTCAGTTTTGAAACCAGGGTCTGCGGTCTGATGGTGTTGAACGCAGACGTGAAGTCCACAAAGAGCAGACGAACATAAGAGTCCTTCTTCTCTAAGTGGGTGAGGGCTGTGTGAACCACAGAAGAAATGGCATCCTCTGTGGATCGATTTTTCCTATATGCATACTGGTGTGGGTCCACAGTGACGTCGATGCAGACTTTGATGTGGGCCATCACCAGTCTCTCAAAGCACTTCATGACTATCGGGGTGAGGGCGACCGGCCGATAGTCATTCAGGCCTGTCACTGTGGAGGTTTTGGGGATGGGGATGATTGTAGCCGTCTTCAGGCAGGTAGGGACCGCTGCTTGTTGGAGGGAGGTGTTAAAGATGTCTGTTAGGACATCCGTCAGCTGGTGTGCACAGCTCCTCAGCAGCCTCCCAGAGATGTTATCAGGACCCGTAGCTTTGCGAGGGTTAATCCTCTGGAGGGTTCTCCTCACCTCTGCTGGGGTCACGCTGAGAGGCTCTTCACCTGGTGGTGGAGTGAGTCTGGTGCTGGGGGATGCGTTTGGGTCATCAAAGCGGGCATAGAAGGTGTTGAGAGCGTCGGGCAGAGAGGGGTCCCTGGGGCACTGTGCATCTCTGGTGTTGTAGTCTGTGATGCACTTTATGCCCCTCCACATACTCCGTGGATCGTTAGATGTAAAATGTCCCTCGATCCTCCGGGCATATGTGGCCTTGGCCCTCTTTACTCCTGCTATCAGCCGTCTCCTAGCCGCTCTGAGTGCCAGACTGTCACCTGACCTGAACGCAGCATCCCTGGCTTTCAGCAGAGACTTGACCTCCACATTCAGCCAGGGTTTCTGGTTCGGGTAGACCGTTATAGTCCTGGTGGTGGTGACATCCTCTGCACACTTGTTGATGTAACCGAGGACAGCCGACGTGTATTCCTCCAGGTCCACCTGTCCTTTTAGGGCAGCTGCCTCCCTGAAAATTTGCCAGTCTGTGCGCTGGAAACAGTCCTGCAGTGTCAGGGCGGCATCACTGGGCCACACGGTGATAGTCCTCTGTGTTGGCGTGTGGCGCCTGAGCAGAGGACGGTAGGCGGGGACCAGCACGATGGAGATGTGGTCGGAGAGGCCCAGGTGGGGGTGGGGGACGGCTCTGTATGCGTCTCTTTTGTTGGTGTAGACACGGTCCAGCGTGTTATCTCCCCGTGTCGGTATGGTGACATGCTGGTGAAACTTAGGCAGAGTGTCTGTCAGGTTTACGTGATTAAAATCCCCCGCAACCACGTAAAATGCCTCCGGGTGCTTGTGCTGGAGCGAGCTGATGATGTTATGAAGCTCCTTAAGCGCTTCGTTAGCATTAGCACCCGGCGGGATGTAAACAGCCATGACAAACACCGCCGTAAACTCACGAGGCAAGTAGTGTGGCCGACACTTCACAGTCATATACTCTACTGCCTCGGAGCAGTTGCTGTTCACCAAAACACAGTTCGTACACCAACCTTTGTCCACGTAGACGCATAATCCGCCCCCGCGGGTTTTCCCCGACTGCTGGTTACGGTCCGCTCGGAAGAGAAGCCGGCCGTCGATCTGAAAGGCTGAGTCCGGCATGTTGTCGTTCAGCCAGGTTTCCGTGAGACAAAGCACCGCACAATTCCTCATCTCACGGGAAGCCCTCAGCCTCAGTCAGAGCAGGTCCATCTTATTGTCCAGAGAACGGACATTGGAGAGGAACAGTGGCGGGATCGGTGGTCTTCCCGCATTAGCCTTTAGCCTGGCTAGCAGTCCGCTCCGCTTACCCCTCTTCTGCTTCCTTGCACACCGCTTCCGCTTGCCGTTTGTCCAGCGGGCACCTCTGCGCCAGCCCGATGTCCTCAGGAGCTGCAGTCTGCCCAGCAAGGCCCTGAGTCCGAGGGCCGCTGTTGTTGTTGTTGTTGTTGTTGTTGTTGTTGTTCCTCTGACCGAACCGTCCTTTATTTTAAAAAGTTCGGTTCGGCTATACATAATACGCTTGCTAACACAAGCAACACGAGTGCAGTTGGCCTCGGGACCAACGGTAAAATTACTAAAATTACTAAAAGAGGGCTTGACCCCGGGAGCACGAGAAGCCGCTGCACTGTTGCGCGCCGCCATCTTGTTAACCATGCAATGTGTATAGGTGTAGAGTCACAGTAGCACTTAAAATAGCATCACAACAGTGGTGCTCTCCCTTACGGTTCCATTTTGTTCCTTTCCATGCCACTTTTTAATCGTTCAAGCTTCACACCCACTCTCTGTTACCTTTATAAGTCAGGTAACCATGGAGATCAGCAGTACCTCATTATCAAGGCTGGTTTATCTAACTGAAAACTTTCTGTTCTCCATTCAGCTCCATAAATTTGTCAGGGGCACAGAAAAACTATTATAAAAAAAACAAAAAACAAAAAAAAACAAAATACACATAAGCATGATCATTAAACCACGTCACTGGGCTTCAAGGAGTCTGCAAATGAGACGAATGATGATAAGCTGTGATAATTACCATTTACTCAATCATGTCATTATCCATAACTAATTAGCACATGGCTGCATCTGTGTTAAAAAAACAAAAACAAAACCCAGTTGCATAACAGTTCAAACATCAACTCCATGGAAACAGTTTGAAGTTATTTTTAATGATTTATTCTCAGCACATTTATCCTTTTAGACTCCACTCACACATTTGGTCTTGTGGAACAGGAGAACTCGCAGCTAATTAGTTTGAGTTTCTTATAATTAGACTGGATCTGGAAGGGAGCTCGGTTACCGAGTGTCACTCCTCTTGATTTCACTGAAGAAGGTGTTATATTGTCAGTATGTACTCGCTTTGTCAGACTGTGTAAATGCAGCGGTGCTATTCTCTGCTCGCTGAAGCAAATGTGCCTGTACTGCATATGCTTACCTGTATGCTGCATTACACCATGGATGTTGCTTTCTGGGTGGGTTTTTTATAGTTTAATCAACATTAAGGGGCCCTTTATTTACGCCAGTGTAGATGAAACCCTGCTGACGTGGTAGTTTTGTTTGGCTCTGGCAGATTTGTCTAATTTGATTGTTTTAATTGCTGACTGTGATCTTTCTGGACAACAGAGTCCATTAGAGAGAAGCATTAATGGCATATATTACAGTGCAGTTTTATTATAAAAGCCCATATCTGCTTTATGTCTGCTTCTTTATGAAGACAACACAAATGCCTTTCATATTTAATATAAATGCCTGTGTCATTATTCTAGAGGCCCCTAGGCTTGGACTCAATCATGTCATCTCTAGTTTTTATTTAAAATAATTATGCCTTTTCTTTTCTAATAATGCGTGGCTTATACTCAGGAGGCAGAGTGGGTTGATGCGGTGCATCTCTTATCTCTTAACTCACAGCTGCAATTTAATGTTGTAGTTGATTAGTCTGTAGGTTAATGTTTTGCATAATTGCTTGTTGAGAAACTACATTTACATGTACACTACTGCTTACTGTACACTCAAAATTAGTATACTAATGACTATTATTATATAGTGCATGGAGCAGTATGTGTTGTGGAGTTGAACACAGCAATTTCTTTTAGCAACATTAGTCTGTTGATTTGCATTATTACACATGGAAAACATGTGAACATGTAAACTAGGTGTCGGCTAATTTTAGGGTGTCCCGTTACCAACGTTTGACTTATTAATGAGCATTTACAAATACACATGATTATAAGTTGAGGATACATATCTGGTGTGAACCAGAAATGGGAGGGGGATCATCTACTTGGGATAAAGCATGAATACTTACAATTTGGAATAATGGGAGGTTTTCCCATTTTGCTGACATTGTATAAACACAATGTACTTCTTCACAGAAGCCATTTTGACATGTAATAGTAGGAAAAGCACAGGTATTAAAAAAAAGGGTCCTGGTATTGCATGCTGGTTCACTGTCACACTGTCACAGTAGAATGTATTTTAAAGTGACATTAGCAGGAATCACCAGTGGACTCTTCCTGATGTCTGCAGCTGTGTTTTCCATATTGTGATACCTCTGTGAGGGGTTATTTTTTTTTATTCATTACACTATGACTAGCTCTGAGTAATATATTGATAATAAATTGAAGTTCTGATAAGATACTAGATATCGTCTTAGATTTTGGATAATGTAATATCGTGATATGGCATAAGGGTGTTTTTTTTTTTTTTGATGAAGTGCTGCATATGGGTGTTGTTTTTCTGACTACGCTCACCAATATTCAGTGTCCGGACGATCTGCTCCCACAAATGGGCTTTTTCTGTCTTTGTTGTGATAGTTTCTCTCTGACATAACAGTGCAAGTTCTTTGTCACACTGCTCCAGATAGACAGACGCGGCCAGAAAGAGCTTCTCCTCCACTTTCCAGGGTGACGAGTCCCGCTCCATCTAACATGTGATTGTTTGCCTGAAAAAGGAGCATCAGTAATGACACCAGCTCCTTTCTGAAAAGTTCAGAGATTTACAACTAGAAGTGCTTGTTGTGGCTGCATCCTCACTGGGAGCCATTGAAGAAAAACCCCTATATGGGCACTTAGCTTAAGTGTTGTCTTTTCCTGGTTTTAAACGGCATTACAGTAAAATTATGTAATTTGCTGAACTGTTTATTTATTTGCACTTACCCACTTAGTCATTCTATCCACATTACTGATGATTATTTATCCAGTGTCTAAAGGTTCATTCGAACAGGAACCAGTGCTATAAAAATTCATATGTTCTATGTGTTCTATATGTAGTGACAATCACACATCATCATTTGCCGTGTGTGTGTGTGTGCATGCGTGCGCGTGCGTGTGTGTGTGTGTGTAAGCATGTTTTTTGATACAGTAATGTAGAGTCTGGTACCTACAAGGAAAACTAGCTAACTTCTTCAACTACCTGATGCTCATCTGGCTCCCATCTTCTCATCAAATGAAATCAAACTGAAAACTGGTGTGCATTGTTTTCATGGAAACAGCTTATTTCTTTGTTCCTCAGATGTCATTGAATTTTATGCTGTCTAGAGATGTGGGCAGGGCTCGTGTCTGTGCCGGTTTGTGAGTTGGTGTATTGGATAAAACTTGTAAGAGATGTTTTTTTTTTTGGCGTGTGGGTGTGAGTAATGTGTATATGTTCACATTACTGTGTGTGACAGTTATTTTGTGTTATGGACTGAAGATGTGTGGGTGCAAATTAGTGAGCTTTTCTCTTTGAGAATAGTTCGGTACCGTAGGAGGTGTTTGTGTGTTAACTAGAGCATCCGAGTATTCCTCAGGGCTCTGTGCTGATTTGGAGGCCTATATTCAGACTTATCGGGTCAGTCCCTGTGCTTACTCTCTCCTTTTCTCCTTCCCTCCTTCGCTCTCTCTCTCTCACTCTCTTTCTCTTTTTCCCTTCAGTCCAAGCATCACTCCACCCCCCAAGTTAATATGAAGGTTGGAGTCACAAGGATGTAATTGCAGTCTTGTTTTTGTTGTCTTTTTGACTTCTCCTATCATCACTCTCCAGTTAGCAGACTCTTATATAAGACAGCTTACCTCAAATAAGACAGCAAAGTTAGCCTTCTCCAAAGCTGAGTTTGAACTGAAACTCATGAAGCCTCTTGGAAGAGATGTGAAACGTCTTAAAAGACAAATAACGAAGTCTAGTTGCTTTCGATTTAATTTCCTTGAGATAACCACGACCTGGATGAATGAGAATATTCACAGGCTTGAACTGAAACTCACACATAGCCAACTATAATAGTTTTATAGTTCTATGCAAAAAAAGAATGCAATCTGCAGATTATATGCTATTAGTATGTATTAAGTAAACGTGCAAAAAATTCTGTGATTAAACATCAAAACCAGCACAGGTAATGCTGAATTAACACAAAGCTTAACATTTGATGACGTAAAAACAGAAGCGGTGCGATTTCAAATTAGAAACAAACAAAAGATGTGTTGATTGTCTGGTGACATATTTGGACCAAGCATGTGGAACAGAGCATTTCTCCCATAACAATTTCATATATATGCTTTATTGTTGAGAATTACTCGGAAGGATTTGCATTTTTAGTTTCATTGAGTCTAGAGGTATTTTTAGTAGTGCATCATGGAATGATAATGTAATGTTACATATAACACAGACACTGTGAAAGAGATTATGGATAATGGCCTGTATATACACTGTATATCACTGCTGCTGAAATCTTCACGGTATCTGGTGGGATGTTCTTTTCTATGATCAGAGAGAACACAAGGCTCGTCTGTGCTTCCCCGTCTCTCTTGCCATCCTGCGTCACTCACATTTCTAACAATTATCTGATTACAGTGTTGGTGCTGAAAATGGATCAAGAGTTAAATATAGAGCATCTGGTCCTCACTATAGTTTTATGACTCTGCGTCCCACACAACCTGCCACATATTTACATGTTAACCTAATTACATAGCTGCTCTCTCTGCGGTTCACCCAGACAGCTAAAGTTTCCTGCTTCTTGACGTCAGAAGTGCTTTTAGATTTTTTTTTTTGCAGAAGTTTGCGTCAACACACATACATATACATGTACACACAGGCATGTATGCACACACACACACACACACACACACACACACACACACTGTCAAGTAGAACTAAGTTTCATCCCACATTTGATGGGCCTTCCTAAAACAGCTGAGAGTATTTTTAAGCTTGGTTTTGGAGTAGTTTGGAGGATGTTCTGAACACAATTAGCTGAGGACATCCTCAGGAAAGGCTTTATGGCAAGCTCATATTGTTAATAAGGCATGGGCAGTATGAACTGATGCACTTTGCTTAAATGCTTTTAGTCTTGGTCACGTTTACACAGGGTCAGAGGTCGTACTGGACAATGGAGCAGCAGATTTGACCTGAGGTTGAACTAATTGTCCTGGGTAGGATTTAGCCCTAAAATGACCTATTTCCTGATACCACCGTCTTTCCCGACATCCTTAATTATTTCTGGAGTATTGACTGAGTTCACTGATTTGTCTCAACTTCTCTTGTGATTCTCCTTAGTGTGCTGTAAGGGCAGCGACACAAGGCCGAGTCCTGGTCCTGGAGGGTCTGGAGAAGGCAGAGAGAAATGTCCTACCTGTCCTTAACAACCTGCTGGAGAACAGAGAGATGCAGCTGGAAGACGGACGCTTCCTCATGTCAGCTGAGCGATACGACAAGCTGCTGCAGGTCAGAGCAGGGTTGAAGGTTTAGAAGGCGTTCTCAATCAACCTCTACATGTAGAAAGCTGTGTGCATGCAGCTTTCAATGTAAAACATGACTTTGGTATAGTCAGTAGAAAAGCATTGCAGTACTTTTTGCCTTTATGCTTCGCAGGAGCACACTAAAGAGGAGCTGGACAGCTGGAAGATTATCCGTGTAAGTGAGGACTTTCGGGTCATTGCTCTTGGTCTTCCTGTCCCTAAGTACAAAGGCAACCCATTGGATCCTCCTCTCCGCTCTCGCTTCCAGGCCAGAGACATCTATTACCTACCATTCAAGGTTGGTCCAGGAATTTACAGATTATCTAACGCCAAAAATGTCCCAAAATGGAACAAAAGGAGAGACCAGCTAATCTGTTTTCCCTAAAGATTGTATTTCCATAACCCTGAATAATCCAAACATGAATTGGATCTACTACTAATGTGTAAGATGCATTTGATTAACGTTTCATATTTTATGCAGTTTGTCTCTTTTTAGGTTTGCAGCTGCATCTTGTTTACTTTAATTAGGATACCACTTATTTCTCCACAGATTTCGACATCAAATCTTTATGTTTTCAAACTTATATTATGCCCCTTATCTTGTCTTCATGCTCCATTTTTTTTTTTTTTTTTTAGGACCAGTTGGAGCTGTTGTACACAGCAGGACCAAACATAGCTGCAGAAAGGTATATAAAACACACACATTAACTGAACATAAGCCATTTTTAAATACCTTGTTCGACTTGTGAGTATTGTTTGTAGTCATGGTAAGTCTCATTTGTTTTTTTTGTATATTTTGTTGTCTCTTGTGTGTCAGGGTGTCCCAGCTGCTGTCACTTGCCACTACGCTGTGCTCCCAGGAATCATCCAACCTTGGCCTTCCTGACTTCCCTGTGGACAACCTGCTTTCTGCTCTATATGTGCTGGTGAGGCACCTTAAATTGTCCAACCTCTTCCTTAAAGCGAGAGAAAGAACTTTGGTTGGTGTCAATAGTGTCTAATGTCCGTCTTCTGTGTTGTTTCAGAACGTTTTTCCCATGCTGTCCTCCCAGAAGCTAATCCAGAGACTTTACCCCTACAACAGTATCTTAGGCAAAGATGGGCGCAGCGCTGTGGAAGGCGTACTCAGTGTAAGTCAAGTACCCCTCATAATGTCACGTGGCATCTGTGCCATCTAATGTGCATATATGTATATTTATATATATGCATTCTGTTACACTCTTTCATAGAGATTTGAGCTTTTGGATGGTCGTCGTGAGCTGGCTCCCACTGCCATCCTGAGTGTGTCTAAGACCAAGGATGTTGAGGGCCATGCAGATGTCACGTTACACATTGCGACCAAGGACATCACCTTTCAGGTACCAATAGAGTGGCTGCGTTCATGTAAAACCAAAGGCCCTATCTGGTAATATGCGGCCCAAACAGTGTTCTGTGTGGAGTGATGCTCGCTCTGTTTTGGTCATAGATTGGATATTCAAGGACATAAAGCACTGCTGCCGGCCTTTTTGTTTTGTAAAATAGATAAATAAAGTACATACATTACAGAAAAGTAAAGCAACAAAACATCAGCAATATTATTATTTTTTTTTTTAAATAAATTATATAATCTGACTTTCCTCATGAGTTTGACCAGTCAGTGTATCAAAATCTGAACTAAAAACATGTTTCTGGTTGTAAGAGAAAACAAAACAGAATTAGTGAGGCATGCATTACTCAGAGATGTCTGTTGTCCCATAGCAACACACTGTATCAGTGGCTTGATTGTCTTATCTCTTGACTGATACTCTGTAGTTGACTCTGGAGTCAGTCTTTGATGCTCTTTCTGGGATAAAAACAGTTTTTATTAATGAGTCACTGCGTGGGATTTGGGAAAACAGAGATATTTTAGAGCTTGAAGAATTTCCAGCGAAACAAACTCGCTCTTACAAACTCTTACAAGCAGTTTTTTTTCTCCTAAGCTTATCATAAGCTACGCCATGAGACTCATGAAGATGTTGGAACATATATTTGTTCCGAGACGCGATCACATTGTGCCAGTGAATCTGATTATAAAATATATTATAAAATTCATCGTCTCCATCAAACCCCAGGTCCCAGCGGGCACCAAGGAGGCGCGACCACCCAACAGCAGCCCCACCTTCATCAGTACCCCAAGCCACTCTCAACTGATGGCTGAAATGATGCAGTCACACATGGTTAAGGACATATGTTTGATAGGAGCCAAGGTAGTTGCCTATAATATATACACACACACGCAGTACATATCGTGAATGTGATCTCTGGTTCTAATAACGATCATTTTGTATTTTTTTTCAGGGTTGTGGCAAATCAGTGATTGCCAGAGAGTTTGCTGAGATGCTGGGTTACAGCATAGAGCCTGTCATGCTCTACCAGGTAAATAAATAAATAAATGATTCAAAATGTTTTGAAGTGGAGTGAAATGAACAGACAGAAATGAACAGATTTATTTATTTATTTATTTTTACTTACAGTAGCTACATTTTCAGTCTACGCTTTCATAATGTGTTTTGCATCTATATGCATCCATCAAGCACAAGCAGTCCAGCTCTGTGACTTGGGTAATAACTGTGTCCGTCGGATAAGCCTTAATCATGTTCAGGGGGAAAAAAAATATCATTGGCAGAAATTTACACATTTTGTGACCTCCGACGTCATAAATGAGGTTTCAACCATCAGATTGCACACAGGCCTTCTTAAATCTGTTTCATCAGTGGAAAATGGTATTCTCTTTTACCACAATTATCATCACTCTTTTTTTTTTCACTTTTATCACACTTAACCACAAGGATGATATGTAGCAAAAGTAACGCCCTGTGAATATATTTCTCCACCCCGCTTGATACTTAATCAGTTGTTTGGTTGTTCCAAGTCAATTAAAATGATTGATTGTAGCGCCATGGAGTCTGTGGACATTTTTACACTACCCAAATTAATCTTAATTGTAACTCTTGAGTGTATATGAGCAAACATCTCATAAATGTAAGGCAAGGAAAGATATACAGTAGTTGGATAACGTTTATGTAGAATTAGCATAGCAGTTTGGCTAAAAGACCCACATTTTGCTTCCATTACCTGCATCTCAGCCCACCACAAAATGACACTGACTGGAAGACGGAGAGTAGACAATATATGTGTTTATGAATTTAAATCTTTTTTTAAATCGCCCTGTGTGTGTTTTTATGTGTGTGAGTCTGTGTATTTTAGTAAGCCGGGTGATGAATGTGCAGAAAACGGGTGTGCTGAAGACTTGCATATTAATGCATCAATGTGCAGCTATTTTTAGATGGCTGAGGTCAGAGGTGACTTGTGCTGCGGGAATTGCGGAATCCTTCGCCGGGTAATTCTTCTAGTCGGCTCTGAAAATCCCATTTTTGGAAAACAAAGTGACATTTAAGGCTAGAGTGGAATTTAACTATGCATGTCCTTTTAATTGAAAAAAAGTGAAATCCATGTGGGTCGTCATTTGAATTAGACATCTCCAAAGGGCTTGAAAGGGAAGTTTAGGTTGTACATATGCATACATTTTAGCTACGTTCTCAATGAGGAGAGTTAAAAAATGAACAAATGAAATGTCACATAATTGACTATGTTGGAGAGAATGGTTTCTCGATAGGAGGCATATAACCCAACCTTATAATATAATATGGAATATAAAACAGAATCCAACTTGTGTGCCGCCAGTGGACATACGAAGAGGCTAATTTTCCATTACTGGTCCTTTTAAGCAACTAGGGTTCACTGGAGAGTTAATTTATGCTTTAGTAATAAGTAGCTTGTCAAATTTTAAACATCTGTTTGAGTAGTCTGAAAAGCTTAATATACTGTAAGTGGATAGAATACAGCATGGAATAAATGATCTTCTAGCTTCTGGTGAAAATCCAGGGTGTGTAACTGGTGCATCTTGTCACTTGCACAGTGTGTGTGTGCACATCACTTCTCAATGCTCTTCATTAAGGTGGCAAACTTAAAATGTTTTTCTGTTCCGGTCTATTCACATTTGAAGGAGATAGAAAGACAGGCAGGCAAGCAGTCATGATGTTGGTAGGTTACCAGAAACACAGAATGATTTGTCCCTGTGGCTGAAGAGACCAGGCTCTCTATCAGGAGTCACTCCATTAATGATGCTTAGAAATTATGAATGATGGAGGAGCCTGGATGAATGAACATTCATGACTTCCTCTCAACCTCTGCTGCTGTCTGGCTTCTTTGCTGTAACTAAAGAAGGTTGTCCATTTATCTAGTACCTTAATGGATCATGTCTGCTGTTTGCTGGTATAATGGCACTTCGTTTTTTTTCACTTGATTCATTATATTTCATGATAGCATATAATAGAAAACATAGAGCCTGTTTTTGACTAATGCAGAATGTCTTCTTGCTGTAGAACAGTAATCACAGCCTGGAACAAATTGTGCAACTCTGCTTGTCTCCCTTCCTCTACCCTCCGCCTCTGCTATGACACGGTAGCGTGATAGTTGATATGACAGTCTTGCTCCACAGACGTTTTCCCTTGCACAGAAATGTGCCAGTAACTGTTATCTGTAAAGCAGAGATATTAAATTGAGCAGCGAGGACAGATCATGTGAAGATGTAGCCAAAGGAGGAAAAACTGGAAAACTAGTTTAGGATTTCTAGCAAATCTCGACTCACTTTATCCATTTTCACCATGTTATGGTCAACCACTTCCTACGTTTCTCTCAGTCACGTCCCCTAACTTTGCCTCTCAGTGTTTGCTTCTCTTTGCTTTTTTTTCTGTCCACTTTTGCCCACATGCTTCCACCACTCATACCTCATATATTTTACTCTTTGCTCTTTGTCTCCATCCTACCCATCTCTTCCTCCATGCCTGTTTCGTTCACTTCCAGGACATGACAGCCAGGGACCTTCTCCAGCAGAGGTACACTCTCCCAAATGGAGACACAGCATGGCGGCCGTCTCCACTGGTAACTGCTGCCATTGAGGGTAAACTGCTGCTGCTGGACGGTATACACAGGGTCAACCTGGGAACCTTGGCAGTACTCTCTAGGTACTAAAATATATGGTTTCCATTATTTACTTTATGTATTGTTATATTATGTTGCATTTATTCCATATTGTTCTGTGTACTGCTGCTCCGTTAAGTTCATATAAATTACTTTGAAAGATACACACACACACACACTATCTCTCAGCTCGTTCCTCTGTGTTTTGTGTCCCAGGTTACTTCATGACAGAGAGTTGGATCTGTATGATGGCACCAGGTTGCTGAGGTGGGACAGATACCAGACACTAAAGGAACAACTGCAGTTGAGTGACGAGCAACTGCAAGAGAGGTACACACATACACACACGCATGAGCACACATTTGCTTGCGCAGGTCTGCACACAGATATTTGTGTGTTAGGAAAAGTAAGGAGCATTTGAGGCAGAATTTGCATCAATTGTGAAAACACCCTTGCTTAACTACATCTAGCATTAGCAGGAAGAGAATAAAGAGGGAATTAAACCAAGATACGGGACAATGTGTTTAGTTATCTACTCTATTGCCCCATGGCTCTGCATTGGTTAGGAGCTTTGTTTCAGTTTCATAGACAGTTTGAGCAATAGAGCCACAAGTTTAAAAATGTATCAGGCACCAAAACAAAACTATGACACAGCCTTTCATCACTTGGTATTTATGTACTGTATGTGAATAGCTTCTTTTTGTTCTTGACCGTAACTGTCTCACGTTTTGTTTTGCTAATGCATTGACTCATGAAGTGTGTGCGTCTGTGTGTCTGTCCATGCGGGTTTGTGTGCACATGTCTTAAAACCCACCTAAACTGGCAGGAAGGATGTTTGTGGTGGAGCGTCTGGGTTGAAATAAACCCACTTCCTCTTCCTCCACTCCTGTGGTTCAGACAAAATGTGTGTGTTTGTGTGTGTGCGTGTGTATGTGTGTGTGCGTGTTTGTGTGTCCAACATAATTTTCTATTGTGCATTACAGTAAATTTAAATTTCTTTTGCAATGTACAGTTTTAAAATTTAAGATTTCCAGTGAAGCAAACATAGAAATGAAAAGTAAAGATCCAGCAAGTTGCTAGGCAACAGAATGTGTACTATGTATACATGTATATATATTTATGTTTATATATGCATGTGCATATGAATGTGTTTTTGGGACCACATTCTGGCTCCTCTTCTCTTCACTGGCTGTGTGTGTCTGTGTGTGTCTGTGTGTGTCATATGTCCACACAGGACTGTAGTTTCTGTCGTGCTGCTGGGTCTTTTAAATAATTTCTTTTCACTGCTGGAGATGCATCATCCTGCTCCTACTGAGATTGTGATTCACTCCCACATGCAACAGTGTTTCCTCAATCATTCTGGCTCATCCAGCAAAACAAGACACATTTAGCTCACTTTTGCTTAAGGCAGTAGATTAAATGTTGTGGACGCTGTCCCTGGTTCCTTAATAGTTGTTTCCCATAGCAACAGATACGAATCACATGCATGAGTTGAGAACAGCAGTGAAACTGTCACACTTTTGTTTGATGTTCTTGATGTTCAAATTAAATTTACTGCATTAGGAGACTAAATAGAGGAAGCAATGGAGAGAGAGGACGTGAGCGAAAGACAGTGACAAAATTTGACTCCAACTTACCTTTTATTTTGTAACACGTTTGAATAGATAATGGAATACAGTGTTTGGTTAGTTTAAATGTCTTCTCTCACACACTTGTCTCTTGATGATGAGGATGGTGATGCTTAGTGTCCGCTTCCGCCCATGAATGAGTAAATATATCCTGCTGCTGTGTGGGTGTCTCTGTGGGGGGAGAGAGAGACGGACTTTGCTGTCCTCTTGAATCAGTGGATTACACAGCCAGCTGTCAAAAGTCATGCTCTTGTCCATGACATTGATTGGCTGGGACACACACACACACACACACACACACACACACACACACACCAATGGCAAACACCATGTGCACCTGCACTCCAAGTCTGAAATGTTTAACTTTGTGAACCTGTGTGTGTGTGTGTGTGTCTGTGTGTGTTTTCAGGTCAATCTTCCCCATTCACCCATCTTTCAGAGTGCTGGCCCTTGCAGAGCCTCCTGTTGTAGGTGCCAGCACAAGCAGCAGCAATAGCAGAGGTCAGCAGTGGTTGGGCCCGGAGTTGCTCACTATGTTCCTTTACCACTCTGTAACTCCACTGGCCAGAGCGGAGGAGATCGGCCTCATACAGGGACTGGTGAGAGACACACACACACACACACACACACACAACACCTGTATGTTGGCACAAGGATCATTGCGATAAATTGTTCGGATCGAATGAAATACACTGAAATTGTGTTTTTTACAACTAAGGACTGTTTTTCTATGGTGTTTTTAAGAAATCATGCTGTGTTTGAATTATCTCAGTCGACTTACACACATCAACACCGTGCGTATCAAGCCATTCCTACTTGGTTTGGTTCTATTTAAATGGATTACAGTATTTTGTACAGGAAACTCGGGAAGCAAAGTGATATATATATAATAACACTGTCTGTGTTGTTGGACTATCAACTAACGTTACTAACGACTATCATTAACTGTTATTTGCGTCCCAGCTGTTTCTTTAATTTAATTTATTTCCTGGTTCCTGGAGTTTTTGAAATAGTTTTGTCAGACATGAGAGCTTCCAAATACGGATAAAACTGGTGTCGACATCTATGTTTCATTGATTAGTTAGAGTTGAGGGCACTTGTGTGAAGTGTTTAACAACACGGGAGCTGTTACAGGGGAATATTACAGGAGTTTACACCAAAGAGATTCCAAGGAACTTAATGGTATATGAAAAATGGTATTGATATGCATCTGCCAGGAGACGGTACAACAAGTCGAGCTGATAAACAAGTCCAGGATGTTCAGCTTGTTATGGAGCTTAGCAACAAGAATGTATTTCCAAACTATAATTGTAACTTGGCAGTGACCAACAAGTGTTAAATAACTTGTTGGCATCTCACAAGAATATAAGTACAGACCCTGGTCTGGCTATTTGTTGGGTTATTGTGTTGCATTAGCCAGTGTCCGTTACCGCAACAGCCCTTCAGTTAGCTGCTGGGTTGGACATAGTGAAACTGCTCTGGTCGTTTAAAAGTTTTATTTTTCTCCGAAAGGCACTTTGATGTGTTGTTATGTTTAGGTTTTGAAAAAAAAAAAAATGCATTTTTACCTTTTTATTTGATAATATAACAGTACAACTAGAAAACACAGGGGTGAACATTGCAGGAAATCTTAACCACCGAGATGACGTTGATTTGTTGTCGTTTTATTTTGTGTAACTTTAAAAGCTTTGCAAATCACATCATGTTAATGCATCATCTGGAAAAGAACGAGTTTTAAATAAATATTTCTGTAGATTTAATCCATTTCCCTCTTATCTTAATACCATCATCTTCATCAGTCATTTTCTGTTTTTTTTACAGACTCCAAACGTTCCAAAGGACGCAGCGGAGCAGCTTTTGAACCTCACACACAGTCTCCGCAAGACAAACGACCCCACGGTAAGTGTGTGGATGTGTGTGTCCTCTAACCAGTTTGTTTATGTGCGTCACTGCAATCTAAGAAATGTATTTGTGTATGGCGTGTGTCTCCAGGCACAGTCTCTGGCCTCTTCTCTCTCCACCAGGCAACTGTTGAGGATCTGCCGCCGTCTCTCTCAGTACCCCGAGGAGAGCATCGCTCATGCTGTCAATAAGGCTTGTCTCTCAAGGTATACACACACACACACATACACAAACATACTCAAATTATATACACTATACTCCTTTTTTCTGTGTGTTGGATTGTTCATTTTTCATTAAATTGCTGTACAAACAAGGGAAGTGTGTGTGTGTGTGTGTGTGTGTGTGTGTGTGTGTAGGTTCCTTCCCAGCCTGGCCCGCGCCTCCCTCCAGAAAAGCCTCGGCAACTGCAACATACAGGACACACCAGATCCTGCTGAGCACACTCGTGACTACAGCTGTGAGTTCCACTTCACTAACATTTATTCAACTATTCAGTTTTAAACAGTAAACAGAGCTTTGCTGCTGCTTTGGTTTTCATGGTACCACCCAATGGATCTGTGTGTTCAGTAATGAGTCAGAACTCCAGTAATCGATAAATGATAAATAAAAATTCTATAATTCTGACTGTAAACAAATGCAGCATAGACACGTTTCACTAAAAGCTGAAGAGTATGATTGAGCTATCGAAGAAGAGAGATCATTCGAATCCAAAATAATTTCTGTTTCTGAAAAATAAGAAGGAGACGATCACGTTAGCCTTCGTCAAAAAAACAAGATTGGTTCTCTCATCTGAGTAATGCATGCAATCAGTATGATTACAGGTGAAATGGATGTTTTCCAGAGAACTGAGATCCAGTAATGATTTTTAAATTACTATCACAGTCAGTCAAGATCGATTTGAATATGTTAGTGTATTATGTAGAAATATATGTAGAAATGTGAAACATGCTCAAACAGTTTGATTCCGAGTTTGAACCGAAACATCTTTAAAAACATACAGTATATATTTCACAAAGGTTTAATAATCATCAGTCTCAGATGTTGCTTCTTGTGCTAAATGTATCAAATTGATGATGTGTCAGTGCTATACGGTATATTATAGATTAACTGATGAATGGGGACTCACACATGCAGAGCTTAAAGAAGCAGGCGAAATTCGATTGCAGTAGGTCATTAGCTCAAATCTCGAGACTCTCAATAACGGGCACACAGACACACACACACAGCGACTGCTTGTCCTGTATTTCTCTAGGTACGGTAAAGAATGGTGTATTGACTATTGGCAATGTGTCCGCTCCCATCTACAACCCCAACCAGAAGATGAAGGTTCCAGATGTGCTCTTCTATGACAATCCCCAGGTAATTATGCACTTACTTACAGCCAAATATACTTAATGAGATCCATCTGAACCAAACATTTTTACCAAGGCCCCAATGTGGATGTAAAAGAGGGCCGATAAGACGTTTATTTCCAGGACATGACCCGCATTTTAAATTACATAAAAGCAAAAAGCCGGATTAGAAACAATAAAGAATAATCTGTTTGGGTTGTTTTTTTTTTCTCCCAAACTGATAAAGATCACTATGTATTTTTCACCACACAATATTCAGAGCATTTTCATTGAAATCCGGTCATCACAACTCTGATCCTTTCTTTTCCCCTTCAGTATTCTCCCTCTTTCTTGTTGTTATTAATATCTCTCTGCCCTTGTTGCACTGTGTGACATTTTTTTAATGACGATGGATCTTCCTTTTAGTTCTGGTATTAGCTGATATTTCCCTTTTATTGTTCCTGCGAGGCCCTTTTGAGACACACTGGAGTCTTAGAGATGGAGACGCTAATGTCAGTCCTGGTCTGGCAGCGCAATCTGCCCCAATGTCTGCTGTTATTGATGGTTTGCAATCTCACTTTAATTCTCTTCTGTATTTGTGCCTCGGTGTTTGCAGCAGGAAAACACCAATTCCTGATTTCATTGAATGCTTGTGGTTAGCTTGTAGATTCATTCAAAGTTCATGCTTTTTTTGCGGGGGAGATACAGTATATCTCTTAAGATGTCAGATATGATGCGGTTTAACTTTCAGACAGCCAAAAGTCACAGCTGTTTTGTGATTGTCCAGATGTGAATACTGTAGCGATGCGCTGATACCGATACTGACTCTAATAGATTAGGATTAGGTGGCAATAGGTAGATCAGGTATCATCTACCATTATTTTAATAGCTAACAATACGGTCAATTTATATCTATGTATTTATTTTTTTACATTTGTTTTACAAAGCTAGGAACTCAATGTTTGATTATTAATTAAGCACTGGTATCAGATCAGTAATCGGTCAAATGGGCAGAACTCTCAGTTTCTTCAGTCTTCAACGTCCTACTTCTGTCACTGTTCATGCTCACTGCTAAACTGCAGCAATCACCTCCGTGTTGGCAGAGATTAGAAACAATTTGCTTTCATTAAAGAGACAGGAGGAGTGCGGCCGCAATCAGTAGCCGGGACAGATAAATGGACTCTTCATCTTCACATTCTGAAATTCATCATGTTTAGTCCTTTCTTGCATTGCATAATTCCTATCTGACTATAACTGCTATCTTTGCGCCCTCCTTCAGTGGCAGCTCTGTAGTTATCTGCCAACGACCTACAGGTTTGGCCTTTATTTATGGCAAATGAGACTGGTGCACACATTCAGCTTGTGTATAGAGTAGAGGTATATCTTGATGGTGGTGAAGCATACTGTATAAAAACAACGATTTGTTTACTTTGACTTCAGAGTCACAGTCACGTGTGTCTGATCCCCATCTTATTAGCAGCCAGACCCTGGGCACACTGGTTAAGTCACACACCAGTTACAACAGCAAAGTAAATGACACTGACATCCTTTGGCAATACTGATGATGATGCTATGTGACCCAGATTTATCTCTTTCCCACTCTCTATTCCTCTGTCCTCATTCTGCCCTTTTTTTCTCTCTGGCTTGTTTGTGTTGGAGAAAGGAATAAGAGTGGATGAGAGCAAGGAGGATGCTCTACTTTTGAATGACCTGTTTTCTGTCTTCAGAGTTGGAGCACAGATGTAAAAAAAATTTACGCAAATCCTTGTGTTTATAAGCTGCATTTTTATCTCAAAAACTGGGGAAACGCATTACTTTTTTCATAATATTGGTATGTGAAATTTAATACAATGCACACCTGGGTTCAGTCAACGCTTGTCTGTTCTAAATGTCTCTGCAGCATATGATGGTGATGGAAGACATGTTGAAAGACTTTCTATTAGGAGAGCACCTCCTCTTGGTGGGCAACCAGGTGAGTGACATTTACTCAAACCTCTCCTGTTCTCAGAAAAAGGCCTCATTGCCTTATTATCCATAGAGATCCAGTTATAATCCCTGTAATGTACTGTAATTATCTATCTATCGAATGTGGTGTGATTGAGCTTGTCCAGGTGGATACAACATTTTTGCAGTGAAGTAGGCCACACATGTCAACCCTGCTTGAGCATGAAAGGACGAGTTATGAAACGGACTCCCTGAACCCTGATGTCACACTCAGCCCGCTGTGAGCACAAGGAAGCATGGAGCACTTCCTTGAGGACACTCTGTGCCCCCAATCTAGTCCTAACGGGCAGGGTTAAATGGAGGAGGAAAGGGGAGGAGGGAGAGAAGTGGGCATGGTGTACTGGGAGTCTAGTGGAGGTGGTGTTTTTTCAATAATGTTTATGTGTGTGTGTGTGTGTGTGTGTGAGAGAGAGAGTGTGGGTGAATCTATTTGCAAATCTGACTGCATGACCATGCATGGGCGAAGCTGAGACATTAGGAACTGTCAGAGTGATTTACTGGACGTCTGACAGACTGGCCGAGAGACTCAGCAGTCATCCAGGAGAGCCAGGCACTGTGGGAAGCCAGTGGGAGTCCCAGAGAACAGCCCCTGTCAGAACGTAGCACCATCATATCTAAGGGACACACTCTGCTCTCCCTCTCAGCGTTGCCTCTGTGCAGATGGAATAGACACCTCTTCAATTCTCTTTACAGCCTATGTCACTGAAACATGTCGCTGTATGAGGATGCATCCCGTTCTATTGTGCAGTTTGCTGATTGTTCTGTTTCCATATCTTCCTGTAGGGCGTGGGTAAGAATAAAATAGTGGACCGGTTCCTGCACCTTCTGAACCGGCCCAGAGAATACCTGCAACTCCACAGGTGAGGAGAAACGTGTTATTGTAATGTAACAGTGCACAAGCTTTTTTTCCCCCCACTATATACTGAGGAACTAGAGGGTTTTAAAAATCAACAGGCTTTTGAGCATTTACTTTCCCCCTGTGGTTATAGCCGTGAAGTAAAGACAAATTAGGAAGAATTGTCAGTCAACTGTGGTCTTTATTGTCTTTTTATAATCCCATTTCAGCGTTTTGAGCTTCTCCAGACTCCACTTAAGAGAGTAGTATATGCCTAGCTCTGCTAAACAATCTTTTGTCCGACTTTTTCCATTCTGGGTCATCATCACAAAGTCCCTCTGAATATCTTCTTCTAAAAGAGCATAATAGGTTCTTTTCTATTCCCTATTTCAGTCATCTTATATGTAAATAGTAGTAAGTAGTGGTAATAACAAGCTTTTTGACAGTGTGACATTTCAACACTGCGTTGTGTTATTAATGGTGGATACTCGGTAAAGGATATCAGCTTCTAAATCAGTCACCTGTTTCTGCATATTATGATGATTTTATGGAGTAATAATCACATATGTTTCACTATTCAAGGGACATTTGAGCAGCCGTTTTTTCCATCTAAGGGTGTCACAAAGTATTTTAGTCCTCAGTAAATTAGACTAGCCTTAACACACCCATATTAAAGCAGATGCAATTGACAAAGTCCTTGTTAACTGGTTCACACCTTCTATAAATACTCACGCACCTGAGGGAAAAAATTAGGTCAGAGTTACTCATCCATAAATCAATGTTTCGTGTCCCTGGAAATCATCCTTGCTGTTGAATGTAGCTTGGATCAATCGGAGGCAGAGATGGACCTCGTATTGATCTTGGAACTAATAGCGGGGAAGTGTTTTGCGTGCCAATGATTGTGATAGTATAAAGACAACGGTATGCTACTAAAAGTATCAATCATACGTGAAAGGCAGCTTCAGTCTCTTTGTGGTGGGTAATGACATTAAGTATCTGGTCATCAGCAGCACATCCACATGTTGGCACAACCTCTCGCTGTGTGTGTAGTTTGTCAAAGTCTTGTGAAAGTCGAAGCGGAGCTGAGCGTGGATGTGGCCTGGTTAGCTGCTGTAGCTGCAGCTAATATTAGACCAGGGCAGTGGCAGCGAGATCTGTGCATGTGGCTTTTGGGAGCCTGTGACTGAAAGCCTACAGAGATGTGGCTCAGAAAAGCAAGAGAGATGCAGCTATCCAGGAAGGAAACTAGGACAACTCCTGGGTCACACTGCAAGGTATCGAGGAGAGAGAGAGAGGAGGGGGTGTGTGTGTGGAGGAGGAAATGTTCAGAGAAAGAGGGAAGGATAATTTTGGAAATTCCCTTGAGAGTTAAAGATGTTGGGGGGGGCTGATTCAATGTTACTTTTTTAGTTGTTGGCCTGTTGAACTCAAACACAGTGTTACTGACACCCTTTTTTACTGGCCTGCATCTTTACCGATCAAATGTTGTTCAGCTAAAGAACGACTGCACTAAAGACTTGTGAGCCTGTAACAACAAACATCATCATTTACAGTTGTTTTCGTTATAAATGGATGAAAATCGCATTGTTATAGTTAAGCTTAACCATCTTTTTTTTTTTTTGTTTTTTCACTTTTTTTTTTCCTTGAACACATTCAAAGCCTGGTAGGCAGGCATGCTATCAGATATTACCATATGATTTATGGTTGCGAGTTATTTTGGAATATAATGAACTATTCAGAGAAAAACACTAACGTCAGTGTTCACTAGAAACTCCCCTCGCTCTCTTTGATGTGAAGAAACCTTGAAGTCAACTTGCAGAGGCAAATGTGATTTGTATTTGACATAAAATAAAATATTATTTTAACATTATGAATTAAACAAAAATGTACAGCTTGATTTTTACGAATGAATATCTACAGAAATTGTGCCTGTTTTCTTCTCCCCCAGGGATACGACAGTCCAGAGTCTGACCCTGCAGCCTTCAGTCCGAGATGGTGTCATCATGTATGAGGACTCACCTCTGGTCAGTTAGTAACACACACACTTCTTTTGTAGTCACTTGTACAGAATCATTGTCCTTACAGGTGGAGTTGTAGCTGTTAAAACTCCTCACCAGGCTCTAGTAAATGCAGGATTAAAGAAGAAAACCAAGAAAACGTGGCTTTTCTTATTAGTCACAATAGAATTATTCAGATGACCCACATGTGGCCTTTCCATCACCAGAAACTGCATTTACATTGTGACCTAAATACATGGTCTTTCTTATTTTTATGAATGGACTTGCTGAGACATTCATGCTGAAATTTCACTTCAGCAAGGCACGCCACTGACCGAGATCGAATTTAACAGTTTATTTTGGAGCAGATTTTTAGCTAGAAGACAATTCACAAATACCGCAAGTCTGCAGTCTGTGATGCTTGCCTGTGGCTGCCTTCGGTGAGCGAGATTGAGCCGAGCATTCAGAAGTTGGCCCCACAGCAGCCAAACTAAAACAGGCATACATGAAAACAGATTGCTTTCATTTGCTCTGGTCACTCGGGTCCAGAAAATAGCATTGGACAAATGTGCCCAGTGGTTTTCAATGAATGTGCGGCCGCGATATGCATGTATTCAGCATTGATTTACTAAGACAGCAGCTCATCACACAGGCAGTCGGCTCCTGGACTACAGGGACAGCCCTCCAAGTTGCATTTTGCCAATGAAGGAGAGCTTAAAGTGGTTTTATGAACACAAAGCAAAACTCCCCATCCGCTATTTGCATTCAGTTTTTACTTGTGGATCTAGTAAATCCCGTTTACGTTATGTTAAGCCTGACTCATTTTCTGAGCGTCAGTTGTTCTCTAAAATAGATTATAAGTGAGGAAAGGTTCATATGCAATTAGTTGTTAGTGCCTCTACTGGCAGAGGTGATCAATTTTCTCATTGTTCAGTCAAAATAATCAACATGTTTGCTTTGAGTTTTGTCATGGCAGAAAAAAGATAATGTTGCTGTGTTGATGTGCAGGTGAAGGCAGTGAAGATGGGACACATATTAGTGATCGACGAGGCTGACAAAGCTCCCACTAACGTCACCTGCATCCTCAAAACCCTCGTGGAGAGCGGAGAGATGATTCTGGCAGACGGACGTAGAATCATCTCGGGTACAAACACACACACACACACACACACACAACCACATTAACACGTACATGCTAGGTTTAAGACCTTGACATGTGTGCTGACAGAAGCAGGACTATTAAATGGACAAGTTTTAGGATTGGGTGTCCTCAAAGACAAACACATAGAAGACATCAGATGCAGGCCACTAAACTAAAATCCTTTATGGACATGTAGTCCAATGTAATCACACTAATTGCCGGCAGCTTCTCCATTCCCTTCCAGAGGAATCTTAAACACACAGCCCTGAGATTTCATAAACACAAACTTGAGACAGTCCAGATGCTTTCAGCACAGTAGAGGTGTGTGTTAGGTGTGTGTCACTAAAAATCTAATCAAAACATTACAACTTAAAATGATGGTAGAGGTAGAAACAGGAAGAACGGGTGCTTGTTTTAGTGTGTTTGTTTGCCAGTAACTAACTATAACTGTGTCTCCTCCAAAGATCCACTGGAAGCCAACGGGAGGCCGAACACCATCGTCATGCACCCAGACTTCAGAATGCTTGTTCTGGCTAACCGACCTGGCTTTCCCTTCCTGGGCAATGACTTTTTTGGAGCTCTAGGTACACATGCATGCACAACATTCGCGTCCTACTACAAAGGACCAGCATATACAAAGAGCTTAATAAATATTACATTACAGAAATATATAGACAAGTATTGCTATAAGAAGGATGGCTAGTTATTATTCTCTGAATAGGTGACATCTTCAGCTGCCACGCCGTGGACAATCCAAAACCCCAGGCGGAGCTGGCTATGCTCAAGCAGTATGGCCCTGACGTCCCTGATGCTACTCTGCAGAAGCTCGTGGCCGCCTTCGGAGAGCTGAGATCGATGGCCGACCAGGGCACCATCACATACCCCTACTCCACTCGAGAGGTGGTCAACATTGTCAAACACCTCCAGGTAAGAAGATAACAGTATACATGTTACCCTGGATACCCTACAACCAATTAACACTTCTTTTGCTTTTTTGTTTCTTGAGTTGTGTCAGAGACTGTTTCTTATTAATAATTCATAAAGACTTTCAGGCCTTAATCCTGCTCCGCTAGAAGCTTGAATAATGTAAGAAGGTGTCCTCATAACACAACTGTGACAGAGAAGGGGGGGGGTGGTGTTCCTGCCTTAGCCTGGACACACACAATCACACAATATTGGTCGCAGTTATTTTGGGGTTTACCTGGAGGTGTTGGCATCTTTTAATCATTGCATTTTTTATTTTTATTTTTATTTTGCTTTTTTAAATACAAAGAAAGGCATTATCTGTGCTCCCAAAGAATGTCTTACTGTGTGCCATTTGAGTTGCAGAACAAAGTAAATCCCTCATCGGCCTCATCTCTGCTTTTCTCTTCCCCCACCCACCCATTTCACCATTTATCCATCCACTTCCCTCATTATTTAGAGGCCACAGATGTGCACCACAAAACATCCATCCAACTTAGCAGATAGCTGAGAGTAATTATGGTCATGTTCCACATCCATGTCGTTTGGAAGTCTTACATCACCAAAGCAACATAGTTCATGCTGGATGTCGTTCTCGTACTCCTGCTTTTTGCTTGGTGTGAAATTACCCATCAAACGGCTGTTGGTAACCCTTTATTTTTATTAGTTAGATACATGATAACCATGGTCCCCATAGTTGTAATGCAGTTTTATCGCTCGGCCACTGTATTTGTGTCCACATATTAATCCATCTTTTGCCTGCTAGGAAAAATATGGAGGTTACACAGACTTCATTTCATCCTCCTCTCCTCCTTCCCTCTTATAATCACCTGTAGGTTGCTGTTGGTGCTGCTGTAGGGTGATGGTATTGCTCTGGCACCAGGAAAGGAACAAAAACAATCTTGTTTGTTTTAATGGCTACATCCCGCAGTATGCACACATGCTTATTATCTGCATTTAATGTCCCCCTCTCTCCTTGTGCTCTTTAGAAATGTACACATTATGTAGTCCAGAGAGAGGAGGTGGCAAAAAACCCGACAGACAAAAATTTTGGGATTTGAGTTTGCACTACCGTTGATAAATAATTCAGTGCACAGGGACAAACTCCTATGGTTGATTTCCCCACTGGCCAGTCTGTTCTATCATCAATCACCAGCACTATTGACATCTACAGGACAGGGACAGATACATGATCATTTAGTGGAACTCATTTCACGTTTGGTCATAATTGCACCTTTTGAGGTAGCTGGGAATCCAGTCCAATACAACTCGATGCTTCTTCAATCTATACTTTAGCTGTAAGCAGTTGGGATTATTGATTGTGCAGCAATTTATAGGCCTAACAGTGTAAATACATTGTGATACGTAGGTCTGAGAGTGCAATTATGGTCCAGATAAACACCAGGGTCCAGGACTGTAAAGTCATTATAATTATTGTGTGTTTTTAAAGTGTATGAATTCAATTACCCCCTCTACCTACAACCTTCTTCTCCATCAAGACTACAGACTCCTCAAACCTCAGTACTCAGTTTCGATAGTGACCAAAATGTGTCGATAGCCCTGAGTATCGATGACTATCTGGTTAGATTCATAATATGTACTTTTTTTGATCAGATAGCTCTTTAAATCACTCAAAGTCAGGAATCTGATAATTATTGCTTTCAGCACTGTAACTCGGGTATCTCAGTTGAGATGAGAAATGTTTGCTCCATGTAAGATCCCAGATTAGCATCTTGAAAAGACCTGGACCTCATTTCCCAAAAGCATCTTTAGGCTAAGAAGATTGTAAAAATCCATTTTAAGAACCTTCTTAAGCTTAAGAGGTGTTTCCCAAAAACATCATAACTGAAGACTGACAAATGATCGTAGATTAAGATTAAGTGACTCCTACACACTCGTAGTAGGACAAAAAACAACTTCAGTTCTAATCTGATTTTGAAAAACAGCATTTTTTTTCAGATTTAGGAAATAAATTCACTCACTTCAACACATCTGAGGGTGACTCACCTCGAAATGTTTCTTAACATTTCAGTAACTTTTTCATGTTTAAAACTTAGCCTCTGCCTCAGCTTTGGCTTACAGTATCACCGTAGTTAGACACAATCCGGAAAATCTATTGAGGCAATATAACTTGTGCCTGTCTGTAATTATATCACAAACACAGTGTGTGTGTGATATATAAAGCCTGAGTGCGAGAGAGAGACTATTCTTTGCACCCATCTGTCAGTGTTGCGGTTGGAGTATAGAAATAAATCAGCTTTCAGATAGCATGTCTTATTCCAGACTGTCTGTCCTTGCATTGACCCCTGAAGAATTGTAATTCATATTAACTTTCTTTCCTTCTCTCACCCTCTTCACTCCATCTTCTCTACTTTTGTTCCCCCCAATTTTCTTCCTACTTGCCATCCTCCTGCTCTTTTATTCTATTTTTTTTTGTCTCCCTTTCATTCCTCTCCCTATCATTCTCCCTCTCGCTATCTCCTACACCACTCTACCTCCCAACAGAAATTCCCTGACGAGGGTTTGGCCAACGTGGTGCGAAATGTCTTCGACTTTGACTCCTACAACAAAGACATGCGGGAGGTTCTGATCGAAGCACTGCACAAGCACGGGATTCCCATTGGAGCTAAGCCCAGCTCTGTCACACTGGCTAAGGAGTAAGGCATCAGGAGACACTAGGATCTTTCACACACACACACACAAACAAACACACACACACACCATAGACACCTGCTGTACCTGACACAGCGTTCACTTCACTCTGGTCTCTTGTCACATAGTTAAGCGGTCAGTCAGAAAGCAGTTGGACTAGTGTGATGGATAGTGGATGACATGGGCATTATTTGACAGCCTACCTCCAGTCAGCTGAGCAAAGGTGCATCCAAACCATTTTATATGGATGTGAAGAGGATGACCCGGACTTCATTAAAGTCTTTTATTCAATGATAAAGTACTGTAGGTCAGATTTGATGGTTATTGTAGCTTACATGCTGTTGGCAGAGGTACTACTGACTGTGACTGACATGTCATACGCTCTTAGAAAGCAGCAGCTTGTCCCCATGGGAGAATTTTTATTTATTTTATTTTTTTCACTTTTCTCCCCCAAGTCACCATAACCTGCATTGTATAGTGGTTACAGATCCAACAATTAGTCAACATAAAATTAATAAACAAAAAAAACA
The DNA here is from genome assembly GCA_036937835.1 of Pampus argenteus. Taxonomy (NCBI): domain Eukaryota; kingdom Metazoa; phylum Chordata; class Actinopteri; order Scombriformes; family Stromateidae; genus Pampus; species Pampus argenteus. The sequence goes on along the minus strand of CM072872.1, from coordinate 16,497,305 downwards.
AATACCGTAATCAGGAAAATAATCAGCAGATTAATCAGTAATGGAAATAATTGTTAGTTATTTTTAACCCTTAAAAATATATTTGCCCAAGTAACCAAATAATAAAATATAATACATTTAAAGTTGGTTCAAGGGACTTTTAACTGGTTATGAATCTAAATGCCTTCCAATAGGTCAGATTATACGTGAAATCAGATGAAATAAATTTACAGCACGCAGGCCGGAGTCGTTGTTAACATTACATGTAGCAGTGTAGCAGGCGTATGAACGGTATTAAAACAAAGTTTACTTTAACCATCGCACCAAAAATAAATACATAATCTCATTGCTATGCATCCTGCAAACAGTTGGTGTTTTGTTTTTATTTTTTTTATTATTAAAGATAAGTCGTGTCTTTCTTTCACTCGCTTCCAAAACAAATGCACACGTTAGCCAAGATCTTGGTGTCACAAAGTGGTTGTGCTCATGGGAAATACAGTCTTGATTCTGGCAAACACTTTGTCCACAGGGCCTGCCAAAAACAACACTAAAGTTTCTTATAATAACATAAATAAACACGATAAAAAAAAAACCCATTGTGCTGCTTATATTTTAAAAAAAACCAAAAAAAAACTGCTAAAATCCTTTTTTTAATTACAAAGTCTTGATTTTTCTCATTACTGCCTTTCAAAGAACCTTCAGCAGAAAGTGGTTTCTCCCGTCCTCCTGAGAACGTACCTCATGACATCATTCACTGATTATAGTTTATTTATATTTTTTAAAAATGAAGTCCTGAAATGCTTAACATGACGTCTTGAGGCCTATGACTGGTTTAAACTCGGAGGCTTCCATGAAGTCTCCTTACTGCTTCCTGAAGTGTGAAATGAATCGCTGTCTAGATCATTTACATTACCTCACCTTTTCTAGAAAGGAAAGATTATATCCACTACATTGTCTCATTATGTACAATTTTTGTCTCTTAAATAAAGGAAAATATTTGTTTCTTCTGTCTCCTGTGGTTTTATTCGGATTTACCGCATTCATAAATTCAGTTTTATATCTAATCTTTCAAGTCAAATCTTGAGAATCAAATGGGGGAAGAAACAAGTATTTTCCTTAAACAACACAATCAGTAAGTGATTGTGTAGATTGTCTATTCCACTGTGTCTGTATGTACGCCATCCAAGGACAATGAGAGGTTTTTTATCTTTTGTGATCCATGCTGTAGTGATTTAACGCCCATCTTGAAGAGATTATAAACAATGTTTACCCACAACATCGAGACACAAAATACTTTTTTTATTTGATATCCAATTTTGGACATGAAAAACAGTTTCTCTTATGGGTCTTATTACTTTTCCATTCAGCAATATTTATGGTTGGAGGACCGTCCATCCTTTTCTTTTCTGTGTTTTGTGGTTGTGTTGTATCTTCACTCCACCTGCAGCCAATAAGGCTGTGGCCACGATCCAGCTATGATTCATAGGAAGACCAGTAAACACACACACACACACAAACACACAGACACTTGTTCCATGTATATTGGCTCTACTCTCTCTAGAGACATTGTGATCAAATTAAAACCTTTGTTTTCAAAGAATCCTACTCAGAACAGAATACAACTTAAATCTGAAGTCATTTTGTGGTGGCCATATTCAGCCTCTCACAAAATTAGTCAATTTTATTTCAACTGGGAATGTAAAATGATGACAGTAAAACCCACAGTTTTCCAAAAAAGAATCCTGAAAACACCAAAATGACGGTCCATTGTCAAAAAAACACAAAACACATGCTCACTCTCACAACCTGATATACTGTATTTACATCTACTGTCAGGTCTTACAATGCAGTTGTCACAATATGACCTTTTAATCTTTAGGTTGCCTCTGCCAGATGTCAAGATGACAGGGTACTGGACAATAAACCAAGGTGGGAACGCTCGCCGCAAACTGCTCTGCCCCACTGAGACTCACCCCATAGACATCAAGGTAAACACATGAGGGGAAACACACTTTGTGGCAAAACTACGCCTGCTTGGAATATACAGTACTGATCATATGGATGCGCCTCTGGGAAGTATTCTGTAGGAGGTCGAGATACTTTTATAGGTTTGATTCTTTGTGGGAGCTTTTTAATCTCCAGTCCATTGTAACTGATATGAATTCAAGCCGACCACAGCTGCTGTTCTGTACAAATGTGAGTTTGTGCTATATTTTATTTTTTTTTGCAATTATTTGACAGTCTGAAGTGCAGAGAGACAGCAAAGATGGTAGAGAGACTTATGTTGTTTATGTGGTATGTGCCTTAACCAGTAGGCTATGGGAGCGGCCCCCGAGTATCACTTTCAAGCCATTTTAGGAGTTTTTATGTGTAATGTCAGTTTGACATAAAGGCATCATCTGTACATACAGTAGTTGGGGAAAACATAAGAACTTCAATAAACAGCCCTGTGACCCGGTGTAACACAGCTACACAGAATCACAGCCATAAATATTAAACAACAGTGTTGTTGCGCACACTTTGGGAGTGTGTAACTATGGTAACAGTTTGTCTTGTCTTCCCAGGGTCCTGTGTTTCTACGTGTTCAGAGTTACCCATGCAACAGACAGGAAAGCAGGGCTTTGAGTTTCAGCGAAGAGAAAGCCCACTGGCAGCTCCCCATGAATGAAGTCAACATCATCTGCGATGTCACCACCAAAGATGGTATATACTCATTCACTCTCTCACACACACACACAAACACACACACACACTACCATCATTGTCAAACAGTAAATACTTAGGTCTCTGGTCTCAGGTTTTGTGGTCATTTAGGGGCATATTAGAGGATCCAGTGGATGGAAGTATATAACAGTGAAATGGTTTAAGGATGAGATAGACAGGAGGAATAATAAAAAGGGACATTTCATTCACATGAAATTGTCTGGCCTGTGTGTAAGTGCACAGATTAAACACGCTTCCAGTAAAAGTTAACAAAAAGGGAAGATCCTCTTTTTTCTGGAAAACATTTGTAGAAACTGTGTGTGTCGGATTCAACACAACAAATTCAATGACAGAGACTACGAACCAGATAAAACGTAAGATAGCATTAAATCAAATCAAATCAAATTTTATTTATATAGCCCAAAATCACAAAATACATTTGTCTTTACAAAGGGCTTTACAATCTGTACAGGGAGTGACACCCTCTGTCCTTAGACCCTCGATTCGAGTGAGGAAAAACTTGCCCACCAAAAAACCTTTTAATAGGGAAAAAGGTGGAAGAAACCTCAGGAAGAGCCACAGAGGAGTCAGAATAATTAAATAGCTATGATGGAACTGTGCCAGTAGTGGTTGCTACGAGCAACAAAATGTTTTGGAATATTGTTACTGTAACATATATTATATATATATATATATATATATATATATATATATATATATATATATATTTATAGACAGACATTACAGTCCGTAACCTCATAACCTACACAAAGCCTCTGTTTTTATCCTGCAGACGTGCTGTATGTGGCCACGTGTAACCCAGTGTGCCTGTATTCTATGAAGGAGCGCGGGGAGGCAATCCAGTGCATTGAGCTTTACGACGTCTTCCCCAGGACCATCAGTGATGTCTGGCAGCCCTTTGTCACCATTGCTCCCCTTGGAAGTCCTCTGGATGGACAAGTTGTGCTACATGAGGAGCAGGTTGGCACACACACACACAAACACACACACACACACACACACGAGACAAGCTTGTATGACTTACATGATTCCACTGATTAGTTTCATTGATGTTTTCATGGATCCCCATGGGAAAATGTGGTGTGCATTCCGAGTAAGGAAACTGTCCATTTAAAATTGAGGGGTGGGGTGGGGGGGGAACAATGCCAGTGTCACCGCAACATCTGAAGATACATTGATAAATTTGCAGCCTCTGATTAGACAAGTGTTGCACCGGAGCACAGTGTTGTTACTCACAGCCTTTCCCAGTGTTTGGCTTCATTAAATTGTCTGAAAACTACAAGCTACTGATACAGAATAACCACACACACTTCTACACACATCAGAATGGACGCTAATAACTTGATCTTCTGCCTTTTTACGTGAAGACGTTGGGTTACCTGGGCTCACCGTAGCATCTAAATAGCGTCTAATGCTTTATTCTTGAAATACATTTTGTTGCACTCATATAAACAGCCTCATCAAATATCTATATATTTATTTATATAACAGATGGGAAAACATCTGTCTTTGGCTGCAGATTGCAGATTTGCGGTGATATATATATGTTCATGTGGTGGCGCTCTGAAGCATCCATACATTTGTTTGTTGACTTGTCATCATGCTGAACTGTGATTAGCACAGCTGTTTCGGAGCTACGTAATCAATAATCACCACACCTGCTGATCCATATTCACCTTCAGCCAACCTCTTACACTGCCGCACATACATGAACCAAAATAGCAGGTGCACGTGGAGATGCCCACACTGTCTCAAACAGTGCAAGAAAAGTTCACTTATAAAACTATAAAAACTATAAGAAAACAAATAGTTGCTGAGTTTTTTGTTGAGGGTAATGTGATACTATGTGTCATCTTCTCGTAAAGATCATGATATACATAAACAATGTGGTAACGCAAAATGTGAGCGGTCAGAGCACGGCGGACTGAAAAACACCTTTTTACACACTGTCAACATTCAGAAATAAATCACGGATCTATTTCCAGATAGTTTCATGTCTCTACTTCCCTTGTTTACTGACCTCTGTAACACATAACGTTCAACGCTGACATTTAAGCTTTGTTTTTCTGAGGACAACCACACATTCCTCGCAGCTTTAAAATAGCCGTGCTTCAATTCTGTTAGTGTGTCTTAAAGTGGTTGGTGGTTAGTCGTCGTTTTCTGTTGAATCTCTCTTACCCCATTAGACCCTGGTCCACGACGAGAGCGCGTAAGACGAGAACAATGCGCGTTAGCTATTTCTCCAGCTGGTGCATATTAGGCAAGAGGAGGACTTTTAAAAATACCACTGTGATGGATCGTGTTACGTCTAGAAATGAAGAGGTCCAGACAACATAAAGTTCACTCACAGGTCACTGGCCTTTCAGGGAAATCAGGGAAACCAACACACACACACATACATGCACTTTTATACAAAAGGGCAAGCATTCACGTGAATACATCTACACACATGTGCAAGAACACACAAACATAATAAAAACATAATCATGAAAATGCCAAAACAAACTCATATAGAGCACACCCCATTGAGACATACACACACACACACACACACACACACACACACACACACACACACAGAAAACCCGAGTGTCAGAGGACATATTCACATGCAGAACATACACGTGTGCTCCCACATGCACATGTTCTCCAAAGGCAGTATATGTTTAGAATCAGGAAATGGGGTTTGCCTGCTGTGAATAGCTCAACCAGTCTACAGTACAGTAGTGTGTATGTCAGGAATAGGAGGCCATAAGGAAACCATTAGTGTGATGCAGAGCTGCTGGGGTCAAGGTCAGCTCCCCTGTGGCTCCTTCAAATAAAACTCAATTGAAGATGAACCGTAGTGTGTCACAAGCCTTTGCACAGTTCACCCAGCGCACACTGTACACACACACACACACACACACTAATATCTTACTGCTTATCTGATATGATCTGAAATGCAGAAAACACATACAAACATTATGTCTGCATAAATGTAATCAAATTAACTTGCAGTAAGTGGAGGGTTAATAGAGACACTGTTCTGTTCAGAGTAGTTTCAGTACTAAAATCCAGAGACTTTCACCTGGAGAAGAGCACCCTCTGTTGGCTGCATGAAGTTAATAGGATTATAAAATATAATATTCCTCTCACAAGCCCTGAGTCCCTCTGCTGTTGACTGGTTGTTAAAAGCATACGATGCCGCTAAAATAACCTTTTCTAAATTCATTATGCCACACTGATCACTGGCACAGTATTTCAAAATGGTTAGGTTTTACAGATCATTATGTTAGAGGCAGTATACAGTAACTGGTATAAATGACACAATGGTAAAGATACATGCCAAAGGCTAAATATAGATTTTGGCTTTGTGGTTATGCTGAAAGAAATGTGTGATTCTAAAACCACGGTGCCCATTCAAATGTATGTGAACAGGATATCTACAACAATAATCAATGGAGCATTTGTATTCATAGAGCCATTTAACCGTGTATTATGTGCCTTTAAATGTCTATTTTAGATTTTTCTACTGTGTGATTTCAATACTGGTAACTTGAGTTCAGGCATTTTACCCAAAAATGTGGGTCAACCTCACACAAATTGCAACAAAAACCAACCCAATGGATTTTGTGTGCTCAGTATGTTCTGAATGAGAAAAAAAAAGTCCTAAGGAATTATACGAAGGGGAAGTAAATATAATCCTAAACAAAACTATTTTTATCCATATTTTGATGACAAGCCTACATTGCTGTGCATGCTAGATTTGACCATGCTGTATTTTTGTCCTTGAAGCAAAAAATAAAACACATACAGTATATCAGTGATGCAAATTTATTCTGATCACATCATCACACCAATCCTCATCTTAAGCAATGGAGAAAAATAACTGTAGAGAAATAATTGATCAACTGCTGATCAAACTAACCAATTAAAATCCAACTGCTCATTAAACTAACTAACAATCAACTCAGAAATAACTGATCGACTGCTGATCAAATGAACCAATTGAATATGTGCACGGAAACCAGCACTACACAAAGTCACCTTCACTCTGAGATAGTATAGATGATATTACCCCATTTAATGTAAAGAATCTCCTGGCAAACAATAAGAATGATTTAGACAGATGGAAATCTCTCCCTATTTCATTAAGATTAAGAGAATTAAGATGCATATAGACAGAGTGAATGAAGAGCTAGTAATATAGTAATATAGTAGTAATATAGCCTTCAATACCAGGCATCCATTAACGGCTCAAAACCGAGAGAAACTTTGTGAGAAGTCACGGAACGGGTGACCACATTAGCACAAGCCAAAGACAAGTATAGTTTACAGGATAAAGATTTCTTAACCTACAGTATATGCAGATAAGGACGCATATTTGGATATTGAATCAAACCGTCAAAATTAGGAGGTAAACATAATATCGCTGAGTGTAGAACGGCTCCCAGGCAGGTAAACAGATGCTCTGGTCATGTCCAGGCACTGTGGGATAAAGTGAACTGCACAGTCACAGTTTGTAATGGTCAGTCCCACTCTTACTTAGATTGGGCCCCCAATCAACTGTGACTTGACTTGTGATTTTGTTTTTCCGACGGCTCTGTAATATCTTTTGCTGTATGTTTGTGTAATGTATTTATTTCTCTCTTCTTTTATTTTTATAATCATTCATCATCATCATCATCATTTTATTGTTAATATAATGTGCATGTTTATGACTTTTTGAAAATTAGAAATCATGAAAAATAAAGTAAACTCAAACTCAAGAATTTCCCAAATTTCCAGATTTTACCTTTGAATTGTTCATATAATATTAAAGAGGATACATTTAGAGGCACAGTACAAGTAAAATAGCTTTTGCTGCAATTTGTATGAGGTCACGTTTATTGCTGGATTAACTGGAGGGTATCATTTTCTCATATATTAATGTTAAAACATCTCTTTTTCTGCCTGTCTAGAGTAACACTGTGCTCCATGTGGACATGGTAACGGGCGCCGTGCGGAGGCTCGTGTTGTCTCAGGACAGCAGCCAGCCTTCTACCGGTGCCTCGAATTGGTGGAGCAGTAAGGAACAACAGGTCAGAGGTCTCAATGTCTCCAAAGAGAAATATGAAGTAGCTTCCAAATCATCTCCACTTTTAATTAAAGACATATAGATTTGATGTATTTATTTTCTAACTAATAAACATTTACACTCATTTGTTTTTTTGGTGATTATCTAGAATGAATTATTCAGTACAGAATTTAACATGTTGAACATTTTGGTGCGGATCATTACTGAACAATTGAAACCTGAAGTTCATGTGTGGTACATATTGATTGTTTTTTGTAGGCAGGGCATAAAATGTGCCGTGACTTCGCCCATAAAAACTGGCTCCTCTTCTATAAGGATGATGGGTAAGATAACTATATTATCCACAACGCTGCTAAACAGCATAGTCTCAGTGTTACAATGGTATTGATCGCTGAGCTGTGTGCTTGTGTTTGTGTGTTTGCGACTTCAGCAACCAGCTGCTGGTGCTGGATGTGCTGGAGGGCCGCGTTCACTCCATCTCCCTTCCCATCAACCTGAAATCTGTCTTCCTTGTAGCTGAGGATCGTTGGCTCCTGCTGGAGAGCAACACTAACAAGTATGTGACGGATTTCAAATCTCTCTCAGGGTGTAAATCTTTGACTTCGATTATGACAAGACGTACTCTATATGTTGTTGAATAGGAAGTTCCTGCTGACCAAACCCATGCACATGGCAGCTGAAGACTCTGGAGTGTGTCAGCTCCACAGCATCAGTGAGGACCCTGTCAGCTCAGGCCATGGAGCCAGCTCAGGTATATATAACAGTAAGGACATCCCACAGCTGTAAACAAAGGTCAACAAGGCGATTATGTTCTATACTGCTGCTCTGCAGTACTCACTACAGACATTATGTCAACTCCATTAACAAATCAGGTATACAGACATACAGACAAATAGACCAGTGCCCTCAGCCAAGTCGTATGACTGAATCAGTCCCAGAAAGGTAATTACCTCTGGTTTTCTAACTGGGCACAGTGAACTGTTCTGTAATCTAATATATTAAAAAATACTGTATATTGCACTTGTGTTCTTCTTCTTCACTTGCATGAAGTACACAGCTACAATATACTTCCCACAAGTGCAGTTTCAGTTACTCCCAGCAGGACAGAATGTTAATGTGTCTTCTTTTTATTTTTTTATCTGTTCCGCAATGCCCTTGTTGACCACCAGCTGAAGTGTTCGTACCCCAAATGCTGTCATGTGACCAGCTTCCCAATGAGAACCTGAGTGCTGCTCTAGATCAGAAGATCGTTTCCCCTAATCGCATGATGGCCGACTCCAGCTCCTTTGCACAGGTTGTTGTAGGTTTCCCAGACCTCATGGTAAGTTAAAGGAGGACACTGTGAACATTGTTGGTTAATGTGTGTGTGTCATATACATTATTTTCAAACATTTTTTATTGATTCATTTGATTATCATATTATCATAGATAGATAGATAGATAGATAGATAGATAGATAGATAGATAGATAGATAGATGGTCTACTTCCTTCTCTGTTAGGTAAAATGTGAGGAGTTTGCAGCTCAGTGGTATCATATAAAATGTTTCCAGTGTTACTGAAGTTCCCAAATGTTATTTTCCACTTTTGATTTCACCAAATGACATAGTGCAGGTTTCAGCAAGCTGCACTTAGATGATAGCAAGATGATTTAGTGTTACAACCCTGTTGCCCTGCAGCATAAAGGAACATAATTTATGCTTTTTGTTATGGAGTTTGGCTGTGCTCCCTATATTAACATACTGTAGGTTTCTCCATTTATCTATTTTACTGTACCAACTATGCAAGTCAGGTGGATCAAAAACCCTGAATGAGCATACATACATTTAGAGTATGTCCCTGCTCTCAGCTAAATGTGTGCCTGTAAAAAATGAAATGGGTAGAGGAAACGAATGAATGCATGAGAGGTTGTTTGAATGAGGTACTGTTAAATGGGTGCTAAAGCTGAACTGATGAATATTAATTCATGCACAACTTGACTATACAACCATGTGCTTGATGCTGTTGTCCAGTCTCCTAATGAGGTGTACAGGATTAAAAGGCCCGTTGACCTGTCAGTGATGAAGAGCGGTGAGACATTCTTCAGAAGTGGGATTCGATCCACCACGCCCAAACAAGAGAATTGTGTCAGTCTGCTCTCAGCCAATCAGGTGGTCCGGGCCCTTCCACCCAACAAGGTGCCCCTGAAGGAGATTTACCCCAAAGGTCAGAGATCAAATCACACATTTTGTTGAGAACATAGCAAACCTCTGTTTTTGTTCCACCTGTGTGTGAATCAGAGTATGAATTCAGTGTGGCCCCCACCTGTAAAGTAAAGTTTTCTTGTTTGTCACTCAGATGTCACACCTCCGATGACAGCAGCGTACCTGGAGGTGACTGATCTCAACTCTAAAAAAGTCAAATATGTTCCCGTTCCAAGGTAAACACGACACACTGGTTTACTTACTAATTCTCTCTGCAATATTTTGAGAACAAGAACAGGCTTTTGCGTGCTAGCACCAGTTAGTGGTCAGAAGCAACATTGCGCCAGGTGGAAACAAGCAGTACTAATTAATAGTTTTTATATGTTTGACCAATATCCTTTTAAACTTGCATACTTATTTTAAACTGTTTTTTGTTTTGGTCTTATTTTATTCCTATGTGTCACCAGGCAATGAAATATAAAAATATGTTCCTGTATTGTTAAAAAAAACAAAAGCATTTTATTTCCTGTTCTGTGCTTAGTGTCTTGTCCTTGTTTCATTTTTTCTTACATGTTTGATTTTTGAAGGTATTGATGCCCTTTTGATGATTTTTCTACTTGACTCTGTCTTGACTTTCTCCATTGTTGTACCTGGCAGGTCGATGTCCATGTCGCCTTACACCAGCTGGTTGTCTAAAATCTCGGAGTCTGATGTGCTAATGGCTCCTCTCGGTTCTGGAGGCGTGGTCACAGTGGATATGGGTGGGTATGTCCGGCTCTGGGAGACAGGACTGGACACCCTGCAGCGATCACTGATGGAATGGAGGAACATGATTGGGTCGGGAGACGGCAGACCCATACAGGTAATATCACAACTTAACTCATCTGGAAATTAAGGTGTTTTGTCTTAAAACATGTAATTGGTTCATGGAGAGCTACAGTATCTGTCTTGGGTAAACGAGTGATTTGTGCAGCCTGTAGTTTCTCTTAACACCACTGAGTGGCAGTATTGCTTCAAAAATAACTAATGTGAACATACTTTCAGCTGAATGCCACTCTGCATACTTGCCTCACTCTGGCAGAAAATATTGACTACAGAAGCATTCCTGATTTTATGCGAACCGAAATGTTTCCAGAACCAAAATTTATGGCCTGGCTGTACCCCGGGTGGGTGTGGATGAATGGACAGGCATTGTGGATGATGATGATGATGATGTAATAGGTTTGACCCTTGCTTTAGGTCAGAACATTCAGGCCGGCACACTGGGTACTGAGACAGCATTGTTATGGTGCCCACATACAGACAAATTCTTGAGATAATGTAGCCTTCCAGATGTACGGCGCACTATCTGTGGATCTGTGGATTGTGCACAAGGCAGTGAGAGACAGAAGACTTATCATGGACTGAAATGTGGCTATCAAAGGGACTGATCATAGTGCTGAGGTCCAGGGCTGTAGAGCTAAACATTTCAGTCCGCCTTGAAGTGAGACTGTATTTAATGTCCACACACTCCCACAAACTTGCACACCTGCAATGCACACACAGGACCTCTTCTTGGCCGAGATTCCTCAGTATCCAGGTCTTCTTTGATGGGGCACCTTGAGTCCACTATAGGTCAGACTTAGACAGACCCTCCCTGTGCTCTGTGTTAGCCCTCTGCAAACAACAGTAGCTCTACTGTATTTAAACATACCTGTCTGAAAGGCCCTCTCTATCTGCACAGAAATATGTTACTTTACCAAACTGTTTACACACCTCCACCTCCATATGAGCCTACCTGTCTGCATACTCGCCGAATGTCTTGTTTTTGCAACATGTTTAAAGAGTGCAGCGATCAGGCTTTTGACCAAAGTATAAAATAGAAAAAGTGGAAAGAAAAGCATTATTCAGCTTAATTTTTTAAGACGCTTCACAGTTTTAATTAGCAGATTGTGTCTGTCTCATTGTCTTCATAATAATCATCCACGAATGTGTCAGTCACAACAATCGTGCAGAAAGCAGAACAGTTAGTGTGCATGCACGTGTTTTTTTTTTTTTTTCTCTCTTCATTCTGATGTCATTGATTCAGACACACAAATGCACTGGAGACATCAGTCATCATATACCTGCACACACAACACATGTCCTTTATTTAACCAGTGATTCTGGTGCAAGGCTGGTGTCTGCAGGTATCCAGCATAATGTAATCATATTCACACCTATTCACCCATATATAGCCAGTCACTCATCTTGACATGGATTTGTACAGTTTGGTTGTTTTTATACCCGTATGTCAATGTCTGAGGTTTTTTTTTCCCCCTCTACTGTTCTGGTTGGCCCCCTGCCACTACTTTCCCTCCCTGCTCTTGGCCCATTGAAGCTATCTTGTTAGTCACGCTCATACAAACTAGATGGATGCTTGCTTCTTAAACATCATTAAAGTCATTAAAAAGCAACCAAATAACTGCATGCAAGCTAAGGCTTGTTACCACATCACATATTTTGTACCATCTATAATTCAAGTACAAATGAATAAATTATGATTGCACATACACGCGGCCACATATTGGATGCATAACGTAATATAGACTATTTCACTCTCAGGAATGAAATTACACGTAGACATACTTGCACATGTTCACAGGTTCGTGTACAAACATGCCTTTATACCACACACGCACAAACTTGCATGTATTCAGGTTCACGTATTCACTCACAAAAATTAATCACAAGCGCACTCATGCACACGTGATTACACACACACACACACACACACATAGCGGCCTTCACTCATAAATCACTCTTGTGTGCAGGCGTCCAAAGGGAGAATCAGAAATTTACGATGCTATTAATTCTGCAAGATGAGGCGTGGACCACAGATGACGGAGAGACGCTGCGTGAAGAAAATAACGAGAGTGGAAAAACTCACTGAGAGGAGGCAGAGACATTGATTCCCACAGTCATAAAAATGAAGTTTTCTCCACTAAGGCCCCCAGCCCCCTCGCCCCTTGCCCCCCTCTATTTCTCTTGGTTTTTTTTGTCTCGTCTTTAGCTTACCGCTCATTACTGGGACCAGTAGCAGCAGCAACATAGCAACATCCTGGGTTTACATGATGTTTTCTCATGCTTCAATCACAGACCGTAGACATTTATAGACATACAGAACAGTAGTTTCTGTGACATCACCCATTAGTTTCTGTATATTAAAGCTTGAAAGCACAACGTTTCAGTCAGCTCGCATATGTTTGGTGCCACAAAATCCACACTTCAGCAATAGGATGAAGTCAAATCGACCTGCTTCAAATATGCATTTTACCCTGTGAGACCTGTCAATCGAACAAACAACCAACCCAAACACACCCAGATTTATCAATATCAATTATATTATATCTACATTCTTACATCTTGTGGAAAAAACTATATATATATATATATATAGATATTATTTATCCCTATTCTTCAGTACTCCCACGTTAAGCATCTAAACTGCTACTTTACCCACTTCTGCTTAGGTTCAAACATTTACTCACTGTGGCCGCCAGCTGCACTCGTCACACTAATTGGCAATATGCGTCCCTGTTCACGTCTCTGGCGGCTGGTTCCAGCTTAACATTCCGTTGCTATACCGACCACCACTGTCACAGTTACATGTCACATCTGTGACCAAGTAAATATTGATATATCTTTTATTTACTTTTGTAAATGCCCTTTTTCACCATTATGTAACTGTTATGCTGTGGACTATGTGTATATGTTTTTTTTTTGTTCCTCCTACAACAGGTAACACGGTTAGAAAGATGTTGCGCGGTAATCATTCGGTTATGGAGGTGCTCACAGTGTAACTATTTTGACAGTTTTGTGAAGCCGGGTTTCTTTTTTACCAACACTGGCAGTGTAGTTCTAGGGATGGTAATGTCGTTGAGTCAGTCAGTCCAACACTTTGGCCCAAACTGAAATATCTCAACTACTACAAATGAATCACATTTACTTTTGTCCAATACTTGGATTATGTTTTTTTTTTTGTCTTTTTAAATGTTTGGTTATTTTACAATCTTATATTTTTCTGATTAGACAAATGAGTCACAGACCTAAGACCTAAGCTGAAACTCTGTGGAGACCTTCAAAAGCTTTGTGATTGTACAGTCTCACTAATTCAAACAATTCAAATAGAGGAATCCTGGAATAATCCCAGATAAACCCTGCATGTACACAATAAATTTACAAGTCCTGCCAAAAATACATTGGATACGATCTTCAAGAAGTATAATTGGGCCCAAATCGTTGCACATTACAAACAGACTCAGGCACGGGGAGGTTTGAAATAGAAAGACAGATGCTACTGTAGGTGGTTGCATTAGAAGGAATGTGAGTTTTCTCCTATCTGACAGCGTTCATGTGGTTGGTGAAAACTGATCGTCCTGCTGCCGGGACCCTTGCTGGGACACGGTAATGTGACACACCCTCACACACCGTTCTGTAGCAGCACAGTCCAAATTGAGTCATACATCTCTCTCAACCAGAGTAGGAACCTGAACCGCTGTACGGGCCGCTCAGAACCCCAAAATGGACACATGTTGTAAACTATCACTCATCATTTTTTCTAAACCCAAAAGTAGAGCATTAGTCACCCCCCTTTTACTGGTTGTAACTGAACCAAGATCAGGAAACATCCATGAGTCATGTTGTCACCAGCAATAGAGTTTTATCTATGTACAGTGTGATGACATGGGGTGAATTACTGAAACTAGCCTGTGTGCGGGAAACTGGAACCCTGGTATCTTAGCATCCTCTCTAATGGACATATTTCACACTTAAAATGAGCATCAGGACCCAGCAGATGCCTGGCCTGATGGCGGTGGTGCTGGCATCATGTAATCACAGTCACAGTCATACAAAGTGAAGATGATATGTCACAGCTAAGCCTTTGAAGCCACGTTCCCGTGCATCAGGTGAACACCCTCTTTTGCCTACATGGGGAAGGCATGTGTCGGGCAAAGCTCATGTTCTGTTTTTTTTTCTGTATGTGGCACATGAGTCATACATACACAGACTCTTGTGCATTGGTGTGTAATCAGAGAGAGGTCACACGGCGGAGGTGAGATCCTGAAGGTGAGCTGTGGTGACGCCAGTGGCTAAAACCTCTGACCCTTTACCTCACCACAGACCTATGGCGCCGAGCTCTCTCCGGTTGCCGAGGTTAAAGATGGTTCAAATCTGAGCACGCTCACACACTCATGTTGATCCTCAGTAAGACTAGAGTAATGGGAAGCTCT
This sequence comes from Pampus argenteus, assembly GCA_036937835.1. NCBI lineage: Eukaryota > Metazoa > Chordata > Actinopteri > Scombriformes > Stromateidae > Pampus > Pampus argenteus. The sequence goes on along the minus strand of CM072872.1, from coordinate 16,482,110 downwards.
ATTGATACACAGATTATCTATTGGTTTGCAGCTACATGAGACAGTGAGAATGTTTGTCATTTTAAATTGTCAGTTTGAGACCCTGCTGATTACTCAAACAGCCTCTCGACTCGTCCCTACTGTTATTGTCATGCAAGGAATGGCCAGTTAGGATTTGCTCATGTAGGTGTGTATTGTCATCAGTCAACACAGCTGAACCTATAGAACCTTCTCTGTATATATCTATACATTAATAACTATAAGTCTCATGTTGTATATTAAACGTATCAGTCAGTTATAAACTCCTGCCTCAGCTCCTACTCAGGCACTGAAAACTATTTCAGGTAGTTTTTTTTTTTTAAATGACAAATTTAGTGAGAAACTGTGAGAACATTCAAACAAATCTTTTGACCCGTGTCCACTTTATAAGCTGGTTCCCACAATGAGTATTATCCTGTCTTTATAATCTGGCACGGCACGGTGTATATAACACTGACCCTCCTAATCTGCACTAAATATAGAGAGCTCTGCTGATGCAGCGTTGCTCAGCTTCATGTAGGTGTGAGATCAGCTCTGAACACTGTGTGTGTCAGTTTGAGGTGTGGACAGTGGGTCAGCTTAGAAAGAGGAGGGGCACTTCTCAGCTGGACTGCTGCTCTCTCCAGATAAGTCTCTGCCCAACCGCTCAGACCATGACAAACTGAGCAAAAATCAAAAACAACCGCTCGTAGTAAACGACCTCATTCCCCACAAACATTTAAATGCCTGCAGTGTATATGAATCCAACTGAACTACAGGGGAAACATTTAGCCTTCCACTGAGCTACTCCTTTCTGTCTCGCTCCTTCACGTGCACCAGACTCTGGCCGGATGCCTTTCCTCCATGTGAAATGTCCAATATCTTGAACTTGTCCCTCTGACTGTGCTCCTTCTTCCACTCCATCACTCTGCTGCAGAGTTAGACAGACCCTGTTCTGTCTGTCCTGATAAAACCAAAAACCTTAGAGATAGAAAGCTGATTCTTTTTATTGCTGGTGGTGAGTAGCTGACAGTTTTGGGCGGTTTAATAGCTGTCACTGGGACATTGTTTCTGAAAAGACATGCTGCTGAGTTTTCTCTGTGAATGTTTAAAAACCGACCTATGTGGCATCTCTCGCTCTTCTCTTTTCAGATTACTATCCAGAGGGACAGCGGCTTGGACGTCACAGCCCCAAAACATGGCAAGATCGACCCCGACAACGCTCCTCATGTTGGGGGAAACCAGTGGGCAGGAGGCACAGGTAACAGGTGTTTTTCTTACCGACTCAGCAATAATATTGACAGACACACACATTGCCCTTTAGGAAGGCATTTAACCATCCACCTGCTCAACTGCACAAAGGCTTAGAAGTAGAAGTGGTAGTAAATCTGTTGCTTTTGTATGTTTTATATGAGTCGAATTATTTTTTCTTAATAATTATTAACTAAAAAATAATCACAATTTTAATCAGCAGAGCAAAGAAAATGATCATTAGTTAGTAGCTCTAGTTGATCAGACATGGTTAAAAACTAAACAAGCAGAGAAGCACCGATCAGCATTCATTATTTATGACAATGTGTTACGTTTACAGCCGAATTAATACAGACAGATTTTATTGAATCAGTAGAAAGTCTGGCCAAAATGTGCAGTTTAAATCAGTGATTGGTTATCTGAAGTGGCTCCACATGCGCTGATTGGTGTATCCGTAACAAGATGTTGCTCTGCAGGTGGCAGAGACACAGCGGGGCTGGGTGGTAAAGGCGGTCCCTATCGCCTGGATGCTGGACACAAGGTCCACCAGGTCTCCCAAGCCGAGAAGGATGCAGTCCCAGAAGAGATCCGCAGAGCAGCCCGCGAAATGGGTGAAAAAGCCTTCAAAGAAAGGTCGGTCATATTAAATACAGAAGATAGTCGTCAAATAATGATCCACTTTCTAGAGTCGCTTCCCTCTTTTCCTCCATAACTCAACTGACTTAGTGCTACAGGTGGGAAGCAACACACAAACCTCTCTGTGTTGTTGCTGTGTGAAGGTGCGCAGATGTTTTGAACTCGCTGTCTTTTTCCACTTGGGAAGCCATCCAGAACTGAAGTGCATGAAGAGTGTAATGTAGAACAGGTGTGTGTGTGTGTGTGTGTGTGTGTGTGTGTATATATATTTGTGTGTGGGCCTTTTTTGCCATCTGCAGGGTTCCCTGGTCAGTCAGCCATCCCAGGTATGGTGCTCCATCCTGGACAAATAACCACAGGGTGTAGATCCCACCAGGCAGGTTGTGTGTGTGTGTGTGTGTGTGTGCGTGCGAGTGTGTGTGTGTGCATTTTACTTCAGTGTGGCGGGTTAAGAGGGCACCTCTTTCACCAGCTCAACCATGAAGGCCGTCTCTGTTCTCTCCTGCTTCAAACAGCACTCGTTCTCTTTACTTTCTTTGCTCCCCCATCCCCCTCATCCTCCCCCACCTCCCTCCCCCTTTCCTTCATGGCTCTTCTAATACACTGACCGCTTTCACACCAAGAGGACAGCCTCTTGCACTCTCCTTGTCTAAATCTCCTCTTCTCTTCTTCCCTCTTGTCTTTACCCATTTCACAAACCCTTGCTTCCATTTTCTAATTTCTTCTTTGAGACCTTTTCCCTACTTCCCTTTGTCTCCCCTCTCTGCATCCCTTCTGCCTGTCTATCAGTGTCCCACTAAGCACAGAGAAAAGCTTGTAGCTACATGCTAATACTCTGTTTCCAAGTAGATGTCACTGTACTTGACTGTTATTGAACACAGCAGGTTTTTTTCATATCTAAGGTCAACCCTGTCAGGAGTTTTCCATGCGCTCTCATTCACTGATGTGTGCCTACAATCCTTTGTTTGCTTAGTTTTAGGTTAAGCATCAAATAATCCTTCCATACCTCCTCGAGTACATGACACACACACAAGCAAAAACAGGTTTAGGTATGCCCAAAATACACACACACTTTGACTATCTTTCTGACTCTGTCTCCATACATTACAAAACCATCTGGTATTTTGCAGGTTTACACCAGAAAATCAGGACAGGTAGATAAAGTTACAGAATAGGTCAAGTTGTCTTTTTAATGCAACCAGGAAACTCACTTAAAGTCACTCACTTTAAGAAACAGAAGATGTTCCTCCGGTGGTCATAGGTTTGCTGACTACACATCATCAGGTGAAAGGAACCAGCATGAATACAACACATTTGTCCTCTCGCAGTAATACTTACGTTGTTGTCAAGGCACCTTTAAGAGCGAACAGAGTATCTGTAGGCGTCCATGTTTGGTGTTAACCGTATTTCATACTTTTATTGCAATATAAAAACAAAGAAGCGCTAATGGTAATGTTTTAATACACAAACACATATGCATAAGGCAACCGCCATATGCAGTAAGTGTGAACATACGTGGGAGGTTGTGATGGAAAGAGAAAGTGAAAAAACAACTTTTACAACAAAACCAGTATTTTGTTTCCCCCACTCTGTTCCTCTAACGCAATGCATCGTAAGTTGCTAAGTCAAATTAAAACAAAAAATATTTGAGAGACAACTTCACCGTATTATGCACAGTTTGATTCAAAAGGTTTGAAAGAAACGGCTAAATTTAATGCTCACTAAGTTAATGCGCTAAAATGGAAATGGAAACACCTTTTTCAAATAAGTTGCAAATATTTAACTCACATGACTGATCAACTGGTTCTGCTGATATTCCCTTATTACTGCATCTCTTTTTCTTTGAAACATGGCCACTACTAGACATGAAAGAACAATTAAACCTTGCCTGACTGAAACTAATTCATGAAGACCCACGACGCTTTCATTTATTTGCTCAAGACCAGTCCAGTTGTGCCTAATTCCTGCTTTCTTTTTTTTCTTTTTTTTTCTTTTCAGAAGTTTATGTAAAATTCTCTTGACACAGCTATTGCCTGGAAGATGTGCATGAAAAGCTGCTGTTTGTCTGGTGTTTGTTTAGTTGCAGGGAGTGTCAGCCTTGTTTTTGTGGTTGTTGTGTGTGAAATTTCAGTGTGCTGTCTCCACTTTCAGCCAAAAACACTCTCTGTAATTCACCCCCTTTTCATTCTCCCGTTTAAGTCAAAGTTCAGGAATTCAGAGGAAATAGCAGCGGCCACTGGCCAGAGTGTCTGCCCACCATATAAACTGTCATGCACACACACACACACACACACACACACACACACACACACACACACACGTGCACATGTAGGAATGTGTGGAGGAAGCCAGTGTGCCATGTCCTGTTTGTGTGCTGACATGATGTGGTGTGAATGCAGAGAACCGGACAGCCAAATACTGTACAAATGAATTGAATACCATGAAATAAATATATTAAAGTTCATCAGAGGACTTTCTTAATACCAATGTCAAAAATCTTAACTGTATATATTTCTATTTTTTTCTTGATCAGTTAACTTTGTGTGTTTTGTGTTACATTTTTGTGTTCTTTTTGATTGCACGGCTGATGCCATCGCAGTCTACACAATATACTGTGTCTGTCTGACTCTGCTCTCATGCAACCAGACGCACGCACGCACGCACGCACGCACGCACGCACACACACACACACACACAGGCTTCTTGCAAGCTGTAACACATAAAGTCAGATCTTCTCTACCATCCTACCTGCCTGCTTTTTGAAGTCACTGTTCTATCTCTGTGGTGTTCACGGTCTACTTGTTACCAGAAGTTTCAAACACCTGGGAGAGATTTCACCCACCTCTTTCTGTCTCTGTCCAACACACACACACACACACACACACACACACCAGTTTGTGCACACATGGAGGTAAAACGCTTACCTGTCTCTGTGTGTCAGCGATCCTAAAGTACCTGCACAGGGATTATACCAATAAACTCAGCTTGGGGGGTCACAGCCCACCTGTCTTATCCACAGGTGTGTTTTGGAAAAAGCATAGCAAGAAGTAGTAGCACCCTCAGCTTCTCTAATGAATGTATAAAGTGGTGGTATGTGAGCACGGGTAGTCCTCACAAGTGTGGATGTCCATGTTTACATTTTGTAACAGCCTTGAGATACTGTCTGCAGATTACACGGTTGGCCTGTGAGATTTAAATATATCCCGAGGAGCCTTGGAGCAGTGTAGAGTTGTGTTTTTATAAGTAAGGGTCTTCAGTTGTGATTTAACATGTCTACAGATGCTAGATTGTTTTAAACCAAAAGTGGTCCAGTAAATATCTTGGCCATATCTCTGCTATGTGATATTGTGAGCCACAGAGTTACTGAAAGGATGCAGGTGGGAAGAAATCCGCTTGTTGCCAATGAAGCAAAAAAAACAAACTGCATGCTTGAATAGAATAAATGGTGGTCATTATTAATGCAACGTCAATCTGTCTCTTCACTCATTCTCAGTTTTTCTCTCCTTTTCACCTCAGGTTAAGGGAGATTGATATGAGCGAGTATGATGCTGCCACCTACGAGCGCTTCTCCAACGCTGTCAGGAGACAAGTTCAGTCTCTACGCATCATCCTGGACAGTTTACAGGTTCGCTTCACTCCGCTCGGCATCACACTCAGCTCTTTATTTCACACATGATCCCTTATCACAACGAATATATGTTTCTCCACACTGAAGACAGTCGGTGAAGTTTTAAAAAGGTTGCTGAACTCCAACATTTCAAGTCTTAATGTCCTTATGCGTGACTTTTGACCGATGAACAAATTAACTGACAGTAATCTTACATTTTACAATTTCAGACAATATCTCCAGCTTTTGTAGCTATAATTAGAACATAATGTGGCAAACACTGTTGAAACTGTAGATTTAGATAAAATAGCTTTTACTATACCGTTGGACAGCAAGGACTGCAGTCCAGTTGACAGAGGTCAGTCAGAAAACAGTAGGCAGGTGACAATTGGTTGACCTCATGCAATCTCAAACATGGTGTTGAGGCAGGAAAGAGAGGGGGGCTGCTGTTCCCCTGGAGCGCCCTGATTGGTTGAGTCAGTCTACAGCCTGAGTGTAGGGAGGGGTGGTTTAAAAATCCAGGATGTGATATTGTCTCAATTTCATTATTTCGGTTGCGACTTTCCTGTCTTTGTTTGAGCGTCTTTGGGGAAATGTGGACACGTTCAAGTTTGGTTTGCGTCTGTGTGTGTGTGCATGTGACGTGAGGAAGATCATGCAGCACGTGAGAATGATTACAGAGCAGCGACACTAAGCTTCGCTCTATTATTCTCCTGTCCAGGTGTGAAGCTCTATTTGTATATGTTGTGCTGGGTGTATCTGCATGTGTGTGTGTGTTTGTGTTTTCCATCCAGGTGTTTGTGGCCATGCCAGCGCTGGCTTTAAATGTGGATGCTGGTTATTGTTTTTGTTTGTCCTTGTAGCCCTGAGCTTTTTTCCTGCTGTAAAGATGAGATAATACCAATCACAGCAGGCATGATGCTGTGAAGTCATGTTATTTTTGTCATACCTGAAGAGTGATTTATGGAGACACACACACACACACATAACACCTAACCATAGCTGGCAAGTTATGAAGGTATGTAGGAAAAAGTGTATTGTTTCCATCCACTTCAGTCTCCCTTGAGGAAAACCCCTCTCTATCTATCTCTCAACAATGGACAGGCTTGCCAGGTATAAACACCTGGGTCTGTATTCATCAAGGAAGCCATCGAAAGGTTTTGTGCAAGTTTTTTTTTTTGTCGACTACAGTACATGCTATGAAAATCACTTGTTGTGTGTCTTCTTCAAAAAGTCAGAACGAGCCTGATAGCATCCTGCTACAAACTCCGAACAACAACCCACATAAAGTCTCGTCCTTATCTAACTCACAGACATGAACATATGTCTTGTCCTGCACTATAGTTGTTGAACAAACCACTAAACAAACATTCACTGCGGAAAAGTTCCTTTACCCTAACCGCTAATGTCACTTAGCAGGCTAGATAGCTAATTATCTGCTCAACTGTGGTACATTAAACAAATGTCACTTTAATCCCATTATTGATGGTTTGGTCATTACTCTTAAGAACTGCAAACAACACTGTTTCATTGCCCTGCCAGTGCTCAGTCTGCTGGCTGGAGACAAAATTTCCTTAAAAATCTTTTTTATTCCTTTTAATAATAAAAACTGTACAACTGTGTGCATGTATAGCTTAGATTATAACTCAGTTACTCAGGTTGTTTGTTTGTAGGTATAATAAGGTTTATTTAACACATGCGTTTCTTTTCCTTTTGTACTTTTTGTTTCTACATTCAAAGTTATGTGTACATTGTGTTCACTAGCACACACCCAAACCATTTATCTACAAACAAGTGATGTGTCAACTGATAGCTAATCTATGTTCTTTGCTGTGTACACACATCATTTATAAGTAAAGAAGAAGAAAACACACTTGAACCTAAATATGATCACTGTTTGTAAAGGCTGTGTGTGTGTGATCCAAAGTGCCAAAGTGGGGTAGGGCGCATTGCGTTCCTCTTTTTGTTTGCAGTATTTTCTATAAAGGAGATCTGTTTCCTCAGAAAGCAAACTGAAGACAGGAGAAAGTGATGTTTCTGTTCCTCTCTCCTCCTTTCGTCCAAGTGACCAGAGCAAAAAGAGGAATAAAAACATGTTCATAGTATATTGTAACATGTTAAGAAACAGGCTCAGAGCTTCAAAACGACTCCAGTCTCCTGCCTCTTTTGTTCCATGGGTGTCGGTGCGAGGAATGGTGGTAAAATGTATGCACAAGCAATTAGCCATGAGTTCCTATTAGTTTTATACTTAACTTAACTATTTAACGTATACTGTATGTATCATAAACCTCTCCTTTAGTCTGGGGTTGTGTGTTCCTTACTTTGTGGGGACGTAAATCAGTTTGTGTCCTTGTGGCAGTTAAAGTGTTAGGTTAGGGTTGTGTGTGTGTGTGAATGTTTTGTGATCTGTTATGTCTGAAAGCTCCACTGAATTGAAATCATATTGCCCAGAAAGAATTAGAAATGTGTTTACATAATTGGTTTATTGATACATAACGTGTAACGTGTTTCTCTTGCGTGTGTGTGCCTGTATGTGTGTTTGTTTCAGGCCAAAGGGAAGGAGCGACAGTGGCTAAAGAACCAGGCTCTGGGAGAACTGGATGATGCTAAAATCATTGATGGGCTAACTGGAGAGAAAGCTATATATAAACGCAGGGGAGAACTGGACCCAGAGGTGTGTGTGTGTGTGTGTGTATCTACAGATATTTAAACCCTGCTCATGCTGTGTGTGTGTGTTTTTTCTGCGTTTCATCTTAAAACACATAATTTTGACCTTTATCTGTCAGACGTCACATTCCAGCGGTGTGTGTGAGATTGTTATTACACCCTGGGGTTCCTCTCAAACTCCAAACTCTTACACAGTTTCTGGTAATTTCTTCCACCGTCATGTGTGCCCGACGACACACACACACGCACACACATACTGCACAGCGATGTTCCCATACTAATCATACAAACACACACTAACCATAATATGCATGCCCCGTTTTTATACCTTATTTAGCTCCAGGACTTGCATATTATTGGTCTGGATTGAAGGTCTACTGCAACCCGTTTTGAAATCCTGTTCTTGTGTTGAATGTTATTTTAAAGTAAGCCACACCAAATTCAACAAAACACTGTCCAAAGTAGGAATTTGGACTGAATTTAATTTAATCATTAGTCACTGGTGAATTTCCTTGAGTGTAATAAGTGTTATGTTTTTTTTTTTTTATATTACCCTGCTCCTTTACAGCTGGGCAGTCCTCAGCAGAAGCCCAAACGTTTACGTGTGCTAGCAGACGTGTCAGGCAGCATGTACCGCTTCAACGGTGTTGACGGCAGGCTGGAGCGCTCCATGGAGGCTGTGTGTATGGTCATGGAGGCTCTGGAGAACTACGAGCACAAGTTCAAGGTGACACCAAACATCATGTTACTGTGGATACAATTTACTATACGACCGCAACCCAACACTGTCATCTATGCCACTATTCCTCGCTGTATCTGGTGATACCCAGCTGTCTAAGATGCCTGGTTTGTCATTTAAAGGAGTTGTTGTATTGTAATCATAACACTATGCTTAATGACAGCCACACTTGTGCTTGGCTTTGTCCACATTGTCATTACTGTAAATGACACAGTGGTCTGTGCTAAAGGACACTTCAGATCTTTTCTGCTTGCCTATTCCTGTCTTTTGGCCACATTAGTGCAAAGAAAGCTTTCAGAGCAAACACACAAGTGTTTCCATAGTGTCGTAAGCAATTAACACACACACACAACAGATGGAAAAGAAACGCATCTTAACCCGGATCGTAGGATCATTGAAAAGAGGGAGGATGCAAAATATAGATGGATAGAGAGAAGGAGTGAAGGGGGGAAAGAGAGGGATGCATGAGTGTAAGCAAAAAAGATAGGAGGCAGACTTCTTGGCCCCTTAGTGACACTCAACCCAATACTGATCACATATCAGTGTGACTCTCTCTCTCTCTCTCTCTCTCTCTCTCTCTCTCACACACACACACACGTACTCATCACATGTCAGTATGCATTCTTTGCATAACACCACTTGCATAAAAGTAAATCTGATAACGCATAAGACAGACACACCTTCACTTGAGAGTGTGCACCTGTGCTACCTACACACACACACACACACAAACACACTGATGGTTAAAAATAGTGATGACATGATGCAACATTAGTCTAGAAGCATTAGGAAATGTCAGTTTAAACCTCCAATAACAAGCCAGAGATGGAACAGCATACTTATGGCATAGTTTGAGTGAAAACTTCTGAACTCTAATAACTTATTTTGAGTGCTTATTTCCCTCTTTCATTACTATACTATTACATAACTCATCTGAACAACTTATCTGAAAAGATAACATTTGGATAAAAGCACATTTTTCTACCCAGCAACAGTGATGTGAGCGGATGAGACACACAGTCGCATACCTTTGACCACCACAGTCATAACTGCCCTTATTAGAAATAGTGCATACACATAATATCTGCATCCTGAAATAGCTGAGTGGAGCACACAGTGCCAGTCTGACCTGCTCTAATGTAAGCCAGTTGTGATGGACGGTCTATGGGAAGCATGTACACGTTTGACAGTGCTGACATAGTGCAGTGGGTGCTGGTTGGAGCGAGGATAACTTTGTGTAAGTTACAGTCTGACGTTTCTTCACCATCACACCTGCGTCTTTGCACTTCATTTCAAGCACTGTTCTAAGTCCTGCATGAGGATGACACAGCACAGCGTTACACAAATGTCTTTGTGTTGTTTAACAGTAAGAATATTGTCATACATCGTATCTGTGTTATAATCTCATCAATTTCTTTATTACTTTTTCTCTTTTCTTTGCAGTACGACATTATGGGCCACTCAGGTGACGGCTATGACATTGAGCTGGTCAGAGTGGACAAAGTCCCCAAGAATAACAAACAACGACTTAAAGTTCTTAAGGTATAGAGTCACACTCAATAAATCCACGTCTTATTACTATTGTTATGTTTATTTATTTATTAGAAACATATGTGTTGATATTAAATGCTCAGAGCTGTTTGCAGCTGCCTATCCCCCCCCACCTCTCCTGGATCAAACACCACAAACAATACACTGGCCGTCTGGTGTATTCCCACATTCACCTCCTCCCACCTATTCATTCTCTCCCCTGTTGCTCCTCTCCTCTCTCTCACTCCGTAGAACATGCACGCCCACTCTCAGTTCTGCATGAGCGGCGACTACACCCTGGAGGGCACAGAGGCCAGCATCAAGGAGCTGGCTCGAGAGGAGGCAGACGAGCATTTTGTGGTGGTGCTGAGCGATGCCAACCTGGAGCGCTACGGTATCCGGCCCGAGCGCTTCGCCAGCGCTCTGACCTCTGACCCTCAGGTCAACGCCTTCGCCATCTTCATCGGCTCTCTTGGCGATCAGGCCGAAAGGTGAGGGGGATGAGGTGGAGGTGAAGACATCTTTTAGGAGTTATGTAGTAGTCTGCAAAGGGCACAAACCAAAGAAGGATAAGGATGCCAGGAAGTATGAGAAGAAAGAAAAAAGGGAAAGTGAGAGTAGAAAGAGAGTGGAGGGAAAAGGTGGTGGTGAATGGAGTCAAAGGAGGAGCAGAAGATTACAAGAAGACACAAGAGAAGTATTTGCCAACAGCTAGACTTCAAAGTTAAGTAGAACAATGACCATCCAATTTAATCTATCCGAGGCCTACTCGTGTTCCTACTCTCTGACCTTTGTTGTCACATCCCAGATTAAGTCAAGAGCTTTGCAGGCTGGACAAAAAGAGGGATAAATGTACTCCTCAGTTTACTCCTTCCTTCCTCTTGTCGTTCTGCATGACTCCTTCTGATGCTCCCGGTCAGATCCCAGTCTCTGCTGAGCCTCGCAGGCCTCATAATCTGCTTTGAGCAGCTGGCTTCATGGTTAGAATCTAGTTATCTGAGCTGAAGGGCCTTCAGAATGACAATGACCTGTTTTACACTCCACTCATGACTCTGTGAAGTGAGTCGAAACAGCAAGAGAGGAGGAGGAGGAGGAAGAAGAAGCTAAGACTTTCAGACCCTTAAAAGCAGCTTGAAGGAATTACTTTTTAACTCCAGAAGTCAAGGTAGAAATTAACTAGCCAGTTTATGTCAGAGTGTGGAGGTAGAGGATCGAGAACAATGATTTGACATGTCATAGACACATGGAAGTGCACAAACTTAGCTATGAGAGGCCATACGGTTATGTAATTTTACATTACGACACTATGGAACACTGTTTATATCACTGTTGACTGTCCATGCTTCTGTTGGGTCCTTATTTAGAGGGCAAACAACTAATTGACAAAAAAAAAAATCTTAAGTAAATAGAAGAATGAACGAACAAAGTAAGAGAGAGGTAGCGGGTTTATGGGAAGGACTGACATGCAGTGAATTTGGCTGTGTTAACTTGTTCCTAAGATCAACCATGTGAATGAAAGCGCTTTCATTCAGACACACTGAAATGTCACGTACCAAATTCACATCAGCAAACAAGCGCTTGTCTGTGTTTTTATTCTGGGAAACGATTCTGTTACTTCAGTTCAGTCCCTCTGATTAACCCCCAAATGTCTTTGTCTTTGTCTCAGACTCCAAAAGACCCTTCCAGCAGGCAGATCCTTTGTTGCCATGGACACCAAGCAGATCCCCCAAATACTGCAGCAGATCTTCACATCCACGATGCTGTCCAGTGCCTGAAACTGACACACACACAAGCACACACACACACACTCACTTCTTATCTGACACACTCAAAACCTCAGTTATTTTTCTGCAAGCTCTAAAACTTGTGACTTATCACAATGTGTCCTTAACCCATTTTCTGTATCAGATTATATAACTTTATCTGAGCTGTATCCGTCTGGATACTCGCCTCTGTACAGACCTAAAGGGGAAAGAGGGTTATATTTATTATTTTACAGAAGCCTTCGGCCAGTGACGTGTTGTGAGTTAGCGTGACAGGGTGAAATCATGTTCAGCTGCTTTTGTAGTGTCCCTCGGGGGAACAGGTACTGTACAACGTGGTCTGCAAAGAGCCTGTGATCTTCTGCAGTATGACTGCGCTCTACTCTGAAGTGACACCCACTGTGGTGGTAACTACAGTGACATTATGAATGCTCGGAGCCTGTCTCAGCCCCCATGTGGGGATCAAACACACAGCCTAACCTGTTGTCGTTTTTAAGCGTCTTTTTAGCCGACAGCACACTGACCTGTCCTGTTTTGGGTCTGGAGCAACTTTACTCAGAGGGGGACGGTTGTGAAACAGCAGCGCTTATTTGGATTTCCTCCTCATTTATCGTCTGTCACACAGAAAAACTCACACACGCGCGCGCAGGAAAGGAGAAGCGAATGTGCCACCTGACCGACATTTGGATTTGGCAAGCGGCAATAATTCAGCTCCTCTGGAATGCCGGGACTGTGACCAGGGAATTTCCCACCTGACTGCACACGCTCTTTAAAGGCAGCCGCTGTTGCACAACCCCCCTGCTGTGTATGTGTGTGTGTGTGTGTGTTTGTGTGTTCTCCTACAGCATCTATGTCAACATGCACAGCCCTTTCCTTCCTGGCTGGTGGACCTTGTGACGCCCGAGTTCGTCTCAGTCCTGCAAGAAATCTTGAGATCGCCTTTCATTGCCAGACCTCCCACCCATCTCTCTTTCACAAACACACACACACACACACACACACACACACACACACACACACACAAACAAGCATGTCTGCCATTGTGGTAGAAAACTCCTTGACTTAGCGTGTCAGTGTGTGCTCTGTTGTGTCTGCTCAAAGATCACACATCATCATCTTTATTATATGTATCCCTGCTCAGATTAAATCCCCATGTCTGTGCCAACCTGCAGCCAAGTGCATCCAGTACGTATCAATGTGATGCTCACGGCTGATTGGATCAGTAGCACAGCCTGTTTAATTAGTGTGGATTGATCCCTCTCTGATGGAGGGATGTCCTGTTTAATATTAACCTACTTTAATCTCCCTCTGAGCATCTCTTTCTTTTCCTCACTTGCTTGCAGAAACGTTTTAGAATCATATATCGTTTTGGACGTTTAGTCGTATTGAATTGTACATATTAATTTATGTAAGAGTAAATTGTGAAAGTAATGTACTGAATTTTAATAAATCATCTTAATACATATTTCTACTGCTGTCTGATTATTACATATTTAGCAGATTGTGGCTCTTTGCACATGTAACTCTTGTTTGTTGTTGCACAAAAAGTCCACCTCCATATTTGGTTGTTTAATAGTAATTTAACTATTTAGTGTTTCTTAATGGGTTGAAACAATTTTCTGACTTCTTAATATAAGTAAACTCTTTTTCACAGGACGTGCTGGACCACACAACCCATTCTAAAGTAGTATCATAAGTAATCGGTAGTATCAGTAAATAAACTATTCTAGTCTGAAGTGATAGATTCAGTGTGTTGTGATTGTGTTGTACATTAATCTACCAGAGCTCTCCTCTCATATCCTCCATGGTTACTTTTTCCCATGTGTTGTAATGATCCATTCACTCAACCACAACCTGGCAGACTACACAAAACAGCTCAACCCATAATGTGCAATCCTTCACACTGTCTAGTCAAACTTGACATACAGTATTATTCACCCAACGGCCTCTGATTTGGTCTTTTTCAGCCTAATAGTGCTGTAGTGATAATTACATACTGCTGTCTGTTCTGCTTTCTTCCTTGCTTCCTGTACTACGCGGCTTTATCCACGCACTGTTTACCGCCCTGGGTTTGCAATAACAAACACTCTCTAAGAACACATAGACACACACGTAATGCACACCTGGTCCGCCTATTCTAAAAAAAAAAAATCCCTGTATGACTACAATCGTCTAGACTAGCGGGGTATTACGTGCATTAGTCAGTGTTTATGGTGGGTTTATTATCTGTTGTTTACCTCTTTATATATTCACATACTTTATGAATCAGTCAGTGTTTCAACAACAGAACATCTTGCTGGTGATTCATGTGTAAACCTTGAAGAAAAACTATTTTTAGGTATTTTTGTTTGTTTAACAAAGCAGATAACGCTTACACACACACACACACACACACACTGTACATGGTGTGTACAAGTGTGACGGCCTTGTGTGATGACCTGTGGCTAAAATGCAGCTTGATTGATCTCTACAGACAGACCACTGGGAGAAACCAAATAGATCACTATGATTGATTGCTGATCATGTGGCAACATAGCAGGATCATTTGTGTGTGTGTGTGTGTGTGTGCGTGCACAATATGCGCTAGCTAGGTGATTAATACAAGCCTGTTAGTATGTTAGATAGTGTATACAATGTAGGAATGTTACCTGTTAGGTATATTACACATAATTCTGTGATCAGTAGATGTGAGAATTCCCTAAACGTGTGTATGACGTGTTTTTATTAGTTACCATGTGGGAGTGTTTTCTGGTCATGAGCAATACAGGAAGCTTTAAGTGGGGGGATTTTATTATGTCAGGGCAACTACATACAAACACAAAAACACAAAGGCCTTCTGGTGGAATAGACAGACAGTCTCAGAGCTTTATGGCAAATTCATTAGGCAGTAATGACAGTGCTTACTAATTACCATCTGGCTAGTGTGTGTGTGTGTGTGCGCACGGTGTGTGGCTGGATGGTTATCAGTCTGTGGAGAGAAAGTGTGTGTAGTTAAAAGAAATAAAAACCTTAAACCAAGTCTTTACCCTAAAATCAAAGATTTATGTTAAGGGGTTTGTCCCCGTAAAGGGAGGCGAGTCCCCACAACGTGAGGAATACCTGGACCACACACACACACACTGACTGAGTGACCACGTGACATTTGCTCCTGTCAAGTCCTAATTGAGTTGTACATTAACTCTTGCGAGGAAGCCTTATGAGACGCGCTGCTGACAGATCCAAAGACAGAGTGGCGGAGCACCTGACACACAGAAATGCTGATACGCAGATGTGCAGGCCGCCGGTCAGACTGCTGGAGGAGTGATGAAAAACAAACCACTGTGAAGAGAGGATTACAAGACTATATTTCAGCACATCGAAAAGAGTTCACATAGAACAGACGATACACTGGCGTATGTCTGTAGAAGGATTACGGTTAAAGGAAAGAAACACACAATCTAGTCTGTTTAAAAAATAAATGCAAAAATCAGTGTGCTTGTTTTTACCCAGTTTTTGCAGCATTATCTGAATAAAACATTTCAACTGAGTATATGAATCTCACTCCCTGATAAGATATTACTCTAATTTAGTTGTTTGTAGTATGTTCAAGGGAGGTGATCCTTGGAGCTGTGTTGTGTTGTCTTATGGTCTTCCAAGGCAGTTTGGTCCAAGGTGAGGGACAGACTTACGATTCAAGGACATTCATGGATCAAAAAAAAAAAAAAGCAACTTTCAGAAAAGGGAAACAAAGGAGGAGGTGGACCTGTTTGCTGCCAATTGGGTGGTAGTGGAAGGAAGGAGTATCACGTATATATATAGACTTGGGCTCACTTATGTGAACTAAGGAGTTTGGGTCAGTCCAGATCTGCCTCCCCTGCTGTCAAGATTTGTAGAGGAAGTAGAGTCAGAGGGCTCAAAGGATCCTTGCCTATCTCCCTGGTGGAGGTCACAGAGGTAGACACGATGATGTTGACCTCATTGGACCATGACTTTTGTAGCTGAGTGTGAAGCAGATGGGTTGAGAGTCAGCACCTCCGAGTCTAGAGCCATGGTACTTTGTCTTGAGTTGTTGGTCCCAGTCTAGAAGTGCAGATTTCTATGCTTTTGGAAGTTCATTTATTTCGCGACACTCACCTATGTCCGTGAGCTCTGTGTAGTAACCAAAAGCGCGAGATCACAAAATACAAGTGCACAAAAAGTTTCCTTTGCAGAGTGTCGGGGTTCACCCACGAGGACCGGAGCTTGGAAATCTGAGCTCGGCGTTGAAAGATGTCAGGTGAGCGATATCCGGCTTCTGATCAGGTTGGAGATCTCCCCTTGGAGACGTCTAGGAGGAAACTACAAGGCGGACCCTGAAGATGCTGGAGGGGGTTTACATATCCAAGAGAGAGTAGACGACACCAACACACACACATACACCCTGTGTGTCTGTGTTACTCGGTAATGTTTCGACAGATTAACAGCTTAGACACACAGTCTCACCGGAAAAGTCGTTTTGTCAACTGAAACCACGTGCTTCGTCGCTGCTTGGTAGGTAAGCCTAGTCAAGGCCAAAGTGGAACATTTGTAACGAATGAGTTCAGATCCAGATGACTAGATGCACGTAGTGCGCATGCATGTGATATCAGGCTAATGAAAAGTGAAATACGAGGACAGTAAATCTCTCCGATTGCTTTTGGCTTGCTTACTTACAAGTTAGTCACCACAGCTGTCTCCCTCATAGATACCGTCACTGGTATTTTGATTTCACAGGAAATCAACCGTGTCACCAAAGTGAGTGAAGAAAAGGAAACGTGTTTAATCACCACTTTGATCAGTTACAGCCACAATAAAAAGAAAAGAGGTAAACATCAACTATACATTGTTATAATATTATATATTTTTACAGTTTTGCTCAGTGTTTCTTCCGTCACACATTACAGAAATCACACAAATCAGACAGTGATCGCTCTGTCACTC
Source organism: Pampus argenteus (assembly GCA_036937835.1). Lineage (NCBI taxonomy): Eukaryota > Metazoa > Chordata > Actinopteri > Scombriformes > Stromateidae > Pampus > Pampus argenteus. Next base: position 16,464,982 of record CM072872.1, on the reverse strand, counting down.
ATGCATCCCATTCAAATAGTTACAGCCCTGTGATGAGGCGGATGTGGTCTGGGCAGCTTTGCCGTCAGCTCTGAGAACAGATATGATAATGCTGTTGCCCTTGACTACTGATAAACAATGTTTTGTTTATATACGTGCGACTGTTTAGTTGTTAGTTACAACAGCTATTTATTGCAAGGACATATGATATGGAGATTTTTTTTTTTTTGCTCTGGGAGTCTGTGCTATCTCACTATTTGAATGGGAGAGAATTAGACGTAGAAAAGTTGCATATCAAGAATATTAAATATTCTCCTTTTGACCACATTTATGAATGCACTCACAATACAATAATGTATCTAGCTGAAAAAATGTTTTGGAGTTGGATTTTTTTGAAATAGAGACAGGCGGGGAGATTTCCCCTCTGACAGGGCCAAGTGTTTGTCAAGCAGGCACACAGAAAAGACACGCCTGGAGCAAATAGCTTCTCTGAGCTCCTCTGCACTGCAGACGTTGTCTTTCTTCCCCTCGGCCTCGGCCTCTGTTTGCTGTTGAACCAAGTCAGTTTTGCAGAGCACTTCAGAGTTCAAGATCTGCTGTCCTTCAACCTTTAACTCAGATAAGAGAAAAGTCCCCCCAAAAAAGTTTTAAAATGAAAAAAAAAAAAAAAAATGCTTTGTGAGGTTTTTTTTTATTATTCACTTTGGTGATCAACTTGGGTTGAAATCTCACTTCTATTTTTCCTGAAACACACACACACCAGTTTTAAACCAGCTCATAGTCACATGTTGCATATTTGCTGACCGTGCACTCATTTTGGCACATACACATCTGGCCAGAGGCCTGTTGTTATGGCTACAGACTGTGAATGACAACCCCTTTTTTTTTTTTGTTGCCGTTGCTGCTTGTAAGTTGTTCCGCTCCCTGCTTGCTGATTCCAACGTGTCTTGGGGTGTACTGGAGCCTCTGTGTGTACAACGGACGCTGCGCTGATTTGTTTTGCAGATTCCACCCTTCTGTTTTCCTTGCCTCCTTCATTCTCTCATTCTTTCCGCCCTGCTTCTTCCTCTCACACCACCATGTCAAACCAAGTTGGTCTGGCAAGACCTCCATTTCTCTCTCTCTCTCTCTGTCTCTGTCTGTCTCTCTCTCTCTCCAGTTTTATTCCAGTACATGCAATGATCAGCTAGTTCAGAGTAATGGAAATTCCTCCATCTGCATCACTGTCTTGATGAATAATGACGAAAGAAATGACGCTACCAGCGACACATCCTGCCTCGCTCAGTCTTAATGTGTCTTTCTAATTGTGTTTCATTTTTCTTACTTTTTTTTATTTTTTATTTTTTTTTGTCTTTCTCCCCAAAAGAACAAAACAAGGGTGGAGCTGTAGCTGCTGACCTCAGAACTGTATAGCGTCCTACAGACAGTGTCTAAGCCACAGCTTATTGCTTAACAACAGCCCCGAGGAGAGAGGCAGTAATGAGCGTAATGGTGATGAATGATGCAGTGTCATGGTGACAAGCAGAAAAGGGATTTCTGGAGTTGGTCCACTTTTTCTCAAGTTACGATTATCTGTGAATCTTTGATGTATGGCTGGGAAAAAAAAAAAAAGTAACATGCAATTTACCCCACGCTCACACCCACGCATGCATTCCTCCCAAAACTATACCTCCCGAAGACAACGCAGCAACAGTAGAGCATTGTGTGTGTGTGTGTGTGTGTGTGTGTGTGTGTGTGTCTTTCCTGACCTTTTCTCCACTAAAGGCAGGAAGTTCACTAAAGCCCAGGAGTGAGACCTGTTTTGGAATAACAAGATAAGATGTTTTTCTCTTCTGCTCTCACCCCTGCCTGAACGTCATTACCCAAATGATTGCTACTGATGATTTCCCCATATCTAATAATAGTCTCTAATATTATTTTGCTTCCTAATGGGCTACGAGATTACTAACGTTGGAGTAACACTTATATGGTTTTCCTGTTCACTCCTTGACTGAATAAATGCAAGCGACTTGCAGTTCTTCAAAGAGAGAGAACGAGAGGGGGAAAAAAAGAGAGAAAATGAGCGTAGCCACATTTAGATTGGGTTATTCCTGTGTGTTTGAGGCTTGATGGGCCTAATTACATCAACAGTCAGGAAATGCCTTTCTGAATGAGTTTCCTTCTCTGCCAGCTGACACAGCTTCTGTTTTTTTGACTCCTAGATGTCACTAGTGCTTCAACACAAGTTCAAACACTCTGCAGCCTTTATTGTGGATTGTGGACACAGACTGTGGATGCAACGATGTGCAAGACATCAAAACATTTGCACATCATTGCAAAACACATTTTGAGTCTGCGCAATCAGAATGCGATGTGCAGGCAGTGGCTAACCACATCTATCTATCTATCTATCTATCTATCTATCTATCTATCTATCTATCTATCTATCTATCTATCTATCTATCTATCTATCTATCTATCTATCTATCTATCTATCTATCTATCTATCTATCTATCTATCTATCTATCTATCTATCTATCTATACATCTATCTATACATCTATCTATACATCTATCTATCTACAATTGGTAGCATATTAGTAAGTGTGAGAATTGAAGCAACAGTAGAAAGATGGATCTGAAAAGCTTGAAATGAAACATAAATCAGTCCTTGCAGGTGGCCTCTGACTCATTTCTAGAGAAACAAACCTCCCGTTGATACGTGGATTTGATTCCTTGTTTTGAGAAAAAGACTTTTAAGACCCAAGAAAAGAAAAAGAGGAAATCTCTGTAGCGACAGACTTGTGGTGGAGCCAGGCACGTTTCTTGTATCTAGTTAAAGTAACATTAAATCGCTAATCAGGACACGATATGTTTACTTGACTTGAGTCGCACGTCTTGCCAAAATGTTTTAATGATTTGCGGATGAATTACGTTCCTAACTGATTCTGTGTGTTCTCATGATTTCTACCTAAAACATCATAACACCCAATAAGGATTATTACCACATCTTAAACACATCGTGAAACTTGTTATATTTGCTCAGCTGAAAGAAAATAATGATAAATGCCTCCACTTGTGGTAGTTAAGCCATAATAACCCAGATTTACTGCTTTAAACACGGGCACGTTTAAAGGGTCCATCCCACTTTTTATTTATTGTCTGAGAAAATGACAACGCTAAAAACAACATAAATCTGGGCAAGAATGGACAAAGAACACATTAAACACTTTGTCACTGTCTCATACTTTCTCTCAAACACACACACACACACACACAAAGGACTTTTAAACACCCCTGTCCTTTGTAAGGAAGAGGACAGTGTTTGACTTGTTCTTGTTGGGCGGTAATTATGCGAGGTGATTTCACAGAAGCCCCACAGGCTCTGCTGAAGATTAAACCCACTCCTACAATGAGAGTCTTTGCACTGAGGTGGCAGCAGGAGCAGCAGCTCTCTCTTTTAAATGTAAATGTTAAGCATTGACACGAGAACTTTGAAGAAACGGTTCACCTTTATGTGTCCCAGTGCAGTTTAAGTAGAGTTCAGCATTAATAAAGCTTATGTTATTTTATATATCGCCAACTATTCTAGAAGTGACTCCTACACTACAGTCGAGGAGATAGTTCTCATCATCAGTTCAGGTGAGCTAAGGTGAGGTTTTCCCCCTCTGGGTCCAGTTCCCATGAAAAGACTTGTCACGCGTAAACTCCTTAACTCCTTAAGCCTTAATGACAGGGTGCTGCTGCTGACCCGAAGCTACACCCTGACCCACCTTTCTAACCTGGCCACGGGGCAGGCAAAACAGAAGGAGGGGGGAACAGACAGACAGACGGACAGACAGACAGACAGACAGACAGACAGGGGGTAAAGAGAATTGCAATGAGGAAACTTTAATATAAATCAACTCTGCTTTTTCTTAAAAATGCCAGAGGTTGCATTGAGGGTGAAAGACAGAGGTGTAGACAAGAGAGATAGATAAAAGACAATAGACAGAGACAGAAGTTTAGTTGTGAAAAGGAGACCAGATGAAGAAGGAGGGTGGAGAAGAGCTTATCAGGCTGGAGGAGGGGATGGAGGACAGGGAAGGAGGGAAAGATAAAACAGGAGCTAAAAGGAGAAGTGAAAGCAGAAGGAGGGATTCGAGAAGTCATCATCTGTAGGAACTTAATGACTGCTAATATAATGTTTGCTCTACTCCATCCTCCAAGCAGCCACTGGTTCTTAATGTCAGTGCCTTGTTTATCTAGAAACTTGCAGCGGCTTGTAAATTTGCATGATGTGGTTGGCATGGTAATGCAGCTGCTGTCAGGAAGCGTTGTGTTAAAATATACAGTACTGGAGACAGGACTTCCACACAACAACACACAGTCAGATAAAAGAAAAACTAAAAAGTTCTTAATCATCTCATCAATCTGCTGTCGTTTTATGGAAGTCCCTGTTGTTTGCTGGTAAATCTTCACACAGTAACAGGGGAATCCCTCCGCTTCAGCCTCTGCTGCTCCCGTTCTCCTCCTCCTTTGCTCTCTCTCTCTCTCTCTCTGTTTAATCCGGCTGCTGGCACCACAGGAACAGATAAGTGTGCACCACAGAGAGGTCTATTGAGAGAAGAGAGAGCTCATTGTGGCTGCACTGGGGGCCATTTAGGAATTAAGAAGGAACAAATCGCACCACTGGATAACGATTGGATGGGAAAGACTCGCACGTGGAGGGTGACACTTATTGATATGCTGTGGACCGTTTAGAATTCATCAAAGGCATTGAGACAGGGGGAAAATGTTTTCATGTCTCTCTATATATATGAACGAACATTTAAAATAACAATAAGAGAGCCCGGCATCTTCACTGCTTCTTTAAATAAAGAAATATGACTGAATAAGAGGAAGTGGGACTTCCAGTAGAGGATGTTACTTGCAGCGCTCTAGTCAGGGTCTGTTTTTGCTTTTAGAAATGAACCCTGTGAAACATGCATGTGTTGCAAATATCCCAAAAAAAGCTGTTGCTAAGTTGACAGAATCAATGTTGTCAGCACGTCACATGTGCTGCAGTGACTCATACATTTGGAAATACAGGCTCACTTCATACTAATGGCCCTGGACACTATGAGTCAGAGTTTGTCTGCGAACTGGTCACTCTAGTCATCATGTAGACCTCCGGCGTGATTCATGAGCGTTAAAGGCTAAGTGAGTTCACACTGTACACGATCAGCCCTACTCCTAATGCACATAGAGCGGTTCCACCTATTTCAATGGTCTTCTTCTTTGTTATCTCTTATTCATATTACATACAAATAATACATCACAATGTACCTCATTGTCTCCTGTCTCCTCCAGATGTTTCTATTTCAACAGCCAACTTTCTAATGAAGCAGAAATGCCAAAAAATGTTGACAGAAAACTCTATATCAGAGCACGGCAGTGTCCCAGGTTGCTCCGCGTGAAACCTCTCCAGCAGGTCCCAGCCAAGCTCAGTGGAAGCGCAGGCTGGATTAAGAGTAGCCAAAGAAGACAGCTGGCTGAGAATTCGACAGACACAGTGATATCACCTCCTTATCTCGTGTCCCACCTGTCATGCTCTGATGCAGTCACACACGATCCATCAGTTTATCCTATGAAAACCCTTCAGAGAGCTGAGGTCACGCTTCTAGCACTGGGATTAGGATTTATGGGCTAAACAATACGCTGCATGTATGATTATAAGAAACATGAAGACAAAGGTACAGAAGACAAAGCTTGTTGTATTAAATGCAACTCCGGTGTCTTGTAAGTCTGTGTGGGCGGGGCACTTATATGTACCTGACACAATATCTAACTACCAGCGACCCGACAACTTGGTGGCTGACCCACTCAAGTCTCTCCCCAGTATGAGACACCAATTTATTCTAGAATATGGACAAAAAAACGTATTATGATAAGTTATGTTTTAGCATTTTCTACAAATGAGCTACAAATGTTGGTGGTGCAACAGAAGGAACAGGGACAGATTTCAGATTTCATCACAATGATCGATCTATTGCATAACTGTCAGACATACTTCTGTTGTCATAACACTTTGTGTTATGTTTTGGCCAGTTCCTTCAAGTTAATTTTTTTTTTTTTTTTTTTTTTTTTTTCAGTGTACATAAGCTACAAGATTGTTTCCGACCGAAACCAAGATAATCATGTTTCTTTTTTTCCATCAAGCTATTTAGCACCTGCTACTGAGTCTTTATATCCAGCTGCATGAATGTCCACAGCAGTAAGTACACACCTCTGTGTCAGCCCCACACCCACGTACAACACGGACTTGCCTGTGGTCATAGTCACTGGACTACGTGTGTGTCTGAAGCATCTGCCTGCTGAGAACAGTGTGACCTAATTCCAAGTTGGAGATGAAGCACAATTTAATCATGCTACGACCATTCAAAGTAACGTTAATCATTATTTGTGTGGAACTGACAGAGACACAGGGAGGTGTCCTTTATGTATTACACAAGCATTAGCTGTATAACTTTGGAGAAGTTGCAAACGCTGTTTGTCGGGTCATAGATAGGTCAGTCTGATAGTGATGATGGAGATCATAATGGATGTGCAATGGAAATGTCAGCGAGGCTAATTACATCCGTGACAGCCTGTCAGTCATGATTTCAGTGAGTCTGGATTCTGTCATAAAGGTGAAAGCGTGTCATTGCCAGGGAAAGAGTTCAGGAGTCCTCGGTGCAGCCTGCTGTTCCTGTGCGTATATATTTATTACCACCTGTCCACGCTCACATTTAAACATGGCAAAGACACACAAACACACCGCTTTCTATATGTCCCAATACGCCCTACTGTAAATGTGCAAACAATATATCGTCAACATGAACACACACTCACTCACACACTGAAGTTACTCTCTCCTCATGTGTGGCGCTAGCGAGGACATCTGGACACCAGTGATGTGAAGACCCAGTGGAAAGCTGAACCTGATATTTTGCTCTATGTATTTCAGTCTCTTTGTGATGTGGACACACATCTGTGTGTCTCTGCTCAGCCTATTCATAGCACGACCACTTCAGTAGTCTTGAGGGGCCTCCCGCAGGAATACACTATGCTGTAAAGATGGACACATGGTTGTAGGATTTAGCGTGTTTGTCTTTCTCTGTTAGTTTCTCAACACGTCCATCCCCCTTTGTTTCTTTCACCTTTCTATCATTAAACGCTTTCAGTCGCCTCTTCTCACTCCTGCACCTCCATCCCTTCACTTTGCTCTGCTCACCTTGCCTGACTTTCCCACATTCATACAGACTCATCCGCTGCCAAGGCCAACACTCTATGCGACTGACCTGATGTTACCAAAAAGATGCCCACTGCTGCCAAGCGGGGAGGTTGTTTTAGAAGAAAAGGACAACCCCCACCAAGGCCTCAGAGGATCATGTGTTGTGTCAACATGTTCTCTCAGATCAGTGCCAGCTGCCTGGCCTCGAGCAGGAACCCTCCGAACGCTGTACCATGGTCCAGAACAGTGCAGATACGTGGGATAGTGCCCACGGCTTCCCTCTGCCAACTGTACTGAAGAAACAACGTGGAGACGGGTACATTCACGCCAACTTCCTGCCATCAGATTAACACAGACTGGCATGCACTGATAGTGGGCTTGCCGTATCCACAGACTATGAGCAGCCACTGTACACAGCTGTGGGGGACTCTCAGCTCGTGGGCTCATTTCAACACTTCAAAAGATCAAAATCATAAGTGCCATAATATCTTTCTTCAGAGCGGATATAGAGCCACATTAAAGAAGCAATACTTGAACTGAACTAATTTAATTGCGGTCCCTGGTCTGTCTGCACCTGCTGCACTGCCACTATGGAAGCCAATATAGAAGCGTAAATCTGCTCATACTTAGTGACCTTTGACCCCTGCTGGTCAGCAGACGGAGGGGTGCCTCTGACATACGATTACTTCAGCTACACCTGCTGCTGGGCCAGGGAGGGGTCACACCCTCCTGTGTCCCTCCACCTCTGGAAATAGACCCTGTTGCTACAGAAGTTACATAAGTCCCTGCTTTGTTGACTGGTTGATTAATGGGCACAGAAGGTAAGAGACGTTGTAATATCTATTTCAGTGTGTCAGTGTGTGTGTGTGTGTGTGTGTGTGTGTGTTATTGCATCTATGAGTTTACATTCTTGAGAGGAAGTCAGTGTCCCACCTCTTCCTATTATATTGTATTCAGTCTATTTTGGTGAGTCTTTCTCTTTTGACTGCAGCACATCCACATTCCAAGAAAATGATTGTGTAAAGTTTGCCTGCATGTGTTTGCAGCACTAAGCTGGCTTCAGTCCTAGAAATGAAAAAAAGGGTGAAAAGGGAGTGAATGTTAGAGATCACAAGGTCTTTGAAACACAGAAAAGAGAGAGACAGGGAGAAGGACACACAGTAGCTGTCACTCAGCAGCTCTACACCTACTGTGCTCCACAGACCCCGAAAGAAATCAATACTTACCATTAAGAGATCCCTTCAAAATAAGATAAACTTATAAATATATTTTTGCCCCAAACCAGGCCTGTGGATTTTGTACCAATCACTTACATTGTATGGAGATCTTCTGAGTATACATAACTACACATTAAATTCAGATATGTTACTGTACATTACAGAAATGAAGCCAAGAGAAGCACAAGATTCACATCAGCAATAAAGACATGAGGCACGTGTTACTAAAAGAACAATAATTCACTTTAATATTATGTCTGGCAGGCATTAGCTGTATTAAATACACATATTGCTTTCCAGTTTTGTCCCAGAGTGGATTAAGTTCACATTCGTATTAAGCACGTAACCAACTTTATTCCAGTCAACAAGTGCCAAACATTAATCTGACTGTCCGGTTAATATCAAGGCAATTATAATTTGAAACAGTTATTATTTACATGAGATACAAAAATATATTTCCACAAAAAAAAAAAACAACCGATAAATTTACAATAAGAAGCTCTATAAAATTACAAATATATTTCTATAATAAAAAGCCATTTTTAAATACTCTTTCAGCTCAGGTTTATGGATGAGGGAGTGTGACCTGGTGTGTGTGTGTGTGTGTGTGTGTGTGTGGTGGTGGGGGTGATTTGTGGCTCTTAAAATAAATCTTCCAGTGACTCTTTGGGGCATATATTCAATGTCTTGGAGTCCATTACCTCATGGCTGCTGCGGTATTTGTGTCCTTGTTTTCCCTACAATGCTAATTTTGATCCTTCTTGACCCTCCTTACAGCACAGTAGCCAGGTGGTCTGGAGCTGGTTGAGCACTGCCGGGTTAACTTTAGCAGAGCGCTGGCTAGACCTGATGCCGAGGTGGAGCCACTTGGCAGTTGCTGTGTCATCCAGCTGTATCCTGGTGGGGTTGGTGGGGGGTTCAATGTGGGGGCAGGTGTGTTTTAACTGCTCATCAGGGGTCCCACTCTTGTGGCTACACTCCAAGATGACTGTGATCCTCCGCGTCACATGCCTATAAGGACAGACAGAGACAGACAGACCTGATTAGAACAGGACTCCTCGGCTCCTTGGTCGCCTGCTCTATTCTCAGAGACGGACGTTCAGTTTTACAGGCTGGTCATCGTAAACACTGGTGCCCCTAATAAACACGCCATTCTCCGGCGCTAACAGGGTGGCTGGCTGACTGCCCGGCTGTGCTGACTGAATGTTTCACTTTGACAGAGCTACTGGACGCCGGTGGAGCTATGAAAGACGGACATTCAGCGGCTGAGATGCAGAACAGGGCAGGGCGGTGGAGGAAAACAAGACAAAAATAAAAGGGAAGCGTTACAACTCCCACTGCTGTCTCATCCCACTCTTGACATTCACAGCCCAGGTTTGCAGCAGCACACATTCCTGCTACTCCGATACAAGTTCAAACACTCACGAGCCTGGTAGTAAACAAGAGGTTATACATTTATACCAGTGACGTTCTATAAAAGACTCCACTACACCTTTTTGTCTTCTCGGATTACAGCTTCATGCATGTACATACACACACACACACACACACACAGAGAGCTCTGTGTGTGTCTTGTGCTATATTTACATGGAGATGGAATAAGGGGAAACAGTTCACTGTGCTACATGGCAGCATTTTCTTCAAAGTTGAGCAATAGATGTTAATAGACATGCCGCCTGTCTCTCCAGTGTAACACCTGAGGCCTTTTTTTTTTTTTGATCCACACAACATGCCTCCTTCATGGTCCTGACACACAGTTTCTTAGAAACCTATAGGGGGGAGTGACTCCTATGTCACTTTAGGAGTGGTCGTTAGCATAGCTGACACAGGGAACAAACACCCCCGTTAATCCCGGGTAGCAAGAGGCGCCAGTACACAGGCTAATTCATCAGAGGTTCTGACAGCTAGGTTGCATCAGCACTTACTCTCTAATGTCCTGTCAAGGTCAGCGATGAAGTCCTCCAGTTCTTTAGTGTCGCCGAGTTTGGCTGAAAGGGAGACGGACAAATAATTAATGACAGATTATAAAACAACAAACAGGATGGTTGTTAAGTGTCGTTCACGATATGATTCGTGGTTTATTAATCTGTCCGCAGCCGAGGCATGCCGTGCCAAAGCAAGTCAAACCTGGATTTTCACAAGTCACACATTTCCACTCACGTTTTGGTGACATGAGAGGAGGTGAGGCGGTGGCGGGAGAGAGCACGGTGGGCGAGTTCAGCCTCTCATCGCTGAAGCTGAAGCTGTTTCTGTGGAGAGACTCTGCACCTGATGGAAAAAGAGAGAGAGAGAGAGACACACATAGACAAATTAGATTGAAACGAATGTTCACTTTTCGGCTCACACACACACACACACACTTTCGATCTGTGTCAGTGGAGCGACTTGAGTGAGTAATCGCTGCATTCTCCTCTAATGACACCCCTTCCACTATGGGCTGTCACACACATGCATGTGCTTGTATTTGCACACAACTTGACATTTGTATACACACAAGCATATGGCACGCTCCACGTATGTACGTTTCTGGAGTAAAAACTGTACTCCGAGTCTGAAGCTGACACCTTCTCTGTATTTCCATGGTAAAAACGCGCCTGCTTTGCTTCGCTGGATGACTCCAGAGCAAACAATACCACACGTAACCATAACGCAGCTGTCAAAACTCCATTGTTGCAGCCAGTGACAGCAATATAACCGGTTGACCAGGGCAGAGAGGTCTCTGAAAACCAGGCAACTCGTTAACAAGATTTACCTCCAAATGCGTTTAGAGCCTGATACAAGAGCAGGGCATGTTTTTGGTGCTGTTTCTTCCTCCCACGTGTCATGTTTGCATGTCTGGTAAGAAATGTAGGAAGAAAGAGAAGAGCTTTCCTGTACTTCAACATGTGTTTGACTTGTCTGTTTTTGCCTTAATTTATATAAAAAAAGAGATTTTGTTGTCATAGACATACTTAACCAACTTGGTTAGGAAATCGTCAACCGTGTGGATATTGATATCTGAGTGTGCAGTATGTATGAGAAAAGGAATATTAAGCAGCACTTATGTTGATCTCACTCCACTTTGCAGAGCTCCAGCGGCCCTTAACAGCGTCTCAGATGTCAACCACTTACTTACCCCCCCTCCTCTTTGACCTGTATAACTCCCACCACTCAGCACTGAACACACAGCGTGAGATAGGAGACGCCACACACAACGGGGAGCACCGAGGAGTGCGTGCACACACACACACACACACAGACACACGCACACACACAGCCATGACCTAAACAACATTTGCAGCGTTCGATTTGGATATGAAACCCCCTCATTTCTCTGCTTTCCTTTCTGCTCTCTACTCTCCCTCACATGAGTGCTCTATACGCTGCATCTCTCAGACTCTGCAGTTTTCGTCATTTATCTGCATCTCCATCCATCAGGCTGCAACACAATAGGTAAATCCCCGCGTGGGACAGGTCCCTCTTCATTAGACTGTCATGGAGAGGACAGAGCTCATGCAGGAATTTGATCCCTTGAGCAAATCAACAAGCTCAGTACTACACACACAAGCTCAAACACCTTCCTGCTGTTTTTTTTAATAAGATCTTTAGTGGTAATGTGGTAATTACAAAAATTAAACTGAAGACATGTTCACAAACCAACCAGAACCTCTGTTACTATGCAATTACCAAACTGCTGTCACAAAGAAAAACAAACATGAAGTTTTAGATGGACATACTGGACATCCTTATAAACTATAACCCTATAAACTAGAAAGACATTTGCCCGTCATCCTGTGGAAGTCCCAACCCACTCACACGTGTCTGGGAAACTATCTAGCTCATGGGGACCTGAAGCATACTTTTCTCTGCATGTCAGCATATGAGGCTATCCTATTTGGGTTAGAGCCAGCCATTAAGCTCCAGCTCTGCAGCTGGAGAAGCAGACCTCTAAAGCGCTGCATGGTAGAGTAATATAGTAATGAATGGCAGTAAAAACCCGAGACAAGCCACAATATGAGGGCAGGTGTGCCAAAATATGCAGCAGCAGCTTAATCTAACCTCCAAACCGCTGCACCGTGATTAAAGATTTCTCTGTTTCTCTCTTTATCTCTCTCCTCATGTGTAATTGTGTGTGTGTGTGTGTGTGTGTTCACGTGCAAGTTTGCCAGTTGCAGTTGGGTACTGGAGGAAATGGAGCAGATTGAAGAGAGGAATACCATAATTCCATAATTGTGACAAAGTAAGTTTCTGATTTAAAAAAAAGGGATTTGATGACCGACTTCTTAAGACTTCTGCTTATGGCAAAGTGATCATCATCAGATGTACTGAGAGGCATAGTTGCAGAGTGCCTGATCTCCATCCTGGTTCCTCAGGTATCAGTTCACAATTTTCACAAATAAGTTGACTTTTTATTTATTTATTGCACTACTGTCTAATTTATATAACATACAATGTAGTGATTATGGGGTCTACATTAGTTTCTCTATGGTAGATATAGATTATATGGAAATCATCGTATACTTCCACAAAGCTGGCGAGTTCCAGTGAGTGGGTGACCTACTCTCTGAGTCGCTGATGCCGCTGTCGCTGACGCTGGCGCTGCTCCTCCTCTTCATGGTCTTCAGGTGTTCGTCGTACCTGAAGTGTCGCTTCTCCACCGGAGACGTGAAGTCTTCGATCACGGCGTCGAACTCGCACAGCACGTCGTTCAGGTCCTCCTCATTGGTGAACTTAGCTGCAGGTAAAAAAAAGAAAAAGAAAAGAAAACCACATGAAATGCAGGGTCATAATAAAGCTCCATAATAAATATTTTCTATTGGAATTTGAATAATATCATTTTAATGTATACTGTCCCTATAGAAATATGAATATGAACCTACCGTGATGATGCATAATAATAAAAAAATATCTCATATTTACCTTGAGGTGCCAGTTTTGGAGACTTCATGGTTACAGATTATCCAGCAGTCTGTGTTATATATATATTATAATATAATATATATATATGTAGATATAGATAGATAGATATGTCCCTCAGTGTAAAGTCCCACTCTGTCCTCTTGTATGCTGCTCTCCTGCAGGTCTTGAACTCATCTCTCCAGCTCGAGGACCGCCGCTTTTTAACGAGCCCTGCTGTGGGGGCGGGGTGTGTGTGTGTGTGTGTGTGTGTGTGTGCGGGCGTTACCGATGACCAGTAAAGCTTTTCCCGGTTGAAGTTGCACTCCTGTGACGTCACCCTCATAACTGTCTGTTTGTAAACAACTCCCGTGTCACTTGCCAGCAGAGGAGTGTAATGTAGAGATATTAATAATCATGACCCACTACTTTTCATATTTTATCACCGGGCAGATAATGAACGAGGCCAAACTGTCATTAATATCACGAAGAGCCTGTAAGTTTCTCCATCTGACTTTTCATTTATTATAGCAGCCATGTTATGCTATACAGTGTGCTTCACTACATTATTGTACTTTATTTGCTTGATAGCTTGCAGTTCTATTAGTCACTTTACAAATTAATATATTATATAAGTGGGTGATGAACCAATGAAATGCAAAACATTAATATAAATGTACCCAACAGTATGTAAACTAGAAATGAGCTCCAGCTTGAGTATAAGCAGTACACCACAAAGCTGCTTTTATAATGACTGATTTTACATACTTCTTTTCTTTTCTTTTATTGTACTTGTCATGTAGTTTATTTATTTATATATTTTTATTTTTTACATTGTTAAATTACAGATATGAATATTTCTTCCCCCATGATATATAACATTTATAGGATGGTTAAAACAGGTGCCAGCCTCATTGAATGAGGGATTTTCATTCATCCGGTGTAAAACATCGCATGTACATGAGTTAGACATCACCTGGCTGTGAAACAATGTCAGCGAAACAAGTCATTTAACAATTTCATGTTGTTTCATTTGACGAGAGGATATATATTTATATATATATATATATATACAGGAATGAGATTTCACTCCAATTCTATTTAAAAAGGGCTACCACTATTATCAGATTTAGCTTGAAGCAGATTGGATTTTGCTTGAAGTTATGTTTGAAAAAAATATTTGAAAAGATTGAAACATTTCAGCCTTGTGTCACCTTGAAGTCTTGGTCACCTGGTTTTGTAGTGATCTTATCAGGTGGAGGTCTACCAGAAAAAAAAACCTGGTATGATCTTCTGACAAAGTGAACGTAGAGCGACACCTGGTGGCGAAATGTGGTAACTGCATCTGATAGTGAGATTATAAAACACAAAAACAAAAAAAACATTCTACAAAATAAACAGCTGAGCTCTGATATTCCTTTCACCTCAGTTTATTCTTGACCTTGGAAACTAAACAATCTCAACTCAAGTTACATTATATTCACTGTTCATCAGTTGTCATAGAGCTGCAGAAGTTCAAACTTCCAGTTACATGTTGATGAAGACTGTGTGATACAATGGAAAGGTTTGGATCAGGATAGTAAGAGGACGTTGAGTCTGAGGCTTTACTTGCTGTGATGCTCTCAGCTATATAGGCTTGGTGTCACTTGTTATTCAGCTGAATGGCCTTCATATTTATAAGACCTTCATCTGGGCGATCTCTTCGTAAAAACCCTCCTACTGAGCTTCTTCTTCAACACGGTGAATCCCCCAACGACACCGTGTTCCCGCAGTCAAACAGCTGGTTCTCCTCGGTACTCTCATCTCAGACAGCCAGTTGTCCAATAAAGCTATTATCTGCAAGTTAATTTGTCTTCACAGATCAGTAACCATGCAGGACCGCCATGCTGAGACTTTCACACCTCCAGTGCCCAGTTTAACATGATCAGCAAATGGACAAACACGCCATGTGTTTGCAGCTGCACGTGTCTGTTGACTCTGGAGGCCCCTGGGTGCTGCTTAACGACCGGCCTGGCCTCTGCAGAGGTGCTAAAAGTGACACCTTCAAGACACCATGAGAAGATATCTGCGTTCACATGCCCATACTGGGAATACCAATGCTCTCTATTTACATCCATTCATTTACGTACTCATACATCACTGAGCCGGACACTGAATCACAAGAGTAGCAATATTTTTTATTGACAGATAAATTACATGATATCTACTTACATATTCACATCCATTTATATTTATTTCAGACAGACAAATATGCTGCATCATATCAGTTTAAAGGCTACCGGTATTTCAAAAACACATACAGCAGATGTATAAAGAATAGCACTCATGCTTACTGAACTTATCAATGAGTTTTATAACTCATATTCTCATGGGTTCATAGGGATTTATGTTTATAATAACAGCAATTTATATAACAATTGAGTTTGTTATGGAAGCAGCACCTTTCACAAGCTGTACGATGACTTAAACAAATGGACTAAGACATGTACGTATGTATCTTCTCTTTTTGTTTTTCCCACATAAAGGTTGTGATTTAGTATATCAATTACCTTATTTCCATTGGTGGAATGTAACTGAATATATTTACTACTTTAGGTATTGTGGTTAAATACAGTTTTGAGGTACATTTACTTTATTCATTTCACAGCTATAGTTACTGGAAACTTTTGAGATAAATATTTTACATGTAAAACAGATGGCGTTTTTTAATATTAGTAATTACTTTCGCTTATCACTTTGTAGAAATCCGTTTTCAGTTTGTCATTAATGGATATTTTTCTATTAATCAGTGTCAAAAATCCACATTAAATCCTCTTTGATTCCAAGTTTTAAGGCAACAAAACATTACAAATTCCAAAAGTGGAATGAATACTGTTTTTTGCAGGCACTGAATATATGAATACAGTATATATAACACTGAGTGGGGACATTTTGCATAATGACTGCTTTCACTTTTAATACTTGAAGTAAACTTTGCAGCTTATGTAAGTGTGTCACTCAAAATCACAGCCTAGTAGCTCTATTCTCATGGTGATGCTGCTCTTCCAGGTTTGAGGGATGATGCGGATGAAGCGAGAGAAAATGGGAGGGTGTATGTAGTTCTTCATGTGCTCGTTGTTGTCTGCATTTCCAATGAAAGTCTAGGTTTGATGAGAGAAAAAGAAAGGGAAACAGTTTAGAATCACTTCCCTACTATTGTCAAAAAAAGTTGACTTCATAGTGCACCGGTACACGGAAATACTTACCTTGGATGTGACGCCGTCGACATCCGTGTACTGGTTCCAGCGCATCCCATCATCGCTGTACACCAGAGTGTAGGATTTGACGTACATCTCTCTCCCCATAGATTTGGCTCCTTGCGTTATGATACCTGTGATCTTCTTTATTTGGGGCAACTCCACCTGAAGCCACTGGTTCATGTTATTATACTGTAGAAAAGAGGGCAGAGTGAGAGAAATAACTGGCTAGTATGCATTTATGAACCACTAAAGCAATTAAGGTGCTTTATTTTAAATTCTTAAAAATTCGTCTTTATTTACTCATATTTTTTCTTATTTAAATTTGAATGGATTCATTTTCATCTTTCATGGTCAAATCAGTTTTGTTAGTACCCCAGCTTGCCATGCGTTGGTAGTGCCTTGTCTATTGAGGCGTGCAAGGGAGGGGTTCCAGGATCCAGAGTACCAGTTGTAGGCTGTGGAGCTAGCAGTGATGTGACTGTCTTTTATCAGTCCACTCTCCATCCCCAGAGGCACCGAGCAACCTGAGGCAAGAAAAGAGAAAAGTCACATTTACAGGAACCCCGACACCAGCTTTCTTTGACTTGCATTCTGTCTTGAACATATCCACACACATAACATCTTACCATCGAGCTCGCAGCCGTAGAACTCCATGCGGACTGTGGCCTTGTTGTACCAGGTGATCGGGTGAAGCCTAATATACCGTCCAATCAGAGGGGGAAAGAAGGTGTTTGTCTTTGTATCAGAGGCGTCCTTGTTCCCAGCAAACACCTGGTGAATGAGCAGAGAGAAATCAAGAGGTGAACGTGTGCTGCTAAATTAGATTGTAGGTGTTTTATTTGATCATGTAAGTTATCAAAATTCTCCCACCTTCCTGATGTGAATGCTGTCGCCCTTATAGAAGATCCACTTCCAGCGGTCGTTGCTGTAGGAGATTGAGTATTTGAGCACATACTGGGCATAGAATAGCTGCCTGGCACCCTGGGTAGCCACCTGGCTGATCACAACTGGCCGCTGAAAGTCCACCTGTAGTCCACAGGTAGCAGATTGTATTCACATAAAAAAGAAATACACACACACACAAACACATGCTTATCACACCTCTAACACATACCTCAATCCAACTGTTGTTCTCCTCTGTGCTCCATGCGTTGTATTTACCTTGATTGTTCAATCTGGCAAGATGAGGCATCCAGTATCCTTCAAAGATGGAAAAACTGTCATAATTCTGGTGACATCTTTTTATAGACATTTACTGCAAAATTATGCAAGAAGTCCTTGTGATTGCAGTAGGACCACAGATTATTTGTTGCCAAAACAGATGGATGCACACAGAATGAAGCATGGTTACCTCTAGTGTTGATTGCTCTGATCTGGTTGTCTTTCACACTGCCTGATTCTAGGCCCAGTGGGCGGTAGCAGTCTAGAAGAAGATATACAAGCAATATCTCAGTATCAAAACACAACAGGATAACATGTTTGATTGATGCTGCAATCTGTTTTTTTCCCCCTACTACTAGTTTGTACCGTTATCTATAACCAGGAAGAGGGTCTGCATGCCCTGCTGCTGGTTGAAACCAACTTCTGTCTCCAGCTGCCACAGGCCAGGCTTGGACGGGTACATTTCAAGAGTAGCAAAGCTTCCTGCAAAAATAATTTGGCACAGTGAGAAATACTGGCTCCATGTTGGCACTGAATGTAGTTAGTAGCTCTAAATCTCTAAGATGTTCTGAATGTCTTTAATAAACATTATGTTGCTTACCAGGCAGCAGCGGGTAGACGGCATGTCTGTAGTTTCTGATCTTCTTGTGGAGGAATGTCTGTCCGTGGAAGTGGACACTCTGAAAGTCTCTGGGAGAACCCATGTTGATCAGGTGCCAGCGCACAAGCTGGTTGGTGTACATCCTCAGGCCCTTTAGGTTATATATAATGCCATTGATGGCTGCGGAAACATCAGACAAAATGACATCTTTGTCAGCATCATCAGCTGACTTTTTGTTCTGTAACTGAATGTGTCTTGAATACACAGAGGAAGGGATATTACAACTGAATCTACAGTGCCTTTTTTGAAACAGTGTAATATTACAATGGTTGTATGTACATGGTGTGTTTAAATCAGCATGTTATATAATTCTTCTGCATCATCTTTAAAAGATTTTGGATGGAGAATCATTTTAACCAGACTAGACTGATGTGTTGCATTTACAATGGAACTTGAGGTTGTCCTTGATGTCCAGAATTCTCCTTTGGTTTTTCCTCTGTATCATCTTGTGGTTCGTCTCATAGTACCAGCTCTGTGACTCATCAAAGGTCATGAAAAGCAGCGTGAACTCCCTCGCGTTGGTGACCTCATTATCCAAAGTGCCCTTTCGGCACACCAGTAAAGGCCCAATCAAGCCAGAGTGGATATCCCTTTCCTAAGACAGAGTAGATTCTAGGTTCAGTGTAAATTCTTAAAACTCCGAACACATCCTGTGTTGCTCACTCCAACTACATAGTGTCTTTTTGATGCTAAACTTAACGTTCTTAAATTAAACCAATTTCAAGTACTTACAGGATTAACACCCGAATAGTAGGCCCACGTCCGACACTGGGACTCATCTGTCATTGGTCCAACCATTGGATTGACCTTCCATATATATGTGAAGGTGGTATTGGGTTGAACGTCATTGTCATATTTATGCCAATACTTGGAGCCATCCTCATAGGACAGACCTTCTGTGGACTTGCTATAGGAAACCCCATTTGGATGTATAGAGTATGGACGGTTGGCATTGTTCCTGAACACCACCTACAAGACAGAAAGATATTTTATGTGGTTGGGTTGTTATGGCTTTAAAGGAATAGTTTAACTTTTTAGAAAATGCACTTATTCATTTTCTTGTCAAGAGTTAGATGAGAAGACAGTAAAATTGAAACGATCACCTCCAGCTGGTTAGCTTAGCACAAATACTGTAAATCACAATCTTTCGTTTTTAGGCTTTCATTTCTGTAAGAACCCAAACATTTAACAGTCAGCAATAAAGCAAATGAGCTTTTCCAAATATGTCACACGATTACTTGCTGTTGCTGTTTATATATGGCAACAGTCGGACTGTAGATGTAAATGCTACAATTCTTACAAAAGCATATAAAAATGAGCGCAGAAAAGAAAAAAAGAAAACGTGAAATCCCAGAGGAGCAACACAGATTATGGCTTTTAACAGGTGCTGGCGGTCTTACCATGATGGTTTGTCCAACCTCTGCCTTGATGACAGGCCCCAGGATGCCTAGATGCTCATCCATCTCACCTCGGATGTCAGGTGTTCTGAAGTTTTCATCTATATAACTTCGGAAAACCACCTTGGTGAACTTAGTTTCTCTGCTGTTTTGTCCCATCTTGTTTTCCCTCCTGTGGGGACAGCAGAGGACCTACTTTCGGATGTGCGCTTGCTTTACGATTTTGCAATAATTCTTAATAGTTATATCTTCTCATGTCATCTCATACAAACTTTTCTTAATGCTATCTCTGAGCTTACCTCTGTCCGTAGCCAGCGTAGTCCCACTCAACCTCCTCTGCGGAGATGAAGTAAGTCTTCTTATTGGGGCCTGACAACTTGGGATCTTTGGAGTTTTTATACATATTGAGATTATTGATGTCTTCGTGACTGCTGTAGGGATCTTTGTAGCTCACATACTCATATTCATTTGCACTCACATCTTGCTCATTCCGCCCTAGATGATCTGGCTCATTGCCAGGAACATAGAGCTCGTATTCACTGAAATCGGGCTGGGACACACCAATGACCACGGGCAGGTTAATGAGCTCATCCTGATCCAATAAATATTGTGATGAATTGGGTCGCGCCCCACGCGGGGTCATGCCTGGATTGAATCCACGAGGAGAGAATGGTAAACTAGTCTTGACCTGAGGCTTGTATTCCTTCTTCTTCTTTGTTTTCATGCCTTGGCCCTTCATCGGCCTATGCCGATAGTTCACCTTTCTGATCTTAGGTTTTCTTTTTGGCACTGGGGTCACCTTCCCTAAGTACTTCAACATGTGGTCGGGGATTTCCATTGGTACCGTTTGGTGAGTTCCCTCATAAGTCCAGTTGTGGCCTTGTGTTTTGAGGGAGGTGGTTTTAATCACCTCTGTATTGTTTGCTTGAAGGTAGATAAGGACTTCTTCACTGCTGGCACTTAGTTCCTCAGAGCTGCTTTCTGTAACTGAGTGGCTGGAGAGTGACGGGTTACCTGAAACCATAGTCTCATTGGAGAAACTGTTTACAGATGTGTGATTTGACTGGCCAAGAAGAGCAGTGATATTCTGCCAAATCTCAGAACTAATGTCTCCTGATGAATTTGATTCGGATATATTCACTGTGACATTTTGTAAGGGCACAGATTTATGCAAAATACCCGTTACGTTTTCAAGGCTCAAATTCACAATTTCAGAGGAATTCATTTGATGTCCGTACTCCAGCTCTGCTGCGGTGGTTGGTGTGTCATTGACACTGGTTGCGTTACCTCTGCTCTCCACCTCCAACTCAAATATTGTCACATTGTGTTCGTCTACGCTGCTGATGTTCAGCTCTCTTACATTAGCCATTGGAAAAGACATCGAATGGTTTGTTCCATCTGACATGGTAACATGGTTTGTTGCTGTGTCAATCACATTCTCCTTTTTTGTACTGGCTGACAGAGAGGTGACATTTCTTTCCGTTGTGCCGTTGAGATCGTCGGTTCTGGAGGGAGATAGAAGTACAGGGTAGAAGAACACATCTCCTCTGGTGAGACTTCCCTCGGGTTCCTCCATCGAGTTTGTGTCCACAGAAGTCTCGTTATCGCCACTCTGGGTTTCATTCACTCTTTCAGCCTCCAAGATGGAACTTAAATTTCCCGGTAATGTCACATTATGTTTGGTCATGTTTGTGGATACATTTCCAACCCTTAATGACGCCATATCATTGTTAAGTGTGGCGTTCTCTGTCTCAGATGCTGTGACATTATCAAGATTTACAAAAGGAGGAGGAGGAGCACTGCTATTTAGAGTTATATTGTCATTCTTTAGGAATACATCAGGGCTGGTTGTGTTCCCTATTTTAGACACAGAGGAATTGTCAGAAAATGATGCTGCATTCTCAATGCTTTGGTTCAACAAATTAACTGCCGTGAAGTTTACTCCATCCAGATCTTTTATATTTGAAAATAATGTCTCATTTACTGGATTTGGCTTTAGAATAAAGGTCTCATTTTTACTCTTGGTTTCATTGGTGGTGGAGTTGAAATTAGGGGTGATGTTTGTATCTTCAGCAAGCACATCATAATCATTTAAGAAACTTAGATCCAGTGTGTCTGCATCTGAGCTTGTAGATTGGTTCTTTAGAGACCTGAGGCCTAATTCATTGGCAAACATTTCTGTGTAATCATCTATCACTGGATCATCTGGAATTTCTTCACTGCGTTTTGGTGTCTCTTCTTCTGTCTTGATATCATCCAAACTCTGAGGAGTCCACTGCTTGAATGGATCTTCGTCTTCATAGTTATTGTATTCGTACTGGTAGTCACGAAAGCACTCAACATCCTGAAACCTTAGACGCATTCCTTTGGTTGTTCCATGGGAATTCAGGGAAGCCAGGAGCCAGACACCTGTTTCAAGAGAGAAACAAGACAAAAATCAAAAGACCATTGGAAACTAAGCAACTGTCGCGCAAATGTGTGAGATTTTAGCATTAGCAGTTGAATATTTGGATATACAATAAAATATATGATATAAAAAAAAGGCTTTGTCAGCCTTGACTGACCAATGTTGTCCATGTTCATTGCGATAGTCTCTCCAGTCATGGGGTAGAGACTGAGAAAGTCTTCTCTCCGTGAATTGAGCTCAAATGGGTGCCCATAGAATGTAGCAGTCTGGATGTAGTCTTGTGCTCCAATGCTGGACACATGCCATGTTGCAACCTCACCATTGCAGAAGCCCAGGCTCGGGCCGCTCTCAAACGCATAACCGTTTATTGCTGTTAGGACATGAATATTAGTCATCTCATCTGATAGACAGCCATGGAGGTGATTAATTAAAAAGATTACGATCATATATTAGATTGAAGATACGATATCTTTTGGGAGGAGGTGTTTTTATTGGCTGAACTCACTATGCATGACATTGTACTTATAAAAGTCAGGGTCTGCCTTGTTGACTTTGGATCGATCACAAAACTGCCGAATGTTTTCATCCAGGTACCAGCTCTTGTTTTCATCGAACACAGCAAACACGGCGTGCTGCTCCTTGTCCGCTTTCAGCTGTTCAGACAGAGATCTGCATTCAGTTTTAAACTACGTTTGCAGTTGCATGTTTATGATCTAACGTTTTCTCTTTCAGTAGGAATGTGTACAATTGTATCAAGTCTTACGAATGTAACACAAAACAAATGTCATCAGTTAGTTCATTACAACATCAAATTCACTAAGTAACCAACTCATTCTGCATTAAAAAAAAGGAAAAGTCTGCATGATGCAGAATCTTTTTTACCTGCACATTCTTGACATTGAGAGACTGACTCTTGCAGATGAGGATTGGTCCAATCAGTCCTGAGGCGATGTCACGTGGTGTGTCCACTGCACTGTGATACAATCGTGTGAGACATTGGGCGTCCTCTTCCAAAGGCTCGTCCTCGTCAACCACTCTCCACACATACGTGTGTGTCTCACCTGGCTGAACACCATGAGACTGGTTGCCTGGCAAACGCATTGAGAAATTCTCCATTAATTTTATATAATCAAACCAGAGTGTTCACTTTGTTTGTGAAGAGAGAGACACAGTACCTCCTGCTGGGTAGTTGGCCCCCTCCTCTGACTTTTCTATTGTCAGTCCTTGTGGGTAGATGCTGTAGGGCCTGGAGGCCATGTTCTTAAAAACAACCTGTGAAAGGGCACAGTGGTGACGGCACACAGTGTGTAAACAATGTCTGTGACTGTACAAAACCCGGTTGAATATGAAAGTATGACAGTGACACAATCACAGTCATTGAGTTGGAGTAACATTGACTCAGGTGACTGAAATCGCAAGTGACAAATATTACACTACTACAGAGCTCTCTGGTTGGTTGTCATATGTTTAGGATCATTGTCCTGCAGGATTGCCCTACAATTGGAGCACTATGTATGAAAAGGACAACAATGTTCACCCAAATATGGATTAGCTAGCACCAAGATGAACCGTCTTTAGAGTCTGTAGTCCTGTTGGACAGCAAAAACTCTTTTAGCTTAACATAGTGCAACGTTTTTGGATTTTTCTCTTACTGTGTTCACATTTCTTTGTTCTTGTGTTCTCTATAACTGTAACGTTGCTCATAAGGTGCTATATAAATTGATTTGATTTGAATATGGTCTTACCTTGATTACATCTCTGATTTGTGCTCTAATCACTGGGCCCAAGATTCCCAGTTCATTTTTTCTTTGCTTGTTCTCTGAACGTTCAGTGAATGACTCATTTTTGTACATTGTGTATACTGCCTTCTTGTACTTCCCACCTATGCGTGTTGGTGACTGTTTCAGGTACTGGAACTTGTAGTCCCTACACAAAACGATCAGAGGTTTAATTTAAAGGCGAGTATGCAATTCAGATTCATTTTGTTGAGGTATTTTTGACAGTACACAGAGCAATGTGTACAAATAAATTACTTAAAACACAAAGGATGTATTTTACTACAGAAGGATGTTTTCATGCTTTACAATGTGAGGAAATGTATATAATGCTTTAAAATGTTTCTGTAAATGTTGCTTACTCATCAATGTGTTTATGCATGTTGGGTGCATAGTCCCAAACTATCTCCTCAGCAGCTATGTAGTATATCCACTCCCTACTTTCACGTTTCTGCGCGATGGTCATCCTTCGCTTGGGTGCTCTGAAGGCGTCACACTTCTTCACATCCACGAAGCCATGCATGCCAGCTGCAAAGGTAGAAGTGTAATTTAGATATCGGTAATGCATCGGTAAAAAAACCCTCTTATCTATCTATGGTGGATGGTGGTTCTAATTTATCTCAGTGAGTAGAGACACACCTACCTTCCATGTGCTTGACGATGTGTGAGGACAGCAGCCAGCGGCCGGTGTGGAGAGCTACCATGCTGGCTGTGCTGGTGGAGCCACTGATCAGGCCCACTGTTGACACTTTGTGTTCCATCTGCTGCAGCACCTGCCCGTTTATATGCACTGAGAATACCTCAGGCTCTGAGCTCATACCTATCAGATGCAGGCTCACAGAGGCATAAGCACACACACTGATATCTGTAAAGAAAAGAGAAAACTATTGGGCACCTTGAGTATTTTACGTTTGTGTTTTGTTTTTGTTTTTTGTGTATGACTTTACATCATGTACTCCATGAAGTGTACCATATATATCTGCTATACACATATATATATATATTATATGTGTATAGCAATGATGATGTAATCACATTACTAAATGATTAGTCAAAGAGTTATCAAGAGATTATTTAAAAATATTGGTAAAAAAAAAAAAAAAAAGAATAAACCAGGCTGACTCTCATAGTCAGTTTAACCTGTGGTACCATGAATCATTAGTATTGTTGCCATGGTTACTTGCAGTTTATATACATAGAACAGTGGTTAACCGTTAAACCAGAGCTAAGTCTGAGATGTCCTAATATTGTTTTAATTACGCCTCAAACAATTAGCATATTTGATTTCAGTTTTTTAATTTCAGTTAACAGAAAACTCATTTCATTATCTTTCCATTCCCGTAAAATGCAGGAAGGTTGAGATTATGCTATAGGAAATTTAACAACTCTGTATACTTTTGATCAACTTTGAATCATCAAAGTTATCAAATTGTATGATCTCATGATTTATATATTGATCAGCAAATGACTTGATAAATACATATAAACAGAAATATAATTTTCTATGAAATACGGTTAAGTAAAGGTAGCAATGAAAAATGGAAATTATTAAGTAAAGTATAAGGCCCTACAAATCGTACTTTTGAACACACTTGAATAAATAATGTATTTTCCACATCTGAACATTTAAAGTTTAAGAAATATATAAAAAAAGATTGGCTGGCTAATTTTCTAACTTGAGTGACAAAATGATTGACTAACCAGGTAGCGATCCCTTTGTGTATCCATTAATGGTGTATTTGACATGGTTGTCCGAGGCAGATTCACGTTGTTTATGCTTGCTCTCTTTCTCGTCAAAAACCCCAAAGAGGAACACTAATTCCTGACTGATGTCAGCCTGCTCCCCTGACTCATCCAGACTGCCTGCAAAGAGAGAGAAAGAGAGAGAGCAATCAAAATTATCAAAGCTTTACAAGCAAAAGTGAAAACACAGACACACTTCACCACTTACCCGGCTTGCAGATGAGCAAAGCACCGATGAGGCCTGAGTTGTAGTCCTCGACCACGTTTTGATGGGAGACATAGGTGTAGGTGAGACAGTTTGGGTCATTCGACTGTGGAGATACATCTGATGTCACTTCCCAGTAGTAAACATGTTCACTGTGAGGCTGCACTACATCATCCTCTTTCTCTTTCTGTGACGTGTTGTCAAAGTAGTTGGCTCCTAAAAAAAGATCAAAATTGTCTCACCTACATATAGTACTGTATATACTTGCATTGTGGATGAATAAACATGGTTAAAGCAACAATTTGGACAAATGAATTAAATATTTGTGTTGTATAGCAGCTTGAGGAGAGCAATAACATTTCTCTTAAGCCCCCAAAATAATGAAGACTTAGCGAAGAGTTTCCTGCAAGCTGTTCTTTAATTTTGCATTTCCTCTGCACATTAAGGTCAAATTAAGGAGTGCTTAGGCTCCTCAATTTTTTATATCTCCTTATATAAGGGCACATACAAGGATCTCCTAAGGCTTAGCAGTGCTTCCTGTTGGACTTCAGAACTGTCTAGTTTGATAATCTGCCTGTCCTAGTTAATATTTTAGAAAAAAACAAACAGAGTTGTTTGTTTTGTTGGCCAATCTTGTGTAATTATAAGAATGAGTAACATCATGAGTACCTGCTGTAACCCTATCAGACAGGCTGTGTTACTAGAATCTTCAATCATGTTAGCCACAGCTGTCAGATTCTGATCTGCAGCTGGATTAACAGGTACCCACCCTCTGACTGTTTCCCGTAAGCGATGCCGTGTGGGTGGATGCTATATAGTCCTTTCGCCATATTTCTGAAAGTGACGACTATCGTCTCCTTCTCCTCAGCCCTTATTGTGGGTCCGAGTAGACCTGCAAAGAAAGACAGACTTATGTAGAATACATCATATATAATTTTACCATCGGCACACATAATGTAATGTACACCAATGCAATAAGTATGACATTCAGCCTTTCTGGTGTTGTTTTCATAAAGTTTTACAACTTTTATTTACAGTACCAGTCAGAAGTTTGGACACACCTTCACATTCATTTGAAGGAGAAAGTGTGTCCAAACTGACTGGTACTGTAATCCATTAACTGTACTGCTACACTTATTGGTGATACATTAGAAAATACCTTAAGTTCCAAGTTCCTGTTGAAAATCTAAATTAAAGCTTTAAATACACTATTTCTCCTTGCTTCAATGCTCGTTAGCATACACGATTCTACAAGTTTTTCTACTGGAGGGACGAACACCAATTATCCAAAAAATAGTCCCTTATTTGGTGTTTTGATGATGGAAAGTAAAAAAAGTTTCCTTTAATTTGTCATCTGTATATTCTGTGTTATCGGTTTCATTTCTAAACTTAAATAATTCAGTAGGTACTTTCTAAGTGTATCATGTTGAACACACCAATATCTTCCCTGTGTTAAGCACCAAATTACATAGTCCTATTCAGGAAAGCTATTGAGAAATAACAGTTAGATTTTAGAAAAACAAAAAAGATTTCTATTTGGGTGGGTACTGAATTAGCAAAAGTGTTTCCTAACAAGAACCAGACAGACTGCGGGTTCATGTAAACTGTATACAACGTTTACCTAACCAGGAGGGATGAGTCTTAGCCTGTCTGAAGTCTTCCTCATACTCCCGAAAGACCACTTTCTTATAGGTGGGACCTAACCTGAGGAATGGTGGAAAAACACAAACCATGAATCAGAGCACAAGGAAGAAACCACAACCTACACACCACTTCATATCAACAAGATATGAAGACGCAACCACTGTGGGTGTCCCAGTGTGTGTATGTCATGGCAACATTGATACTATCATCAGATGAAGAACAGGCTGCCAGGGAAATAAAGCCAAGACAGATCGGACTGTTTTTACAAGGTACAAACAACTTCAATATCAGAATGCTAGACAAGAATTATTACATGAGTTTTGGCAGACAAAATGTAACAAAAATAAGGAGAGAAAAACACCACATAAAATAGTAATAATTGCCACTTAATCCATAACTGACAAAAACTAACTATGAACTCACTCGAATCGAGGGTCTAAGGACAGAGGGTGTCACTCCCTGTACAGATTGTAAAGCCCTCTGAGACAAATGTATTTTGTGATTTTGGGCTATATAAATAAAATTTGAAATTTGAAATTTGAATTGCAAGAAACTCTTTAACTCTATAACTCTTCTTTCCTGTTAATATCACAAATACACCAACCAGTATCCTACCCTTGTGTGTCACTGCCAGAGTAGTTCCAGTCTATCTCCACAGCAGCGATGTAGTAGTGTCGCTCCCTGGGTTGAAACGTATCTGCTTCAACATGGAGAAGAAGAACCAGGGTGAGCAGGAGACTCCAAGCTCCAGCCCAGGCACAAAGCCTCATATTGGAGATTGATCCTCCAGGTGAAACCGGTCTATTCTGTGAAGCAAGAAGCTGTGATCTGACACAGAAGTCCACTCTGTGCTTTATCTGTTGCTGACACACAAATACACACACAAACACACAAGCGTGTGCGTGTGTGTTTAAACAGTATGTCCCAGGGCAATGAACTGTGTCTTGGTATATTTTTTTTCCCCCCCGTGTAATTAAAACCTCCTGTGTTTTGCTGTGAGTCACCCCTAGGGCGTGCTCATTCCCATCATCTCTGGAAACGTACAGTGGGGTGAATATTTTTTTTTTTACCACGACATTTCCTAGGAAAAATCATCTCATAAAAACATGTAAAACAAAAAACCTTTTTAATGATGATAATGATGATTCCTGTACTTAATAAAAACAACTATTATCTTGTTTATCTTGCAATTATTGCAGCATTTAAGCCTACCCAAGAATTTGGAGTCCATAGTGCATGTTTTTTTTACTTGTCTTCTCAGTTATTGAACTACATCAGTTCATATCTACAATTTCCTCAGCCCTTTATTGGTATTACATAAATTTACTTTTATTTATTTATTTTTTAATGCTGTAGTTTTAGTTTATGTAAAGCCAATTTTAACTACTTACTACTACACATAATACTGGATAGTTTCTAGTATGGTATCACATTTTAGAATTTTTTTTTTTTTTTTTAACTCACATGACTTATAGATAATGTCTTTATTTGCAATGTAACTAATAGCCGACTATGGCTTGAAAATTATATAGAGAAATTGACTTGACTCATTCTGCCTTGTGTTTCACAATTAGTAGTTTTTCATTTATTAATATTTTAAAAACAACAACAACAAAAATACCATTTTGCCTGACATTAAACTTCTGTCTCTGCATACCTGTAATAGTACGGTGGCTCTGAGGTACAAGACAAACCAAAACACTAACCATTTCACAAAACAGAAACATAATGACAACACTATGACATTTCAGGAAACACAACTGTGCAGTTATTCACCTAAAAAATATTTTATTTATGAAGTTACATTAATAACCAGAAGAGTAAAACTGTCAAATCAACTAATTAATCCATAAATAAATAAAACTAATTTGCAAAGTAAATAATTATTTGACATTGCAATGGCCAAAAGAGGAATTATAAAAAGAAGCTAAATGGAGAGGCTAAATGTCTCAGCAAATGCATTAGCTAACATGTTAGCTAATAGGAAAAGAGAGTTGCTCTTTTAAATGCCTGATTAAAATATGTACTCTCAATTCAGTTTGTGAATTCAGTTATTTATTCATCTTTTAATACTGAATTTTCAAAACTTATTATATTATCGTATTTTAAATGATGTACTTACTGACTATTTTACGTGTTTTTTTGTCATTTGTATTGAATTATTGTCCGTTAAAATTATATTTTTTATTAAAAGTGATTATTCTGTATGGGTTTGTCATTATTAGCGAAATTTCTGATTCTATCAATTTATTCAATATACTGTTGTGTTTTGCGTTCATGTTTTGTCAAATGTTGAGTTTTCCACCTCAGGGACACCATATTTTTGGGAAAATCGCCATAAGAGACTATGTGACTAAACACAATTAGTCTAGCAGACAGAATAAAAATAAAAGAAACCTCCGTGTTAGCTAAAAACTCACCATTACTCACGAACCTGCAGACAGTGTACACAGAATGACGTCAAAGCGGCACCTGTGCCAGTACGCCTGCGCAGATAACCAGGAAGCGTCAATCGATGCCTCAGTTATGGTGTTGAAAGGAGAATAACGAGTGAGTAAATCTAATTAAAATTCATTAATTTTAACATCATTTACTGGCCGTGTCCTTATAAATGTAGGCCCGAGTATTTAAAAGGTTAAACGTGTTGCTTTTAATTGTGGTGTTTATTCACAGAAACGTTTGTGGTCATGTCAAGCGATGCTAGCTCGAAGCTAATTGACTTTGTTGCTCGTTTGGTTCATTAGCTTTTAATTTAATTTACATCATAGTAGTCCAAGACATAACAACAGCGTGACGAGGTTATGTAATGTTGTGAAGAGCTGAAGTAATGCGTGGCTTTTTTTATGTATGGTGAAGAAATGTTCGTGTTGGGAGATTTAAATGTTTTCAATGTGTGTGTGTGTGTGTGTGTGTGTGTGTGTGTGTGTGTGTGTGTGTGTGTGAGAGATGATGATGATGATGATGATGATGAAATGGAGTCTCCAAGTATAAAGGTTTCATAAATGACCTGTTAATATGCCATGATCAGCTCTTAAGGAGTCATAACTTTTAAAACAAAAAGCCTTTATTGTTTTGAGATATTGATATAAGTAATATAGTATATATTACATACTATATATTTAAGGGGAAAAGTTCAATCACAATCCTGTGTGTGTGTGTGTGTGTGTGTGTGTGTGTGTGTGTGATTTGTTCCATCAGGTTTGGCCACATCCAGTTTCAGCCATGGTGTGCTGCCATTCCTGCCCCAGGCGCTGCTCCCGCTCTTCGGCCTACACTCTGGGCCTGGGCCTGGGCTTTGTAACTTTGGGGACCAGTCGTATCCTGCTACTCAAATTCTCTGCCAATGCCGGTGACTGACAATGCGACAGATATTACTTTTTTTTTTATGTTTTCCACAGAGAGATCAAAAGGTTTTGAAGAGCTCCTCTTCAAGGAGCGCACACATTAAAACCATGGTTATTCCGCTGAAGCGCTGGCATCTCGTTGACCGTGTCTCTTTGTTTGCTGCCAACTTGCAGAGAACAAGTATGACTTCCTCCCTGCATCTGTCAATCTACTTGCTGAGGCGCTCAAACTGTTCTTCTGTCTGGTTATGTCAGTCAGAGTCATAGTCCAAGGTAAACATTGAAGTCACAGCTGGCTTTGCGTGTGTGATGGTAATATATGTTTATTCACTCTTTTTGTTTGTTTCATCAGAAGGACGATCATGCAGAGACCTGGGCTTTTCCTCCACCTCTTCCCTGCTCACTTCCCTGAAGTGGGCTGTCCCTGCTTTCCTCTACTTTCTCGACAACCTCATCATATTCTATGTGATGACCTACTTGCAGCCGGTTAGTTAAGACTTAATTATGATGACCCCTATCAGAAGGATATATGCTGTGTGTTAACTCTACATTTGGGCATATTCAACCCACATCAATATGTAAATCTGCTTGTTAGTAAACCCTATTTGAAAGAAAGAGAAATATCTAAATCTATTTTCTTCCTTCATTTTATCAGCTTTCACAAATTGCTCTGCCATAAGACTGTGTTCATTGCAGTTATTATGTTGTGCTATCACTGCTGTTTTATCTCTAAGCCCTCTGTCCTTCCCCTGTCCTCAGGCCATGGCTGTGCTGTTCTCCAACTTTGTCATCCTGACCACAGCTGTACTCTTCAGAATCGTTCTGAAGTAAGCGACTCAATCAACAAATCTGTAATGTTCTGTTCTTCGAAAGGATAGCGTGTATGTTTTCATGACCCTGATTGTAAATGAGAGGTGATTGCTGTGCATCTAATTTTCTTTGTTTATGCTGTTGCTTTTCCACCACCGTTTGCTTTTTGTGAACTGATTCGATCAAAAGTTGTAACATTTTTCCATTCAGAGAAGCTACTGAATTAGCCTCGCTTTCACTATCTAATTCTGTCTACCACCGGGTACGATGAAGACTTGATTTATAGCACAAAGGAAGTGCTTCATCCATTGCTCAATTGGCCTAAATATAATACAATATTTTACTTTTGTAATTTGGCTATGTTTGTGTGTGTCGTATGTTCATAATATTAAGTATTCTTTTTGAATGGAGAAAAAATACCAACTTTGATATGGAGTGTTGCATTAAATTTCTAAAGGCTCGTATAACGTGTTTCTACGGATCAATTCATGACAAGTGAAAACACTTGAGATTTTGATTTCAACCATTGATAAAACTTTCATATGCGTTTCTTCTCTCATCCTTCAGGAGGCGTTTGTCTTGGGTTCAGTGGGCAGCGTTAGTTATCCTCTTCCTGTCCATCGTTTCCCTGACAACAGGATCAGGGAGCAGCCAGAACTCCGTAGCTGTGCCAGGTATCCACTCTAACCCCCTCTCCACCTCCTCCAACTCCTGCCTGCTCTACACACAGCTCCTGGAGCAGATGAGGAACAGCAGGTAACATAATGATGAATGCAGGATTACATTAATAGGTGATGGATTAGTGAAGATGCAAGATGACTTATCTATGGCCTATATATCAGGTTTTAATACAGTTGTTAATCAATACTACTAATAGACGTGTGCCTTTCTGTTGTTCTGAAACAAATGCAGCTATATTTTGTGTCAGTTTTAGTACTTTCTTTATTTTTTTATTTTTTATTTTTTTTACTATTTTCTGACATTTAATTGACCAGTCAATTAATTTTAGAAAATAATTTGAAGATTAATAGATGATGAAAATAATAATTACATAATTAGATAATCTGAAACATATATAGTTGCCATTTTTACTTGTACCACGCATTACACACAGTGAAGCCCTTTGTCTGTTTATTTCATTGTCAGGCAGATATGTTCTATTATTTTTTTTGGTTCATACAGTTCGTTTGCTCCCTCCTCAGTGCCAGTGAATCATGGGTGTCATCCCTGCCTGGCCAGGCCTGGAGGACCAGCATAGTAGAAAAGCTTCGATCTCTGGGTGTGGGTCACATTCTGCTCCTCCTCCAGTGCTTCATATCTGCTATGGCCAACATCTATAATGAGAAGATCATTAAAGAAGGAGACCAACTCACTGAGAGCATCTTCATCCAGAACAGCAAATTGTGAGAGGCTGCTCGCTCATGAAATAAATAATAAGGTTACACAAGGCATGGATTTGACTTTTTCCTTCTCATCTGGGTTCCTTCTCTGCATGGTGTTGTAGGTATGCCTTTGGCATGGTGTTTAATGGTCTGACCCTTGTGCTTGGAAGAGAGGCACGAGGCCTCACCATCCACTGTGGCCTCCTCCACGGACATAACATCTACTCCCTGGGTCTGGTGCTGGTCACTGGTGAGTAACCTGAACCTCCTGCACAAGACTAACAATGATATATACGCTTATAGATATATAGATAAATATATTGATATTGACAATCAATTACCTCAAACATGCCAAATATAATAATTTCATTAAATTGAGTAAAAACTCCTGTCTTCAAACTGATGAGCAAAGCAAGGCAAACATTACTATCCAGGCTAGTAAGTGAAGAAAACATACTGTAACAAAGACTGGAGAAATAGAAAATGTGAATTTATCATAAATCTTAAAATATTTATCCCTCATAAAATATTCTAGCAACATTCACGTTGCCCTAAACTATCCAAAGATCTCAAATAGGAAAATAACACCATGTAAATTAAGGAAAGAAGATTTGTAAGATTTGGTGAACTGGCATGCAATATTCCAGCAGTAAGCGAGGCAGTGTATGTGTGGGAGTTTTTCTCATTTTTATGTAAGTTGTCCTTTCCTCCAACGCATCTGTCGCTTGTTCAAGTGTGCAGAGACTTTTTAAAATTTAAAAGTTTTTGGCATTACATACTTTGTCTTCCTTTGTGATAAGTTTATTTTCCAACTGTAATATGTCCTGCTTAGTTTATGTCTTGGTCACAATTCTTGTAAAAACTAATTTAAAGGATCTGTATCAAAAATAGTTAATGTTATGTGTTTTTGTTTATATGGTGAGGAACCTTTTTGCCTTAAAATAAAAGGTGCAGTGTACATTTGAAGAATTCTTTCTTCTGTCTCTCTCCGTAGCTGCACTCGGTTTATCCGTGGCCTTCATCTTAAAATTCAGAGACAATATGTTCCACGTGCTGACAGGCCAGATCACCACCGTTCTGGTTACTGCCCTCTCCCTCTTCCTCTTCGACTTCCGCCCTTCACTGGACTTCTTCCTCCAGGCTCCCATGGTCCTGCTGGCCATCTTTATCTACAACGCCAGCCGGCCCAAGGACCTGGAGTACAGCCTTCAGCAGGAAAAACTGCGGGTCATCAACGGAGAGGTGTTCGAGAGGTCCAGAGGGGTATGGAGCAAAACACAAATCTAGTCACGCACACAAGCCCACACACTCCTTTTTTCCAACACGGCATCACTCACGTAACCCAATGCAAAGCCCCTTCCTGTCCTCCCACACACATACCACGTTCTTTCTAGGAAACTTTGCTCTCATTTCTCTGTAATGTAATTTCTTCAATAGAGTCAGAAACCTGATTACCTGCTATGAAAACAGCATTCAGGCTCATGCTGCGGCCTTACCTCATGTAATTTCATTTGGTCATTGTAGCCTATTGGATTTTGAAAGAGGAAGCTATTAGACTGAATCCATCTCTACGGAGGCTTTATGAGGACACTATTGTGGATTTTGTGGTAGTTTTCATGACTGCTGTTTAGCAGCTGCTGCTCTAATATGGAAGCTATTTCCCTTCTGTGTTTTTAAGGCAGTAAATTTTCCGCTGCAAGATTTGAAAACAATTTAGAAAGCTGGTGTTGGTAATGCTACTAAATATATCACCTTAGTGTCCACCACCACGAATCATTCTGATTCGCTCCTCATGTGTTTTCTGTTGTAGGATGGCGAGGAGCTGGAGCTCCTGACAAAGCCCAACACAGACAGCGAATCTGAGGAAGAGTCTTTGTAGTGCCGGCTTATGGTTCTACTACATGACAGATGATTTTCTTCTTCACTGTTGCTTAAAGTCAAGCTGCTCTATAGACTTGTATTCCTGGATGCAGTATTGTCAACCCTCATTCTGTTAAAGCATTTATTTGAAAACAGCGACGGGTAATGTGTTGGCGGGTTGTAAGATGAACTCTGTCAGATGCGTGTTTGCACATTCCTCATGACTGAAAAAGGCTTTTGTGTATATTTTGAAATGTGCCTGTCTGCATACAAGTTCTGCCATGTGCTGGGAAATTCTTGTATTTGACGTTTGGGATCAATAAGGGCTTCTTTTATCTGTAATGATTTATGTTACACGTGCAGCTGTTTGACTACTGGAAGGTGATTGGATAAGTTTAATGATCAGCAGCTACATTTTCAGACAATTTTATGATTGTAACAGAAATAATGTAAGGGAAATGTCGATTCAACTCTGCTTTGAAACTATATTTAAACAATTTAGCAACACAGTCCAGCACAAATCCATAAACTATACCGTCAGTCACACACAGGAGTTTTTCCTCTTTTATTTTTTCTTATACCTGAACAAGAACCATAAGCATATTCATAAAAGACCACTTTAGTGTGACCATCTGAAAGCACAACAAACAGGCTCTTGGCCTATGTTTCCATTATTTGTGACTCCTCCACAGTACATAGTGCAATTACTGGACTGACTACTCATAAAGGAGAGGTGCTTGGAGTTATTTTCATTACTGTGAACTGTGAAATATGATGAAATATATTTGTCTTCTTTGTGCCATAAAGTTTTTTTTAACATGTATGAATGCTAAAGTTACTCTAAAATAAACTGCAAGTAAACTGTTTTCATTTTGTCTAAATAAAAGTAAGTTATTTTTAACTGGGGTGGGGGGGCACAGGATGGGGATAAAGGGTACATGTTGGGAAACCTAAGAGTACAAAGAAGGGGAGAAAAAGTATGATTGATGATGGAAACGTTGAGTAAAGTATTAATATCCAACGGCGGCTATGTCATTACATCAAATCATTTTATGCACATTTAAGCTAAATTTGGAAACCCTGGAAGCAAATTAAGTTTGGTGGATTTCAGCAGTGCTGGCGACTGGATGATATTTTTTTTTATTCTAGTACAACCCATATTTTTAATAATACACAAAAGCGTGGTCTTCATTATTAAATGCCTACTGAAATATACTCAAGTGAATTATTTCGAGCCATTATCTTATTTGACCACTAGGGGGCGATGTAGCTCAAATAATTCTTACACTGGGGAGGTTTACATTTACACTTTGCAGCATTGAAAGCAACTCTTAAGACTAATACTGGTAATACACAAATGTTTATTTGTCATATAGCACACGAGAGTATAAATAAGAAACTTTACAAAAGAGCAATAATGTGACAGCTTCTTCTTTTTTTGTTTTATAAAATAATTGATAACTGCACCTGAAATGCAACAGATGTCCAATAAATACATATATGTCTTATTTTAGCCCATTATCTACAAAACAAAGGTCTGTGCTGATAACATGTGAAGGCAAGTAAAGGAGACAGATACTTTAACGTGCAAATCAATTAAACAAACTTTGTTTAAAGTTGGAACTGCAAAAAACAAACCAAAAACTAAGAAACACAACAGATCCCTGAACCCCCAAGCTCTTCTACACATTTACCGACTAACAGCTCTGAAGCCTCTTGCAAATGACTTGCAGCATACTATGCTATACATTAAAGAACTGGATAGGTGAAAGCAACTGTTTTGAGGCTTCCACTAAGTGCTACAAAACATTCAATTACCTCACTTGATTTGAGCCCACTGCCCGGTGGAGGATGGGTAGGAAAGATGAAAACAGGTTATGGAGGACTGATTGTGCCGAACACCAGCTGCAAGGCAGAGGGAGGAGTTAGGTTGTGCTTCCATGGTTAGCACACACCTATTAGTAGCCATAGCCCTGGTGATAGCCATCCTGGTAACCGTGTTCGTAACCATGTTGATGGTAGCCATAGCCACCGTATTCGTCCTCAGGGCAGCGCATGCCAAGCGACTGCTGGATGGCCATTTCCTGTCTGCGTAGCTGCATAGAGTCTACCAGGTCATAGATGATAGCCATGGACCACATGGGTGAAGGGTACCAGGACTTAACGTTGCCGTCCTTCCCCACCAGCAGCATGGAGAAGTATTCTGGGCTGACCTGAAAGTAGTTCCTCATGTCCTTCACTAGGGTAGCTGACAGCCCCTCGCGCTCCACTGTAGCAGTCCCTGGATGCAGGAGAGATTCAAGTTAAGTAGTCAAGTATTTGAGACAGAGTTTTTACAGCAGGTCGCATGTTTTTCTCTGTCGAATTGTCTGACATTTACTGTACCTCCACACGGGGAGCTCAAATGTCAAAAACAGAAATCTAAACAACTTCAAACTGGAAACAGCTCTAGTTTTTACAGTCTTGCTTAACTCCTGTTTTTTTTTTTTCAAGTAAAGTTTGATAAAGAGTTCTCTTGAGTAACATCCAGATTGTCCCTGGGTGGGAGACAGAAACACTGGCCTGTGCAGGGAGGTTTCTGGACGGATTAGGATTCTGGTTTTAGGTAAGGAGGGGAGATCTGGGGTAAGATTTTAGACTTGTATGTTTTAAAGGGAAACTAGTAAACCAGGCACGGCCTTAGCAACTAGAAGATTTACTACTATATATATATGTGTGTGTGTTAGTGTGTGTTTGCTGTAGACATAAATAAATGAGAAAGTCCTTACCATTGATAGGATAAAGTTCCAACACTCCGCCCATATCCGATGGCTCCGTGCCGACCAACTTTAGGACCGCAATGTGTCTCAGACCTGCGTAACCATGGCAACAGGAAGCACATTGACAACATGCATCAGGGAAAAGCACACATCATAGAGAGATACCAGTAAAAGACCTCAAACAACATTGCTGTGTTTGCAACACGCTGACTGTTTTTGCTTAGTCGGACTGATTTCTCTGAAGCTGTTTATCACTGGAACCATCACAAGCAGCGGTTTTTAGATAAAGGGAGAATGTAGCGGTCCAGCCAAAAAGCTGTTTCCTCTAAAGAGGGGGAAACCCACACTAAACATAGGAGAACACTGGCTTTACTCGGTGAGAGCCAAGTGCTGGATACCAGGATCAAACCTCTCAGGCCTTCAGCCCAGTCAGCAGGACAGGCCTTTGTCTGGGACAGGGAGAGAGGGAACAATCCTGGATGCCAACCCAGCCAAGAGCAACACATGAAGGGGGGAAAACAATCCTCATGGACTTGGTCTGGGTCTGCTGATAAGCAAGACATGGTTTTTCCCTTGTCACCTGACTAGTTCATATAGATAAACAGATGTTATATTATTGTAGACTTACTGTGTGAGCTATAACAAAATAGCTTTTGTTAATGGTTGATTAATAATTTCTTAATGCTTTATAGATCAGCAACAAACCATTCATAAGAACATCTTTATGGTGCTCAGGTTGCGTTTATCCTTCAGATTTAATTCAGCAGAAGACTATTTGACCACTTACACTTCCTTTAAGAACAAAGAGAATGTGGTGACACTCAATCATATAGTTATAGATGTCATTGATTATTTTAAGGGAAGACGACAGGCGAGATTTTAATAAAGTAGCACCACCTAAAACTCTTGGTGCACTGGTGTACTGTGAGACCCTGGGACATCATGGGTCAGAGGTGAAAGCGGCTTAAACGTTTCAACCAGAGAGAACAACGTGACGGCACTCTTCAGCTCGTTAAGTTACTCGTTAAAGACAATTATTGATGTACTAATAAATAATAAAGAGATAAGTAAGATAACCTATGAACGTAAAGTTCAGTAAAGATTGTACTAAAAATACAGCACAGGTTAGGTAAGAGGGTAAATATAAAAAAAAGTCAAAGGGATTTTTTTTACAGCTTTGCAACCTCAAAGTTCCCCTAACTATTATTAAATCCTTTATTATGCACATCTTCCTTTTTAAAATTTCCATTAGAAAGTGGTACTGTTTAGATGGTAGCATTTAGCTGGCAGTTGTATTCAGACGGACTTTTGAATGCAGCAGTAGAGTTAAAGTAAAGCTCCTAAAATGTTCAGCATATAACCAATATATACACCAATATATATACCAATATATACCAATATACACACTAATATATACACCAATATATACACCAATATATATATACCATGCACCAAATACAGTCCTGGTTTAATGTGTGGCCATTTCTTATACTGCGGTCAGTAGAGTGAAAGTCATAAATATGACAAATGCGTCTGTGTTCCTGACTATAGTCAGTATTATGAGAAAGAAATTTCTGGGAAAAGCAGTAAGTAGGAGAAATATTTAGAAATCTTGAATTCATATAAACAAGACTGGAATATTTGGTTTGAGTATGGGAGTGGCTCCTGATGACAACGTTTATTTGGTTTTGCTGAGAAAGGGAGTTCACCGTGGGCTATTTAAAGTACATATAACTTACATAAATCTGTCAGATGCATTTGGGTTGTTGAGATTTCTGAAGTTTAGCTAAATGTCTCTTTTTGAGATATACAGTAATAATATTGAAGCAACTGTGGAAAAGTTGACTAAGTGTCAGGCCAAAGAGGCTGTTGTCAGTGAGGGAAAAAGAGCTTGTTAGCTCCTGACAGCTCATTGCCAGTTATGTCATCTGGGATCCCACACACGCACACACACACACACACACACACACAAACGTGTGCATGACATGCTGATAATATTTGGAGGCATGTGGTAAACAGACACATCGCTTGTAATCAACTTCTTCATGTGATTAATATATTGATTAGTGCTCTGACTAATACCTTTGGCAGCCATTGTCAGGACACACGCTTGGGGTGCATTTAGTTGAAAAGTAAATAGAAAAATAGAAAGAGAAAAACAAGAAAAAATAGATTTTGTTCAGTTGCAACCACCTGGAATATGCGTGCACTGTAACTGTAGCATATAGTATAGTTGAATATGGGTATTGAAATACTTCTATGCTGTATTTAATATAACA
This sequence comes from Pampus argenteus, assembly GCA_036937835.1. Classification (NCBI taxonomy): domain Eukaryota; kingdom Metazoa; phylum Chordata; class Actinopteri; order Scombriformes; family Stromateidae; genus Pampus; species Pampus argenteus. Next base: position 16,425,032 of record CM072872.1, on the reverse strand, counting down.
CAAAGAGGATTCAATCTATGGTCATGTAATGAATTATTTTATGCTTGTTCCTTCAGGTAGGTCTTTCCCAGGAAGTGAAACTTTTTTTGTTGTTGTTTGTTTGTTCCTGGCTGCAGCAACAGGAAATTGTTTGGAGCACAGAGAGACTAGTCAGCATGAGCGGACAGAGCCACTCTGGCTGAGCACACACACGGAAAGGACACAAAAGAGAAGCAGGGAAAAAACCAAAACGTAGTTCTGTTTTTCAAGTGTAATCTTTCAATTCTTTCAGCTGCACAAGGACTGGAATCAATATTGTTATAATACATGACTACGTGCATGTGCGAAGGGGCTGGTGTGTTTCTGATGAACTGCTTTGTCTCATCGTTGAAATCACTGTTTTTGGTTCTCTGTTTCGTAGTTTTATTGTTTTGCTTCAGTCTCACCACACTCATAAGTGTCATTTTTTTGCTCACAGCAGCACCAAACGGCAGCGACGGGCTGTTGAACATAGCTGAGAAAAGCAGCTTAAGAGCTAAAAATTTCCCTCAGTAAGAACCACAGCCAAACAGATTGCACAACATTCACCACATTCACCTGAAACCCAACTCCAAATGAATTCTAAGGTCGCTTCATATCAGCTGATGTGTAAACAGGCGACCGTTCACTAACAAGTTCGCCATATTTCCTTGGAAAAAAGGAATTATTTTTGGGCATTAGTATGCCTTTATTTAATGGGGATGACATTGTGATTCATGGTTCACAGCTAGTTTCCACTGCCCCCAAATGGCCAAACAAATCACTTACTGTAGGTTTAATGCACCGCCATTGAATTGGAGTAGCAGTAGCGTCATGTCTCAAAACCTCTGCATTTGACACTCACTGCATGCAAAAATGTAATTGCAAAAAAAAAAAAAATGTGTGTTTGCTTTGTTTTTGATGTTTTTAGTGAACTGATCCTTTAAAGTCATTTAAATCAGGTTAATTCGCCACCAAACGTTTGGGATGTGTGAGAGTGACTGAAGGTTTATTTCAGGTGACTCACCCAGGTTGCAGGCCTGGCTGGTTAGGGCGTAAAGCTGCTGCTGATAGGCCCACTCCTCGTCGTTAGGGGCGGAGATGATGAACAGGCGACGTCTCCAGCGGAACCTACAATCACCAAACATTTTAGCCTGGATTTAAGTGGCACTTTGGTGCAGCAGTGAAAGCTTGTTACTAAGACAAGGAGTTTGTGCTTGCACACTAACATATTCCCATACTATTACTGCCAGAAGGTGACAACCCCCGAATTATGGTCAAAAATCTGCCAGATCTCTGCACTGTGAGGAGCTGGAATTTGGATCTCCATGGCAACAAACGACAGCCTGTCTGATTTAGACATCTCGGGGAAAAATATGTGACTGCAATGATTCAGCCTTGAAGAACGGCTTTATGTTAATATGAATATCTGTTGGACACACACGAGAGAGCTGCCACAGTCTGACAAATGCTGCTTATAAACGCTGTCCAGCTGATTATTGAGCAAAGCAGCAGATGTTTGATGAGAAAAAGGAAACGGCTCGATGGACCGACACAATATTTCCTTTGAAAAACACTTTGAAAGACATTATAGTTGTTTGCTCTGCATGTTTAAAGATACGCTATATGGCCAAAAGTATGTGGACACTGACTGCAGGCTAACATCAGTGACATCAGCTGTAATAGCAGATTACTGTCCGTATACTTTTTACTATGTATTTGATTTTTGTTTGTCTTTTACAAACACTCGTACCTGGAGAGGAAGTTCTCCAACGATCTGGGCTTGTCCTCTTTCTTACAAACGATGCCGTCTCTCTTCTGCTGTTCCATTTCTCGGATGCGGGAGGAGAAGGTGTCGATGTAGTCGAATACAGCCTTCATGGTGATGGGAACCTCATAGGATTGCTGACAAAATAAGCCAATGAAAACCAGTTATACTATTCCCAAAGGTTTGAAATGTGGTGATACCACATGATGAATAATGTCTGCGGAGACACCCAACACAGACTATATGAAAATAAAATCCCAATTGCTTGAAACAGTGACGGAACAGTTTCCAGTAAAGTGATGATGTGAAGTTTGGGAACGTGTTTGTAGATGTGGTGCGGTCTTTGCCACATCTTTAGCATTCTTGATAATAGCTTCTGGGAAGCAGTTAAGCATAACACAGTATCACGTTTAATTTACAATATGTTAGACCATCTCAGTATCACAGCGACCTACACGCTCTCTCACACTGAATCTGCTGCACAGCTTGTCCCAGCTCTTTCACCACCGGGTTCTGCCTCATACTCACACCCACATCCTCTGACGCTCACAGACTTCCCTGTCTCTGCCTCTGTCAGCAGAGGGGTGAACACTAGCCTCTTTGATGAATCTGTGCAAAAACAACCTGGTGACTTACCCTGGCATGTATACACACACACACACACACACACACATAGCTGTTGGGCAAAATGTCATGTTGTGTGAATTAAAACAGTGTTTTAGTGAAGGCAGCATGTCAGCAGTACAAGGACAGACCGGTGGCAAAGACTACCTTCAAAGAGAAAAAGGAGGTGAAAGTGTTGGGCAGATGGTTGATGAACCTTTATATAGAGAGTGAAGTCCGACAGGAGGAAATACCAGACAAACACAATACCCGTCACATCTGAGCTTACAGTCGCTGTAACACATATAAAACACATCAGTGATAAATCTATTCATTTCATTGATCTGGCTCAAGTGATTTTCAGTGATTGATTTATGAATGGATGAGGGTCAATCTCAATGCTTCTTTAAACATCCGACCAGCACACATCAAGGATTGAAAAGGATGCATCAGTGCTTTCATGGAAACAAAGGAGGAGACTTCTAAATGGACAGGTTTCCTTGTGTTATGTGTCCTTACCTTGACTCTCATGTCGGTGTCTGTGAGGACCATGTAGAAGTCCTCATACGTCATGCTGAACTCTTTCCTCAGCTCAGTGATCAGATCCTGGTTCACCAGGTCCTCCTGGCGAAGACCCTTCATAGGCTTATCATTCTCTAGAGAAAGGAATAGACAGCGGTTAAGGTGAATACCGCAACACTGCAATGTCCCCGGTTGTATTCCAGCCAAGGACCATTGTTGCATGTAATATTCATATCTGGCGCCACCTTGTTTCCTGTCTTGACACTTCGTGACAAATGTAAATCTGCCAACACTCATTGTTTGTGAGACTGTCAACTGTAATATCTGACAAATAAAAGATCTTGACATGACTGTAGGGCTGTCATATAACTGTCTTACAGTACCGCCTTTACCATAACCATAATAAAACAAACACAATGTGATTGTCGGCTCAGAAACATTAGCAGTAAATGTGTTTTATTTTGTATTTTTTATTGCTGAACACAAAACAATTGTCCTTTTGAAAAATGTCTCCGACAAGACACTGAACTAGACCCTGCAGTGAAGGACAGAATGGAAACATGCAGAGTGAATCAGGGACAAACTCCACAAAGAGCAGCTTTTATTCCCTGAGATCTGGCATGAGTCGGATGCCTTAGAAATTTACTGTAGCTGGCATTTATACAGGCCAAAGCAAAACCCTTTAATCACCACTTACGCCACGCATTTGGGCAGAACGCACACAAAAACACGCAGGACAGACCACAGAACAGTGTCTTTCGGTGGTTGTTTCCACCCGGTCTGTGCTGTGTGATGTGTATAAGTAACCGAATCAAGAAAATGTGGGAGACAGCTGACCTCAGATGCAACAAATTCAAATAAGTTCCGCATACATTCTTAAAAAACCAACTTAAAAACACAGTATGAGGTCACCCTAAACTGAGGGAGGGGCAACGCTGAAAGAACCAGTTGTTTGTATACAGTACACACACACACACACTCAGACGCACACATACACTGACCCCGACGAGTGGAACAAAAGTGTAAGCGTCCTGTCACGGGTGGGGGTGGGTGACGTCGCCTCCAAAGTTTTTCCAGAATTCTGTCTGGCTAAAACCTTGTTGTCATGACGAGTGACAGACTCATGAACTTTTGCATATACCCTGAAGGTAACACACATTAAACCGAAGCCTTGGGTGTGAGGCCGCTATGAAACGTCTCAAATTATAAAGGAGCCTGCCAAGCTCAAATGACACAGCGCATCTCATAAAAACACAAAACAAAAAAAACAGCAGCGGTTTTGTTCCTTTTGAACAAGTAGCTGTAAGTAGTTAAATAAAAAGGGAGTTTTTCAAAAGCTGTCATAATTACACTGAGCTCAATGTGTTTGTGTTTGTGTGTGTGTGTGTGTGTGTGTGTGATGAATTAGGGGGTAGTTTTCTATGCCCCTTTGTTGGGAATGATACACAAGGAAGGTATGTATTCTCCTCCTCCCATTTCCCTGATGCATGTGTGGTTTGTGTGAACATTATGTTCTTCAACAGCTGCTGAGCTCATCTCACACTGCAGGAAGACCAACACACTCCTATCTCAATGCTAAAAACAATACAATGATAGAGCGATATATATATAAAAAAAAGTTAAAAATACTGTTACTGTACCACTGCAGTCACACACAGGATTACATGCTAAATAAAATCCAGCCAAAATTAGAGGAATCAAAATTTCAGTATCACCTGTACAAAATGCTGTGGCTTTTTAGCATTCATTGTGCAGTACATTCAGGAAGTTAAACTTAGAGCAGAGATCGCTGCTGAAAGCATCTAGGGTTGACATCATGTGAGGACGGTCAAACAAGGACAGGAGAGCAGACGTGGCAGGAGACACCTCTCTTGGCCTCCATGTGCGTATTGTGAACATTCACATAACACATGTTCCCCTGAACTTAAGTTTAAAAAGCCAGTAGTGGCACATAATGTAGTAAAAATTAGTGAAGAATATATTTTAGGTGAGCAACACTACAAATATGTTTTTTTTTTGCAGAGAATGCTGCAGTTATTTGAAGTATTTTCTAAGGAAGACACCATAATATTTAGAAATACGGCAGATCGCTTTCCCTGAGTTACAAGAATTGAAAATGAATATTTTACATTGTAGAAAGATGAAACGATTTTGAGAGAGCAGAGCAGAGAACAATAGAAAGGAATATGGTTCAGATAAAAACTGAGGAGTAACATATTTGAAGAGAAAAAACAAAAAGAAATGACCAAATGTAGGATCTGGATATTAATTTAAGTCCCAACTGACGTCTGATTTGTTATACCTATTTTATGGCTATGAAGGTTCCAAAACGTGCTTACTCGAAACAAAAAAAACCCTGCTATTTTATGATATGTCAGTTGTTATACTAAGACATTTCAATACTTTGACATTAGAATATGTGAGACTTTTACAGGCTGAGAGAACAAAAGTAAAGTAAAGCCAAACTACGGTAAATGTCTCCACCTACACTTTCCCTACAAGTCTGCTAAACATCCACTGAGATGAGAAACTATTCAAAGTGGATGCATGACTCACCAGCGAAAACCAACGAGTGGTGCGTTTGTGTAAAAACTGTTAATGCCGATGTTTTTAGAGAATGACCAATCATCTCTTGCACAGATTATTGCCTATCAAATGACAAGAGAGAGAGAGTTAGATCATGTGCTGGGACTGCGTGTGGGAGCTACTTACCCAGCTGGTAGTGGTCGATTTTTATGGTGGAGTTGGTCAGGGAGCCAAAAACGGTGATGATGGAGACTTTCCTGATGGCCATTTCACACACAGACTCCAGGTACTCATCCCTCTGCTGAACATACATACTGTTCTCCTCAGAGGGGGACGTAATCAGCTGAAGGAAAAGGGAGGGAAGTAATACGACGTGAGACACGCACGGCCGCACACACACACACACACACACACACACATGCATATACACAGTGCGCTGCGGAGGTGGTGTTTACATTAACCTCCAGGCGGAGGATGGGGCATATTTTCCCAGCCTGGCCACAGCACTGCTGTGATAAGAATCTATACTGGCTGCAAAACAGAGACACCCAGTCTGTTAGCACACAGCTGTGCAGCCTGTCAGACATACCGTATGCCTTACACATATATAGTGCATCACTTGAGTGTGATTTTAAAGCAGCTCAACAATGATCTGACATCCCATCACACAGAGTTTACTGAGGTGCTGACCAGTAAATACAACTCAACAATAAATGACTTATCCAGATGTTGAAATTGATTTCTTTTGAAACTAACTTTTCCAGCGCTGTGTTTTGGAAAACAACCTCCCCGTCTTTGTCTTGGAAATGCACCGTGGTTAACCTCCTCTTGCTCCACATCTCCAACTGTTCAGGGATACAGGATGTGTCCAAAACCCTTCAGTGTCGAGCCAGTCAACTATAGCCAGTGCTATCACTTTAGTATTTACAGTTGTGAATAATGGTTTTTGTTGGCGCTCTCTCTTAGTTAGCTTACTGACCTACTTTGAAAAGATCATTTCGTGATGTAACGGTACAGAAAGAGATGTCTGTAGGTGTCGATACTAACTGTTTTAATCGAGACTGAAAGATAATGAAAATAATAGTCTCGCTTATCCTTCTATCAATCGGTGCGACAATGACAAATGGTCGATGGCACTGGAAGACGGCTGCAATTCGATAAGGCTATTTTATCCCCTCTAGCTGAAACCTGAAACTGAGTTTTTCCAGGTGAGACAGTGAGTGAGCCTCTCATGGACTGCGAGTGTTATGTCATGCTCTCACCAGCAGCCGCCTCCTGTTCTCAAAGTAGTCCAGGAATGAGGTCAGAGATCCCTTCGGAGGGGGCGTTGGCTTCTTCGTGGGTTTCGGGTATTCCTCTTTCTCCGGGTACTTTGATAGCTTCTTTCCATTTTTCTTCATTCCGTTCTTCCCCTCCTTCCCAGCTTTTCCTCCCCTCCTCTCTGCTTTCTTAGCTGCCTTGTCGTTCTTTTTCTTCTTTTTGTCATGCTTGTCGTGCTTGCCCTTGACCCTCTTGGTGGGACTGACGTCGGTGAAGGTCTCTGTCTCCTCGGGGTCGCTGACTGTTGGCTTGCTCGGCTCATATTTGTCCTCGTACTCGTTAGTCAGCACCTGCACAGATAAGGATAGGTTGTTACTGTGACTGTTACGTTAATCTGTTTCTAGTTTCAATATTGATTAACAGCGATTAGACATGTTATGGTCACATCATTCAAACATTTGTCCCACCCTCTCTCCTCCATTCTTCTTCTTGGTGGGGTTGATCCTCCGTGTGGCAGGTACCAGCCCGGCCTGTTTGCGGCTGTGTGGTTCTCTGTTGTCGGTGTGATTATCTCCGGTCGGGTTGGTTTTGGCTGGGTACCTCTCCCTCTCTCTACGGTTGTAGTAGTAGGGATCTGCAGTGGTCCTGGGGGCTGGCAGCCACATGGTTGTGGTGTGGCCTCTAGTTGGTGCCTGGGTGGTGGTTGGTCGTTTTGTGGTTGTAGTTCTTCTTGTGGTAGTTGTTGTCGTTGTTGCTTTGGTTGTTGTCGTTGTTGCTTTGGTTGTGGTTGTTGTTGCTCTGGTTGTTGTGGTAGTCGTCGTGGGCCGGGTTGTAGTTGTGGTAGTAGTAGTTGTTGTGGTGGGTCGCAAAGTAGTTGTTGTTGTGGTGGTTGTGGCAGCTGCGGTTGTTGTTGAGGACTGTGTGGGCTTTCTTGGGATCTTCTTCCATGGTTTCCTTTCCAGTGTTGTGTCTACTGTCCAAACACACACACACACACACACACACACACACACGCAGGATGAGCATACATGTAGGTAAAAGGTTTCCTTTTTAAAATCTTTCCTATTTTGGGAGCAGTTACCTTGAGACAATAGACTGTTACAGTTACAAGCTTGACTTTTATATTTATGTGCATTGTAGTGTGAAAACTTCCAATCACTTTCTTTCTTTCTTTCTTTCTTTCTTTCTTTCTTTCTTTCTTTCTTTCTTTCTTTCTTTCTTTCTTTCTTTCTTATTTTCTTTCGTTTCGTAAGGCTTCTGACCATCCAATTTCTTTCCAGTTATGTGAGGTTGTGTAATGTCTGCCTCCGCTTTAATATATTGGAGGTGAAAGTTTTTGTTTATGTAGCTTGAAGCATTAAAAGATTTCAACATAAACCTTCTTTCCAGAGAAACACACTGCCAATAGTTTTCACTTTCACTGGAACGTTCAGCACGCTGTGCAGTTTTTGATGAGTCATGGGGAAGTTTGCTGTTGAACTTTTCACTGAGGGTGACGCCAGAGATTTCCCACAGATATTTCTCTATATGATCTGTATGTCTAGATACCGCTAGAGGTCAGAGAGAGAACCTTGTTTGATCATTTGCATGGAGAAACTGTCTCTTAAACATAAGTTAGTTCCCTCTCACCTGTGAGTGTGCCCTCCTCCACTTGGCCCTCCACACCTGCACCTTTACACTTCTGGACAAAACCTTTCTGGCGAAGCTTCTCCAGCTTCCTCATGGGCGACTGGTCAATCACCTCATACATGGCCTCCAGCCTCACGGGGTAGGGGTACCTCTCTTCCACCTGCAGGGTCTTCTTCAGCAGCACCATCCCGAATTTACCTGCAGGTCAACACATCATTGATCAGATTAGGATATAGACAGTCTCAGGTACTCTGTAATGTTTTTTTGAGTGAGAGGTGTGTGACTGTGTGACATGGCCTGCAGGAAATGAAACGTACCTTTCTCCAGTTTGAGGAAAGTCATGAGTCTGGGGATGAGGGCGGTGTCCAGCGGCTCCTCCATCACCTTGCCCTCTGCGGTGATCCTCCTCACCTTACCCCCCATCTCTCCCTCCTGGTGAAACATGATAATCTGCTGGACGTGTCGCTCGGCGAGCTCGCAGTACACATCTGGCTTCAGTAGAGACATCATCATCCGGTAGTAGCCTTCTGAATCGTGAGGTGCCGAGATCACAAGGACCCGGTTCTTCCCCGCGAAACTCGCCAGCAGATTAGGTGACCCGGCGCCGCTGGGCATCCGGGCGACCCTGGCTCTCGCTCCCGGAGTGCCCTCATCCTGCATCACGCCCGGCTGACGGGGCAAGCCAATTTGTCCAGCCACCCCTCTCCTTCGCATCAGACCCTCACGTCCTGCTCTCCTGCTCTGCGTGGTCCCTGAAACCGGGGTACCCTCGTCAGCCTGCACATCTGCCCCCGCCTTGGAGCTGTGCACCGAGATAGCCGAACCAAATCCAGGGTGCGTACGCCCGGCGATGCGCTCCTTGATCGTTGCGCCCGCCTGGAGACGCCCTACCTTCGCTTGTCGGCGCAATTGCACCCGCTTGAGGTGAGTCTGTTTGTCGGCATTGCCTGTGCAGGTCAGCAGATAAATCAGAGCTAAACTGAGTAAAAAAGCCCTCCACATTCTGGCGAGATGTCAGATAGAGTAGGCTAAACACTTACTGAGGGGAATAAAACGATCCAGTGGTGGACCCGTGATCCTTACGCGTCTTTAGATCATCTGAGGTTGTTAATCAATTAATTCCAGATGAAGACATGAAGTGCAGGAGCGACACATAATAGTCTGTCAGTGATGTTTTTACAGCATACTTTCTGCTGACGAAAACCACTTCACTGCTCTTCTTTTATTTTTTTTATTTTATTTTTTGAGAGAAAAAAGAATTAGTCGCGCGTAAACATACAAACTTTCATCTCAGATCACTTCCGTTTTCAAGTATAATCCCAGGAAGATTAGGAGCATAAAGCATCTCTGGTATACAAACATCCAAAAATCTGAAATAAATCCTCAAACCCCGGAGAGAAAAATCATCAAGTTTTTCCGTGAAAACTTTTGGACAACGTCACATCTCCAAAACACGCGTTCGTTTTAATAGGTTATTAACCTATCCAATTAATCCTCGGGCGTCTTTTTTTTTTAATTCCCAACACACTCTAAGGAGATCTTCTGGGTACAGGAAGGAGGAACCTCCGACAAAATGCAAGAACTATGATGAGAGTGACTCTGAACTAGGTTGGAAACCTGCTCCGAGTCTATGCAGGAAAACGCGTGCTTCTTCCCAGGTTCTCCTTGGCAAACTGACGCTGTGGAGGCTTTCCCAGAAATGTCCACACAAACCTCAGCCTCCGGACTCTTGGCGACGCAATGGCAGGACCTGCCCCGGGACAGTCGGTTGCCAGTTCCAGCCTACAACACCCCTTTAAAAAAAAAAAAAAAAAAAAGCCTCTGTGCCAAACTTTCTGTCGCTCCTCTCAGATGTTTTTTTTTTTTTTTTTACGTTTGACTGAAGCCCAAACATATTAAATGACTAAAAGTACATTTAAAAATATGTCAGACAAGTTAAACACTTGCCCCCCTGCTGGCCAGATGAAATGACCGTAATCTCACTTTCAAATTCCTCCTTTAAAAACCGATAGAGAAACGCCCCCATATCCCACACCTTTGATAGTCACCAAGTGGACCATATATATATTTTTTTCTTTTCTTTTTCCCAGAAGGCTGCAGCAGCTTATTGTAGACTGCACCAAAACAGACCATTTTGAGGGGAAATACAGTGCTGGTGTATATTTAAAACTCAGAGGCTGACCATCCATTTACTGTTTCTAGTGAGGAAAAATCAAAAACGAATGCAGTCATGCTTATTGCCAAAATAACATCATTGTAATGATTGTCTTTGCTCTTTTATGACGGCTCTTTTAGTCCAAATCAGATGTTTTCCATTTCCTCTAAGAAAGTTTCCCGGTTTGGTTTGTAATTAGGGACTAAGTAAAGAAAGTAAACCGCCAGGCCACATCCACTCTCACTGCAAATGCAAAATGATATAAAGTGTGTGCCGCAGCCACTGCAGTATATAAACTGTTGTCTATATTAAACAGAACGACCATTATCGCTGCCTGTGCAAAAATATATTATGTAAAGCAATGACCACATGACATATGTTTATATAACAGTCTCATCACCTGTAGTTATCTATTGGTACAAAGTGCTACAACTGACATTTTATCAGTTTTGATGTGCAATGCTGTTCTAAAGCAGCTGGAAGCAATAGATATTTCTGGTCAGCCTTTGGCAAAATGATGGCAAAAAATATTCAAAAGCCTCACAGACAGCTACTCGATCTGTATCATAGTCACATGCAGATTCCTACCATTGATTACTGATATTATTTGGATGATGAGAGCAGTGAAAGTGCCTTAAGCATCCTGTGTGCTTCTGCATTGACAGACATGACTATGTTCAATCTGTCCCTCTGTGGTGCCTTATTGTGCTGCCAGCAGCACACTGAGCATTGATTGCTGCCGGTGTCCTATTCTAGTCCACATAAATCTTCACGGTTTTACTCTGTAATTATCATCCTCTATCTATATGCTGAATCTCTGTGTTCTTCTGCCCACTACACAGGCTGTCCACTTCGCTCTGAATACGCCACAGCATATGTCATTCTCACGACCGCCAGCTGAACCATGTATTTTACTCCCATCTGGATAGTCGTTTATTACAGGCCCGTATTAAATTCACACAGACCAGTAAAGTCTTATAATCCTTTCATATTCTTATGCCAGCGTCGAGCAGATGAGGTGAGCAAATGCACCGGCTATAGTGGTTTTGGATGATCTTTTTATTGCACGTGGTCGGACACGCAACAGATACTGAACATCTGTTAAATGATAAGTGTTTAATCATTTTTTTGAGGTTTACGACATAATTTCTCAAAAGGTCACAGGTCACGAAAGGTGTGCCTATTGTACTTGTCTGTTTGTAGCCTGACACTGTTACAGAAACATACTCTTACAGGTTTTGACTGTGGTTTTCATACTGGAAAAGTGACAAACTTAAATATATTTGGTGACCAGTATTTTGTCCCATAATGCTAAAAGGGAAATGGCAGAGCTCTCTACAGCTGGAAGAGATGAAAACATGTTGTAAATGGTGTCAAGACGGCTCAAGGAGGATCTTGGGAAACAAACGCGAAAGTATCAACCGCTCAGAAACACACTTTGCCCTCTCTCTGATGAGTTCAACTGGTAGTCATCGAAGTAAACTAACTTCATGTACTAAATTCAATAGTATACCATGAAAAGGTCCAGTACGTCCAGTATGATATTAGTTGGAGTGGAACTCGAGAACAGCTCAACTGAGTCTTGTTCTGTGAGCTTTGCTTTATAAAGCACATTTTTGCTTCCCTGCACCACCCTTCTCCTGTTAAAATCAAACCCTTTCACAAAGTCTGACATCCCACACAAAGTTCACAGCCATCTGGGCCTCACATGTTATGTTCAAAGGCTTTTTTTTTTTTTTTTTTGGTGAGTGTAATCTGTCTAAAACAGCACTGACATCTTGACTTCTTTCTGAGATTTAGAGCTGATAATTCTCATATGCCCCATAACACAGTTAGTGGTGCATGGATGAATGACAGGCTGCTACAAAGTGGTCAGGGATCAGTGGATGAGGCCATGCTTTGGATTGTCAATTTCACGTTGAGAAAAATAAAAAATAAAAAACCCCTGCACATCACTGTTTGATATTCACAAATCTCATACATCCACTCTGCTACAGACCGACCTGGTGGAAACGCAAGACGCTGTTTGGGAAACACTGTCTCACTCCACAGTGACATCCTGACCCTAATGAATTTTTGTTGACGCAGCACATCCAGTCTAGGGCTGCATTCATAAACACAGTGACCTTTGACCTTGCTTCGTGACCTTTGGACTCTCCATCTGTTTTATCGGCATGCTGACTGTTCAATGGGAGGGAAACATTGTCACATGTTACACACATTAGCATGACATACGAGCGCAAACAGACTAATCAATGCGCATTTTTCATAGGAGGGATCCTTTAAAAGAAGATTGCTGTGTTCCTCGGCTCCCACGTCACTTCAGCCCTTTGAGCGACTGCAATATTTAAAGACTGGCACCATACATCTGCAGCTGTATTGGAAGAACAGGTGACCAACAACTGTAGACGAAAATATTATACACAAATATTATATATTTGAAATGCTGATTACAGAGATCAAGTAGCATCCTTGAAGTGGTGTATTTAATTGGTACTAACATGCTTCTGAAGCAGACTCCTTGACCACATCCACTCGGAAAGTTTTTCAGTTTGGAATCACATGAAAGAGAGGACCTGGTTTAGAAATAAAAGGGTGGTGCTTATATGTGACTGAAATAACCTTCTCATATGTCATCATTTAGTGGAGCTCAGCAGGACTGGAACATAAAAGCTATTTGGCTAAGAAATGTGCAGACGTTGATACAAGTCAGACACCAGCGTTAGAGTTGAGCGAGGGGGGAAGTTGCCTTGTTCTTTTTCCTCGTATCTCTGATCCTCTGTTTCTTCCGTCCTCTTTCTCACCTTCACTTCATTGTTCTTTCGAAGGTTGTGTCCTCTATTTAGACGTGTGCTACTGTTTTCTTCCACTTCCACAGCAGAACATGACTTCACATGTGAAAACACAGAGCAACTGATGGAAGTATGTGAGCGTTTGTGTGTGTGTGTGTGTGTGTGTGTGTGTGTGTTTTGGTCGCTCCGGGGTGTGGAGCTTAATCCCAACCAGAAATGTTTTGCTGAGGCTGGAGCCCCCATCTCCGCCAGTTGTGCACACCTTGTGCAAACAAAATGAAAATCCGCTGGAGAGTAAAGGACTGATTTATTGTCTTCCTTTCACGTTTTAACATTTTACGGGGGAGAAAAATGAGGGAACAAACCATGAAAAACACCTAAAGACATAAACAGAAAAACAGCAAATGCTGCACATCAGGTCATAGCAACAAAAGTATTCTAATTCTGTAATTAGAACCGTAAGAAAATATGATTATTGCTCATGTGCGCGTTAGCATTTTACTTCAAAGATTAGCTGAAGCTGAGTCATAAACAAACCCAACTGCCCTTTGGTTTCACTGTATATTTACTCAATCGCTGAAAATATCACAGCTGTGGACAGAGATTCAGAGGTCTGGAACCAGACTAAAGCTGATGAACTATACGTGTGTATTCTTAAAACGCTGCATGTTGATGATAATCTGTGTATAAAACACACCAGCTCCCTTATATACATATATATATATATATATATATATGTATATGGTTTTCTATTACTGTAGTCTCTTTCCGGGAACATAAACAAACCTTCACATTTCCCTATTTTGCCTCTTATGCCATTTTTGAAAAGATAGTGTAATTTTGGGGGCCTTAAAGCTGTCCAATGTATAAGCATGAACTTGGGGAGAAAATCAATATAGAATATTTGAATATGAACAATAAAAAGATGTTTGGTACACATGCAAATAGTCTCTTCACAGAGAAAATGCATTTGATTAATTCTCAGTCTTAGTTGTCAGGTACTGGATCCTCACCATTCTGAAAAGCCTTTAGTTAAATCAACCACCACAGCAGACAACCTGCCCATTGAGACGTGTGAATAGATTCTTCAGTAAAGTTTACTCAGCTAAGTAGCCTCTTAGCGTGTTAACCCACCAATGCGTATGGGTGTATATTAGGATGATTATGTTCATGTATAAACCAGGCTTGGACTGATGACCTCCGGGCTGTGACTCGATTTCCCCAAGTACTGCACCGTGAGGCTGAGCCCATTCATCATATCAATGGGGAGCCTTTCATAGGAGGAAACATCATAGAGGGCCTGTGGTGTGGGAGGACAGACTATGAGTCAATACTCACATGGTGCTGTCCAAGCCATGGCTTCCAATCTAATGACCCTAACATGTGGGGCTTTTCAAACCCTACTTGTTCTATTTGCCCTTCACAGCATAACATGTTATATTACAGGAGTAACTTGTTTAAGGGTGACCTTGAGACTTCAGAGTTGATGGGAGAGATTTGCCTGAGTGGATGACACAGACTGACAATGAGGTATTGCTCACACATGTATCCCTGCCCTCAGCAATGGAAGAAGCACTTAAAGGCGGCACTACAACCATGTAAAACATTCAATTAAACAAATTTAAAATGTTGCTTAAGTAAAGTATTACCAAACTATAACTATGTCAAAACCTGGTATATGGTGGACCGTCTATAGTTAAAGAGGAAAATTGTGTTATAGGGATTGTCAGTGAAAGTGTCTATAATGTAATATTTGTACTAAAGTGGCAGGGATATAACTGTATACAAAATGTATTACATTTCAAATGAGCGGTGCATATTTCAGTAAATTTATATAATTTTACATACAATATTATTTATATTACTTTGAAAAATAATGTAAATCACTGCTTTTCTCCATCCAGACCACATTAGATCAAAAACACTATAGTTAGACTTGTCAAATCTGGACTAAATCAACAAGGAGATTACAGAAATTCATTAAAACAATTTCAGAAACCTGATAGATATTTCCCTCTGTGGACTGAGTGGAGTAGTAGTAGTAGTAGCGTGGTAAAGAAACTGTAACTTGGGTAAACTATTGCCTACTACAACCAGAGCAGATATACTGTCTACTGTAATTGATTTAGGCAGCGTGTGACGTGGGTGGAGTTGTGGTCACTTCAGTAGAGCCAGTTGCAATGAGGTGCATCCCCAAACCCATGCGAGACAAAGTACATTCCTGCATTGCATTATTTTCAAATAAAGACGAGGGGGGAGGAATGTTCTGATAGGGCCGATGCACTAACCCAAATCAATCCCATGTGTAGTTTTGTTAGTGGTATGCTAATGATTGTAGTACAGTGAAACCCTGGAAATGCTTGAGGGAAGCTGTGGAAGAACGAAAAGGGGATCTTTGAACAAAATGGACCACATTAGCATTGTTTCTATTTTGTGTTTGACACAGAAAATATTATTTGTCAGTCGAAACGTTTTACTGAGGTCAACCTAAGATATGTTGAATCTTTAATGAATCCCACGTGGAAACTGTGTCATCTCAGTAATGAATAATGCAGGATAGATAGCAGCAAAGAAAAACACAGTACAAATATGAATCCACGCGGCAAATGGATATCAAACAACTCCCACGTTGCTTTATAAACCTACTGAGATTAATACAAACAAATGCAGAATATTTATGACAAGTAAATGGACCACAAATATGAAATATATACATTATTTAAATATGTGGAAATCAGCTGCATGCGCCGTTTCTGTACTCAGGAGACTTGTTGTTAGTTATACTGCAGTGCAGATTGGATAATGACTTGCAGATTCCCATGTTGAGAGAGCAGTGGGACTATTAACCTTAAATGCAAGCCACATAGACACACACGCGCTCGCACACACACACACACAAATAACTCTACATTTCTAAAACGCATATCAAAATAGAAATCCCATGCCTCCCGGAAGGAAATAGCACATATATAATGGAGCACAGATGAGGATGATAATGAAATCGGGCCTCGCTGCAGTGTAAAGAGATCCAGAGAGGACAATCAGATCCGTGGCTGGACAGCGGATGTTTTTGTTGGATTTTGGTTGTGCTTGATAGACATCTTTAATAAGCCTGTAAATGTGTTGGCCTTTTAAGCTTGTTGTCCCTTTGAATCATTTACCAGATAAGCATGTTTAAAAGATAAAAAAAACCCATCTCCTTATCTAATCATCTTTGTTGTCTTTATTACAACTTATTATTATTATTATCTCATGTCCTCATGAATCTTTACAATACCCACAGATATGATCATTCTGTCAAAAATTTCAAAAAGTATTCAGTACAGGAATGAGAGCATCAGTGTCAAAGTGACAAATATTCAAAGGTTACATCTTTTTTTTTTACGACTGAGTCCAGGTGATATCCAGGTGTTCCTCGGAGGCTGTCATTCTTCATAAAAATAAACACATCCTTGAAACAACGTGCAGTATATCATATTGTACTCTCCTTCTGCGCTGCTCTAGCTCCACGCTGCCTGTCTCTCCTCTGGGTTTAATAACAATCAAACCAAATGAATGCTTCTTTTTTAAGGGAGGCATTTTCTTTTCTCTGAGTGGAAGGCATAGGTCATGGTCAAGCAAAGGAGAGAAAACCTCCCTGAGCTGAGCTGAGCTAAGAGGGCTGTAGGTCAGAGGACAAGGTCTTCCTGAAATAAAGTAAGTGTGAGAGAAATACCAAGCTCACAGTTAAAGCAATATATTAAACACACTGTATGCTCACACTGAGTTGCAGAAAAGTCCCCAACTTGAGATGCAGCCCATGTGTTAGAAACAGGATCTGGCTTTCAGAGAAGTCTTGAGAGGTTGAGGATTTAAAAAAAACCAACAAAAACAAACATATTGCAATAGTTCAGAGGTCAGAGACTGGTGGACATCCAACATGATAATCTGTCCTTTCTCCTACAAGATCAACCATCAGTCAGCATACTCTAGTGTTCACTGACTCCCACACACAATCATGTAAACCCACACTTGAGTTTACATGGCCTGAAGCTGGAAGCCTGAAGTGGTTCAGAATATATATTTTTGACTTTAAAATGATTTTCAAGTTGTCAAGATCAAAGGCTACTGACCTGCCAAACAATAAATCAACCAGAGACATGCTTCAATACGTTTAAAAAAACGTTAGAAACAACTTCAGAAAACTCCTCAACCTCTGCATCCTGTATGGCAGTTACACCAGGAAGCATCATAACTGTGCAGAGTTAGGCTAATAACTTTATTTGCCAATTTTCTCTTGTAATTGTTGTTTAGATGATGTTAGATAAGGTGTTCGTCTGCAACTTGTGTGATTGCTTCTGTCTTTTTTCCTCCTGGATCCCACTCTAGTGATGTAACTGCTTCACCAGGACTTAGCCATGAATATATAAATATATGAATATATGAGAAACATTTTTTTTCCTTTTAGCTTCCTGTTTCTGTTTTTTTTTCTTTTTATGTAAAGAGAGTTTATTGCTATGTTCACATAACAGTCTCAGCATCTCCTTACACAACACCTGTTTCTGTATGCTGTTGCTCACCCAGCCTTCAGGTCTGATCTGACCGACCCTGGTCTGCATCAGAGTAAAAAACACAGATACGTTTTCAGTAGAGAATTGAAAACTCTCCAAAAATTCTCAGCACTTGAGAGACGTCTATCACAAGCATAAACCTCCCTTATGTTGCAGCAATCAGGAGTTGAGGTCTGGGAGGGTGCACCACACTGTACAGATCTGTACAGATCTGTCTTTGACAGATATATCAACGTGCATGAATATGTATGTCCATGAATGTTTTTTTTGACTTAATGTTAAGTAAACACTCCCAGGCATTTGTGATGTTTTCATTCACTGTATTGACCTGTGCAAGAAACACATGTTGAGAGGACATGAATGAAGGATATCATTTCATCCCACTGAGGTGCCACCCTGATGTTTTAAATGAGCATGCGAAGGGATCATAGTACAGTATGTGGGTTGGACTATAGTGTTTGAGTAGTGCATTCCACAGTCAGGCTTTAGAATAACATTCCCTTCATGTACGGCTACCGGCACAAATAACTCCAAGTGCCCCATCGGTTAATGATACAGGCCTATGGACTCACACTGTCAAATATAGCACACATGTGATCAGTATGTTCACCAACACGATCATGCGTCCACTCAGTAAACACAGTACGTGTAAAGAACATACACACTCGCTCACACACACACACACCACAATGTAACTTCCTGCACTCGAGGTTTTTTCTCTTTTTTGAAAATGTCCAAATGCAAAAAGACATGCAGACATCATTTAGTACATAAAACTACTGTAAACTGAAAAATATATGCAATTACATTTTAGTGTCCTTTAAAAAAAAAAAAAAAAAAAAAAAGCAAATATCTGAACTTAACCATTTTCAAAACAACAAAGTAACTCGCGTCCATCAACATTTTCTCATCAACAGCCGAGTCTTGTTTGCAATATATTGGTATATACAGTATTAGTATACATGCTGTATCTACCAATATACATGCTGTATATTGGTATATACAGCAGGTATACTAATACTAATACAACACCCCCCCTACCTGAACTCCCTAGCAGATAAACAACGACTAACCCTGCTGTTACTGCCAGGCAGGAAATCTCAATCCAAACTCTCCTCCTGTGCTTTTCCTTCTGTGGAGGAACCATAAAAAAAGGAACCAAACAGGATCCGGTCAGCAGAATCCTTTTCTGTCTTCTTTTCACTCTTCCGAGAGTACTTATGTCTCTCAATCCTTCTCCAGCTTCTTCTCCAAAAAGATGTACTGGATTGCATTAGATTGCACGTGTTTTCCTAATAAAGTGCTGAGTGTACTGTATGTTACTATACGCACTTATTCTTATGCTTTATGCTGCACCTTTGGACAAAAGCATCTGCCAAATGAATACATGTAAATTTAATAGAACTGTGAGCATTATTGTCACATAGAGAAATATTGTGCCATGATTTATTGTTACACCCCAGTTGATATACAGATGACTAGTGCCGGGGACCGAGCTGCACAATTAAAACTCTCCTCTGGGTGCCTATCACCAGTTTATGTGACTCTGACCACCCAGGTCACACCTAGGTCACTGCTGGCATCTTTTCTATACTGATATCTCTACACAAAATGAATAATCAACAACTTTTCAATAAATAAAAAAAAAGCACATCAACATATCAGGAAGTAGAAAGGGCGATGGACATCCTGTCTGGTGCACAGTGTCCTAAGGTCTGCGTAAATCTGATGGTCAAGTTTACTTTGGGGAGGATTAAGGATGAGAATGTTTGCTCTCTCCCTCTAAGCATGCCTAGAGTCCTTTAGTGTCTCCACTCGCGCCAGTCGACGTCTCCTGATGCCAAGTCTCCCTGCGGCTAACAGCTCAGACGAAAAACTGGGCACCACAACATCTCTGATGTCTGGAGTAGGCTGAATAGTCTCTTAATACCAGGTTGAGTATCATATAAAAGATCCGATTCCCAGGCAGACTTAAACTCGCTAATGCTTTCGACACAACGCGCATACTCGCACCTGTGCAAACACACACTGAGCACACATGCACATAGACTTAAAGAGGTCAGCAGTCAAAACTAGATGTTCAGCCAGAGACCACAGAGAAATTGTATCATGGATCCTGTAAAAAATGGTTTTTATGACCTAGGACACTGGCAGCAAGGCAAGCAGGAGTTGGATGCATGATTATAATCAATGTCTTTTTTTCCCAAGCTGTAATGATGAGTAAATGTTTTAGAAAATTGCTCCATACTTAGAATTCAATTGTTTTTACTTAACCACATGAGCAAATTATCTCCTTATTATCTCAAGTTCTCAGACTCCTAATCAGCTGACTCAACTAACAAACGAGAGTGCAGTTTATGAAGTACACTAACAAGCTGGAAGCTAGTAGGTTTTCTCGTTTGTGTTTGTGTGTGCGCGCATGTGGCGCGTGTGTGTGTGTGTGTCTGTGCATCATTTAAGTTGTTGTAATATTGAAGAAGGGAACATTGTTTATCCTCTTCCTTCTCTGTGGACCAGATCACTTATGATGAGGAGCAGTGGTGAGTATAAGATAACAATGTGTTTCTTGAGGTTTAAACATAACATAGTGATGCAGCCAACTTACGTTGAAAGCATTATAATGAGGAAGGAAGATACGTATATGTATATGTTGCAGCAAGAGCGTGTTGTGTGTGAGTGTAGCAGTGCATGATGTGAGTTGTCTGTCTGAACTACCTCCGTTCATGTCAAAATGTTTTGGAATGAATCAGATTGCAAATGTCAACATTTCTCTTAAAGACACTCGTTTTTCACTCTTCTGGTTGAAATGTTCAAGTCGGTTGCACCTCTGATCCACCGCATCCAATAATAAGGGTGTGGGCGTGGTCAGAAGAAGTGTGCTCTGTTGTACCTGTAACCACACCTAACTGTGACTTCACTTCATCACAGCAAGGTTGGAACCAACAAAAACTATTACTGACCATGTTGATCATTGATTGTTTTTTATGATGCTCTGTTATGATGTTGGATATCTCACTGTGCTACATCAAATATACTTTACCTTGTGGTGCATGGATAAGCACATTCACAGCGCTCCAGTAAAAACCACCATGGCTTCAGGAACGCATAGTCACTTCAGCAACCACGAGAGAAGCATGCAGGTCTCTTCTCCCCTCAGTCATGTGAAATCCCTGTTAAAACTTGATAAATGTGCCTTGTTGTTGTTCTCTCAACCCTCAAATACCTCAAAACACCTGCTTCTACTCTCACCAAAACCTCAAATACCTGCCAAGTCTGTGATGGGATCTCTCCTGTAACAGAGAGTGGAACATGAAAATGTTTCTTAAAGGATAGGTTTCAGACATAATCAGTCCAATACTCCTAAGCCTGAATATTCCTCCTGTCCACAACTACAACATGAGAGATGGGGACAGTGCACAAATAAATTTAAAAGAGCAGGGGATTTGACACTAAAAAGGTTTTTTATATATCCAAAGTAATACAGGGAAGAGATGAATCCTACTTCATGTGGAGATATGAATGGGAATAGGGAAATCATAATATTTATCTCAAACACATGGTCTAACATATTTCATGTTAGCCATTGATCTTCTTCTTCTTCAAATCTGTAAAGTCTTAAGAGAAACAACACAAGATGCAGCTGCTGCTTGGTTTTTTAAAGAAGTGCAGTATTATATCCTAATGCAATAAGATGTGCATTGTGCGCGAGAAGAGGAGGGGTTGTCTGTCAACACATTAGGACACGGCAAATACCCGAATGATTATCGGATGGAAAGAAGGTACGATGCTGCCCATTTTTATTTTCTACAACACACACACAGACATAATCCAAAACAGAGCCAAAGTACGCTTTCCCAAGTGTCCCAACTCTTAATACTTTGCTATGTCATTGACACTGACACAACAGTCCCATTGTGGAGCGGAGAGGCAGACTGTCTGCGTTGTACTAATGTTGACATTTCACAGAGATAACAGCAGTGTTACTGTTACACAGGGATCAAAGCGCCACAAAGTCCCTTCATCGCCGACTGTACAACGTTCTCACACAATTACACGAATAACTGCTGAAAAGTATCACTCACACATCGCTTGAGAACCACAATCATTGTGATATGAAGTATAATACAGTACAGTGAGTTAAACTCCACATATCGATAGAAATAGTGGTCAGAATGGATGGTCCTCCACTTTTGAGACAGAGAAAGACAAAGTGCATGGTGGGAAAAAAAAACTGGGCCTCAAAGCAAGAAATTCAAAAGCCTGCGTAACTAGCTGACAATCATTTACAGTCGCTCAAGCACCACGCTAAATGATTTGCAGTGGATCCAGTTCAACTATCCCCTCAAGCTCCTCATTTTTGCACAGTGTAGCAGTTCTAGTTTGAATGAGAAGATTCTTGAGGATGGATTTCATGGAGTGGAGTTGGTTATTCCCATTCACAGTCATTTCCTGGCCTTTCATCTCCCTCTCTTCCAAGCATCCATCTCTGAAAGAATGCAGTCTGGAGTTAAATGTCTGCTGAGATGAGAAAGGCCCTACACTGAAACACACAGATAGGAGGGGGTAGCAGCAGAAAACGTCTTCTATTTCCATGACAAGGAACATGTCAGTACTTTTAATACATAAGTCTTACAGTACTTGGTATCAAAAAAGATGCAAAAAGCAACCAAAGTGTTTTTTCACATGCTGCTAAAATGGAATTTCTCAGGAAAAATGGGTGACATGCAACACACACATCCACAGGAAACATAAAAGTCAGGATGCAGAATGATGACATGTAGAAAAGTTTTATTTCAGTTCTGAGCGTCTTTCCAGAAACATCTGTGTCTGACTCAAATCTTGGTCAACTAGTATGCCGGTTTGGCAAATGAGAGCTATGAAAACTGTTCAATAATGGGACTGCATGTTGTGGAACGGACAGATGGAGGAGAGGCGGAGGACGGTTCTGGCTGAGTCTGCTGCTTTCTGCTCCATAAATGACACAGATGGCCGCGATTGCTTGCTGAAAGTGAAGCAAGAGACACACGCGAATACGGTCTCAAAATAGGTCTGAAAACATTTAAAAACCGATCACGTCTTCAGTCATCTACTATCTTGTGATCGAGTTTTAGAATAGTAACATTACATCAGTTATTGCTAACGTTTGGATTGTTTGAGAAGAAGAACTTTTGCTAGCAGCTTGGCCTCAGCATTTGTCCATCTGTGGGACGATCGGTCGGTCCACCAATCTGATCCAGATTTAAATATCTCAACAACTATTGGATGGATTGATTCATGTTTCCCAGAGAATGCATCCTACTGAAATTGGTGATTACTTGACTGTTCCTCTTTTTTTTTAACAATCCGATAGATCATTTCGCTTCAGACATTAATATCCCTTACAGGATTACAAATTAGGAGATCATCATTATCATCAGGTCAAATATTATAATGGGTCCAAAATAACAAGAAGGATTTTCTTATCAGCCTCATCTGTACTTTTTGTTTAGTGCTAATTAGGCTTTCTAATTCAGAACGACACAGTCCCTCACACACTCCCAGAGTCCTAGTTCACTCTCCATAACCTGCAGTATGAAGCAGCTTCAAGCATTTGCTTTGAGCTCAGGTTTTGCAACACCCTGGCCTTTAGAGACCACGAGCTAAAATTAAAATGGGCAGAATCAACAGAACCCGGCCTGTATGTGTAAAACCTGCAAAAACAAACCTGGACAGGGTACACACCATACTCATGCATGTATAGTACTGCATGTCTTGAAAACAAACACGAGGCTAAACATAGGAAAAGGTTATTTCTCTCAATTGTGAGTTGAAACAGGCCTGTATCCAAAAGAGCTCTCAGTAGTTTTCCAAAAAAAAAAAACCTTCCCTTGTTAGGAAGAGGCGAAGGAATTTAGGTGTTCTGTTTATATCATGAGGAATATCTCTGACCCAAAAAACCTGAACCCTGCGCAGAAAAGCAGACGTTAGGGAAGAAGTCTTTGTCATGTCTTTCTCATTGCATGTTCCTTATTCGTCCGTTCTGTAGAGTTTTTCCTACAGCAGTGATCATCATCGTGAATGTCTAGTTGATGAGTATGTGAATGAGTAACAGGTTTCCTGCTTTTATGAACAGATATCCTGCAGCCTCAGGAATCCCCCGGTCCCATGGCATGAGCCTCCCAACAACCTCCCCCAACCCCCCCACGCTGACACAGAGCTGAATCAGTTGTCTGCCACCCGGCCCCCCAGTGTTTCCACTAACGTCACCATACATGCGCAACTCTCAAAAAGACAGATGTGAGATCATGAACTGGACTATTATAGCATCCTACGATCTATGAATCGTATGATCCGGATATCACAACTAGTTCGGAGCCAATATACAGTTTTACACTGTCAGTGTGATGTGGAAACGTGAGGCCTCCAGTACACACATGTACACAGAGAATAGACTCTACAGTGAAGTAGCAGGCAACTTGTGTCCAGCAGTTCAACTTTTAAAAATCTATATTTTTACATATCCATAGATTCTGGAGTAATTTTAAGAATTTCCAACTATGTAATTGATGTTTTTAGTGGGGGAAAAAAAATGCATCAAACACACAAATTATTATTCAAAGGAAATGTGACGTCCGCATGCCAGCAGCTGTTAATCAAACGCAGGCGCAGACACACCTCTCCAGCAGCTGAGAGGAAATTGAGCATTTCCAATATTTACTCAAAGACCCTTTATTCTTCCTTTTAATAATTAAAAACAATAAATAAACAAATTTAAAAAAAAACACTGACATTATTTTTTGAGTGCAACTAACATGATTTCTGTTAGATATAACAAATGCACAGTGTTGCAACTCTGAACAAAACCTCTTTGTTATATTAGTAAGTAGTTGGCTGACTGACAGGATTCTGCCTGTAAATAAGAGTGTTTGGATGTTACTGGATTTTAGGGTTTCATTTCTGTTTCTGTTTTGTTCTTGTTCTTGTTCTGTAACTTTTTAGCGAGGCTAGTTGTTGTTTTACTATGTTTTAGCCAAGCCAGACTCGACATTGCATAGAAATAGAAATGTTCTGCTTCTCATCAAATTCTTTGTAAAAACTAATCGACTTTCCCAAAAATGTTTTAAGTATTCTTTTAACCATTTTCATTTCGTACAATGAGACAGTGCATAATGACAGCCTGTCCTACCAGAATATTTTCCTGGCTGGTTTCTTGAAATAGTTGAGCAAGCATAACACCCACACAACCACCCACACACACACACACACACACACACACCTGAACTTATGCTGAAAGGTTTCAGCACTGGCAAAGACAGGGAGCACCAGGTTTTTGAAGATTGTGTTCTTTTCACAGACACAATCACAGCTCGTATTCAAAAAAATAAAAATGTGAGAGAAAAAAAAAGAAGTCTGTAATAGATGCACACAAAGACTCTAATTTATTAAGATAGATGCACTCTAAACGCACACACGCACAAGTGCTACAAGTTCATGAATAATTTATAATACACACTGTTGATCTCTGCAGGATCTCTGTAATACAAGTTATGGTTTGAAATCTGGGATACATCAGTGTGTGTTTTCACATACACACATACACACACACACTGTTTCAAGGCCGAGAAACAGCACGTGTTACTGTGAGTAAAATATGCAACACTGCCATCTCTTGGCCACGCTTAGCAAACACATTGTAGAACTTGCTGAGCTTTGACTTTTTGACTTCCAGTGTGACCCTGGCCAGACAAACCTCCAATGACCAATCTGTTTAAATGCTACGAGTAGCCTGCCGCCTCTTGGTGATACTAAGAATTAGACTCCTACTACTTGGCAGATTTGTCCTTTAATGACATGCAGACACAAGAGGGAGCTATTAGTCCAGTAATTGACCTGGAGTGACCTGATAAATTGCTGCTGGGCTTTTCTATGAAGACCTTCTTCAGTTCAATCCTGGGTAATTATTAGACAAAGTGTAATACTTTGAGGATCATTTCTACATATTCTACCGATCATATTCTATACAACTAATCATCTGTCCCTTGTTGGTGCATGGTCTGCTTTAGTACACAGCCGCCTTTGCTCCAGTACAGGTCCATGAGAGTGTGTACAGTGGGATAAATAAATTAGTCATGCCTCAGAAGCCTATTATTCCGTTTTTCAGCAATTCATCGGAGTATGGGGTTTTTAATTAATTTTTTCATGTCCTTGAAAGAGTCCTTCAGCCTTCAAAAAGCCGAAAGCTTTTGACCAAATAAATCAACAGGGAGAAGATGGATGTGACTGGAAAATGATCACATAGAGCTTCTGTGATGGTAGCTCATTTTTGTGGTAAACCCTGCAACATCACAAAACAATTTCCTTTTCTATTTATTTGATTTGATTATATAAAACAGATCATTTCAGTATTTTACAAGGGAAATGAAGGAATATATTAGAGCAAAAGATATAGTAATCAATTTTTTTTTTTTTGAGTGGATACAGATACATTTTCATATCGGGGTTAGGTTTCCTAGGTGGTCCCGACCCCTGGATTCTTGCCAATCCATGACACAGTTCAGGAGCATTAAATGGAAATTGTCTTTTTCTTATCTATACCTCACTATTGCACTTTTACTCGATCCCTCTCAGATGTGTTTTGTGTAACAGAATTTTGCCTCTCTTAAACTTATAAAAATTTTCTCTCTTTTGATTGAAAATAATAATAAAAAAATAAAAATAAAATAAAGACATCACCAGTTTTATTCTCAGCTGAAGCATTTTAAAATTAGGAGAAGGTGGAAATCAGTGGAAACAAAGATGTTAGAGAGGGGAGGGTAAAATTCATCCATCGTGTCTGTTTAAGATTTATTTGTTTCAGTCAGTGTCTCTGTTCCCCCTGTACCCCTGCATTCCCCAGCTCTCCCTTCTGTTGCCTCTCCAGCAGCCTTCCGCCCCTCCTTTTTCCTGAGGGGCCTGCAGTCAACTTTGACCTGCACAAAGAGCTTGTTAAATGTCTGTGTAATTCCTGTGTCTGTGTTTGCCGGTGTGTTTTTATTCACTGTTTTTTTTTTTTTTTTTGCCAGTGCCGTGTCCGTGTGTGCATGTGTGTAATCCTCAGGAGACATCTTGTCTTGACCCATCAAATCAACCTGATTGATCACACTGCCTAAAGGTTTAAATCACTCAACAACAGGCTTTTTTCTAAAAAACCTGGGCAGCCTCTTTCAGTCAGATCAATACTCTCAACAAATCTCACCATCTGACGCTTTTTTTGTCCTATTTAAAATACCGAACCCATGGGGAGGTTTACAGCAAAATGAAAATTATGAAGTCCAAGTTTCTAGGAGTGCCAGCTGTGGCAGCCCCTTTGAATAAAGACAGATGATCCAGAGCAGTGTGATGCTGAGTGACTGGGATTCACAGACATGCCCGTCTCTTCCTCTCAAGCCTGGTGCTCACCTCAGCATGGAATGCAGAGGAATGCTCTTCGGTTCTCATGGCTTACAACCCAGGATATGAATCAACTCGCCCATAAGAGGATGGGGAAAGTGTATGCATTTATGCACGTCGGTGAACAGAAATATAAAATAGCTGGGATGTTGATAGTCATCATTTGAATGAGGACAGTGTTTATGATATGGCAGAAATATGTGGTGGAACTGTTAAAATAAGCTTGTTTGTGCAGGCAGCACAGATACATGTAGAGGAGCATGTGCGCCGTGCACATTAGGCAAGCAGATCAGAGATGTGGGTTTGAAGACGGTGGAGGTTGGTGGTGCTATAATTTAGTTAAAAACAATGATTTCAAATATATAAAATCTGGCAGTAGAATGAAATGTGTGTGTAGGCTTTGACATGTGATACTTCAATATTATCTCTGAAGGAATCGTATCTTGATGGTTCATTCATTGCATTCAGTGTGTTATATATTGTCTATAGCATGTATGCTCAGACAACACACCCTGTAGAAATAAAGGATAAATAAATAAACAAAGCTAACTGCAATTAACCAATCAAAATCAATCAACTAAGTTTTAGTTTTACAGTAGAACACAATTTATTTCTTTATTTTAACAGTAATATTGATTTCAACCACATCACGCAACCTAGTTACTAGAAATACTTGTAAATGAATAAAAGATATCAAGTGTCAATTTATTTACTTTATATTAACATTGGTGACTTTTTTTTTCCAGTCAAAAAGCCTGTGAAAGTGAACTGTAATAATCAAGCTAGTCTTTCTAGCCTTTCTCTAAGTGTTTTGTTCCTGTCATCAGCTTTATGTGAACTTCAGGGAAATTCAAAGATTGTCTCTGTGTTGATGGGAGTGGGTGGTCCATTTTGACAAGATTCTCATGGTTCGCATAGGATTTAATGGCCTGACAGACAGAAACTGACAACCTCTAGTTAGTTTACAACCAGATCTGTGTGTTCTGCATTTACCCTAAGGCCACATACCAAGGTGTGTGTGTGTGTGTGTGTGTGTGTGTGTGCGCGCGCATTCACCCACTGTGCCTGTGAGCTGTGGGGGTTTCTGCCAGACTAATGTTATCTAAACTACCTCAACAAGCTTTTTGTTTTGAATGGGCAGGACCTAGATAGGATCGCCTTAGTGCATACATTATCACCCATCTGTACCCTTCCTCATTATATAAGGAAGGAATGCAGGGTGGTGCCGCGGCTTCAGAGGATAATAACTCGATCCTCTCTGACGTCTACAGATCTACACAATTAACTTTCAAGTTACGTTGACCAGCCAGTAAAGGTGCTGTTATTTTGACAGATATGCACTAATGCACTGATGAGTTTCCTGCTGAATCGGATGCTCGTATTCAAAATGCAATAGCACACAGGACACACACACACACACACACAGGTTGTGAGATGAAGCCTTTATGAACTGCAACCAAGCACCCCAAGTCAAAGGTCAAGCTACTGATTTGGCCTACGCTCCACCCTATCCACACATGGAGCCCTCCCCGCTCGCCACACTTCAGAGGGAGAGTACTGAACATATCATGACCTGACAGCCCCATTCACCACCACACTGGTAAACACACAGGGTGCACGAGAGATGACCCAACCCCAATAATATTTTCACCATGATCACTCTCCTTCGCTGAAATCTTTAAAACCTTTCCATTTTTCATTTCCGCACATCTTGCCTTTCTTACCTCCCTTCATCTCCCCCTCTTTACCCCCTTGTTTGTCCTTCCCCCCCTGTCTCCCCCCCCCCCTCTAATAGCTGGTGGAATCCCAGCTCCATCCACCTAAGTGTCACTGAAGAATGTTCCATCATTTAAACGGGGGAGAATGCTCCGCTAATATATAACCAATTACACTGGTCACATTTCCTGTGTCTCCTTTGAGCTCTCTGCAGGCTCAAAGTGCCAATCAGGCCTGGAATGCCAGAACATGGCTCTTATTTGCCAGGGGTCAGTAACCAGTAACCTCACATTCTAAAGACCATTGTTCCCATGGCCAGAAAACTCAGAGAGGCACACATACACATCCAGGGTGAAAGACACACACACAAACCCTGGCCCCTAGAGGCCCCACATCAAGGGCCCGCTCTGTTTAAACAGCATCCGCCTGCACAGCCACCCGCCATGAAAGGGATTAAGCAAGGTGTGTGTGTGTGTGTGTGTGTGTGTGCTTATATATGAATGTACACTGCAAAAAATGTCCATGTTAATACCTTATGTGTCAGGTATTGGGCATATTTACGGAATTAAAAAATGATATTAAGTGCAAAACAGAGACTGAATTTGTACTCAAACTGCACAAAGCAGCGGCAACAGAGCAATTATGACTTAAAATACATGTTGCCTTTATTATATTTCCAAGAGCAGAACGCAGGAGACGTGAATCACTGTGAATGAGCTCTTGTCAACGTGTGTGTGCTAAAAAAAACAGGCTCTACTATCTCAGTATCTCTCTGAGCCATGCCACTCTGTGTTGCGGCTGTTTCTCACCCATG
The DNA here is from genome assembly GCA_036937835.1 of Pampus argenteus. Taxonomy (NCBI): domain Eukaryota; kingdom Metazoa; phylum Chordata; class Actinopteri; order Scombriformes; family Stromateidae; genus Pampus; species Pampus argenteus. Next base: position 16,395,292 of record CM072872.1, on the reverse strand, counting down.
CACTCAAGGGGATGCAGTTGATGTCCAAAAGTATGTGGACACCCAAACATTACACCTAAATGTGATTGTTGACCACCTCATTCCAAAACCACAATGACAGCCTCCTTTCTTCTGGGAAGGTTTTCCACTAGATTTTGAAAAACTTGGCTCCAGGGATTTGTTCTCATTCAGCCACAAGTGGCATTAGTGTGTCGGGGCGCTGATGTTGGGTCATGGTGCTGGCTACGCAGGACAATTGATATCTTTCCATGTCTTTTTAATTTGTATGGAGGCTTTTGTTAGAAAATGAAGCGCTGTGTACCTGGGAGTGAAATAAGTTCAGAAAGAACAGAAATTCCACTTTTTGCCTTCGGATCTTGCGTTATGCTGTTGATGGTTGAAGGAAATAAAGAATTCAAGTCTTTACCCCGGAGGTACATCAGAGCCTACGACCAGGGCCGAGGTAATGTTATCTGCTGATCCCTCACAGCACCTCTGTTGTATTTCCTTCTCTGAAGTCCACTTCTATGAATCCATCACATCCCACCATTTCAGATGTGTATCCATACTTGTTGTATTGATCAGACTCTGACCAAGACATTGTACACTTGTGTATGTGCTGTGTCCTCTTATAATATATTATAATATACCATAAGGCCAATGATCTAAATAAGACGCTGTGTTTCTTTCTTCTTTAACGTATTTATTTAACGATAAATATTTTTAATATTTTTTTTTTGTCCAATAAAAATCAGGTCTAATAATAAACTTTTATGTCAAAAACAATCTATATTTCCATGTTCTCTTGTCTGGTCTGTATCAGAGGATATCGATGATTCTGCAGCCATGTTAAATGTTGCACACTGGTTTGATGGAACTGGAGTCTCTTATACAGTGTGAATCTGTGAACATGGCACTAAAGCAAATGCACCAATCCAATTGGATGTAGTTGTATTTGCACTCTGGGCCAGCCATACCATGAATGATTGGATTTCTTACGCCTTTTTATGTCTCAATACAAGCATGCACACACATGCACATACTCACACAGTCTCACACAGGTATGCAGTCATGTTAAGAGAAACCTGACCTACCTGACGGATCGAAACTACTCCTACGCCACTCTATTAACCCTTGAATGTTCGGCGTGGGAAACAATGCCTTAGCATTACTAGCTAATTCATGCTCAAATACCTGAGATGGATGGACGGCTGTATGGATAATGGATGTATACCCTGATACACGCTGACACAGCCTTGAGAAGAGACAGAGCATAGACAGACGAGAGGTTCCATATTAGGAAGAAAAGGTGAGGCGTAGAAAAAAGGAGTGAGGAAAAGGTTGTAAATAAACCTCTTCTCATTTGTTCCCTCTGCTTTCCTTCTCCTGCTTGCCTATAAGAGATATCTGAGGCCAAAGGGCAGACAGGCTTTTCAGAGAAACATGATTGCAGCCTTGTTGCGAAAGGCCTTTCATTTAGAAATATGTGACTTTCTGTTAGAGGAAAAAGCTGAAGCATTCCTTCTCCCATCACTGCTTTTCTCCACAAAACAAAACCACAGCGGAGAGAGACCTTGTGCCTCTGAAAAAGACCTTTTAAGACACTTGTATTTTCAAGGCCCTGCCTTGAAAGGCAGTGGGTTTATAGAAAAAAAAAATCAATCCATAAATCCTTTTTTTTTTTTTTTTTTTTTTTAACAACAATAACATTGTAATTCTGCTTTTTATGTTGTATATATAAGGGGCATATATTTGATTTACTCTCTGAAGTTATAAAAAAAAGAAAAGTCTTTTACTCCTTTAGTTTCACAGCAAACTGCTGTGTCATACTTTGGCCTTAACCATGCTCAGCACAGGCTGCTCTGTTATTTTGGCCTCACGTACTTGGAGGTTATGTAGCTTAGGTCAATACCATCTACGTGTGACCAGTGTACCACAGGGTGATGTCACATGGCTTGTGAAAGTCCTCTTTGATGTCAGCAATTAGGCGGTTGAACTTTTAGCTAACCTCAAATCTCAGCCTACTGTTCCTGGCTCATGGGTTGCTAAGTTACCTCATGAAAAACATTCGATGTCTCGATCCTTATCAGTGACAGGGTGCCATACAGCGCATGAAAACGGCCCGCGCTTACGTCACGTGAAAGTGCCTTTCACGTGATATTATCCATAAATGTAGAGAGGCTCGAAAAAGTTACAGGATAGAAAGGAGAAGCAAAGAATCAAACATTTTTTAACGTAATTGAATTATTTTGAGTGAAGCGTGTGCTCTACATTCATATATTTTTCATTGTGAAGACTGAGCCCTGATCTCTTGGTGGAGGGCTATTTAGCTAATAAGTAAATATCACAGTCAAGGACATTTCACCCAGAAAAACCGGGTGCTTTAAAGCTGCTGCTCAGCACTTATTCGCATTACATTTCCCTGACAGTGTGCAGTATAAACACCGTGCGTGGGCTTGTCATGAAAGTTGTGTGATTTAGGCCACGCTGATAAGGTGGAAGACGAGAAGGCTGAGAGGGGAGGGACGTTACTTTGCGTGGCTTTATCACCTGTGTGTCCTTTGATACAGATCAAAGCTGCCTGCCGACTCCAGAGACTACGACGCTGAAAAAAAAATAACAAAACCCCCCAAAAAACGTTGCTTTCTGTTGAAGCTGCTGTAGATGGCTGCCGCTGATGGTGAACTTCAGCCAAAAGCTTCTCACTCCTGCCCTGTCACAGACTTGGAATGACTTGTAACGGTTGGGTAATGATGACTGTACGCCACACACACACACACACACGCACACACACGCACAGGGCAAACTGCAGGCGGCGTGTGTGGCGCGCAGCCTTTGGAATGATTTCTTTATTCACCTTAGTTCCTGAAGGTTTCTGGCACAGGTGTCAGATTTCCATATTAGGAACTTCCCTCATTTCTAGCTCTGTTTCGAAAAACCAGGTCAGAGTCCTTCTAACTGTCAGGTGAACTCCTCCAAATGCTGGCGTGTTGATTGTTGGTTGGAATCGAGGTTATGAAATGGAATCCTACTCTTTTCTCTTTCTGTGACGTTTCTATGGGAACCCCCTTAAAAAGAACTTAAGACCTTTTTCCAGGAAGTTACAACTCAGGTTTTGCAGTGTACTGCTTCTTATACCTGTGAGACATGGGTGTCAATGACGCAGTTTAAATGATAGGATAAATATGAGGTTCAGTTAGGGGATAATGACTTTCCATTACTCTGACAACCTTGTTAATCCATCTTAAACTTCAATGTCATTGTGTGCCTTTTCTGGGGAGTAATGTCAACATGCTTTGAATAGCAGAAACACTGTATGAATGTGTGTGTGTCTTCCCGCATGCGTATGTTTTACACCATCGCACATGGTTTGCTTTTTTAGCCACAGCAGCAGCCACCTCACCTGTACTAGTCAAACCTCATTCTGAATCCTGGAAACAAAAGGCAAGGACTGGAGTTTGCATTGACTTCAAACAAAGCGTAAGCGTAGCGTAATGAGAGTGTGTCAAAGAATGGCAATGACGCGTTGTATAAAATGTTTGAATGTTTTTCTAACTCATTAAACAATAAAAAAAACATAAAAATGTATCTGAACTGTCATTACGCTGCCCAATTCTAACACACGTATTTGCAGCACGGCGTCAGCTACAATGTTGTTTGGTAAAAGATTTGTTTCCAATAAAATTACAAACTTTTGAGATTTTCTTTTAAGGGAAAAAAAACCATAAATTTTTTTTTATGAACAGACTGATAGAGATTTAAATTTTATTTAAATAAAGGAACTTGTGTAAATCTGTGCTAGAAGTTGAAACTGGTGCAAAATGAGAGAACAAAATACATGAAAGTGGAATAAGAGTTTCCTCGCTAAAGTCTGTCAATAAGATAGATGTGCTCTCTCTCTATATATTTTTGTCCACTGTGGGCAGCACAGCGCTGGTCATAAAAATGATCTTTCACTTGTGGGACCACATTACCGCCAACACAGGATGCTGTCCTTTCTGACGGATCATCATGACACACTGCGGTGACTCACAACATGTGTCTCTGTTTTTGTTCCTCAAGATGAAGGAGAAAAAAAAAAAAAAACACAAAAGGCCTACTGACCATTTTCTGAAAACACCAGCTGTCAAGTGAACATGTGCGGGTTTGTGCACGTGTGCATGTGTGTGCAGCCAGGACACCGTCATCATCCAGACCACAGTAAATTAAATAGTAGCTGGCGGTCAGAGAGGAGGTAGGACTGGAGGCAGGTCATGGTAAATACCACATGACTCATGTACAGTTGGACACGTGGATCGAACAGATTTGACGTGTTCATCCGAATATATATTGTCAGACCTTTGCTGCATTTAGTTGATACGAGGCAACAGGAAGTAATCAGATAATGAAGTACTGCCTTTCTAAGCTACGTTACATTATGTAGAATATGATTTCATGGGGGCCATATGAATTTAAAGATACACTGACAAATGCAGCAGAGTAGTAAATGCGACATTATCCGGGCAGTCAAAATACTACATTGGTTTGTTATCATCTGTTCAGTCAGTAAAGAAATGACAGAGCAGTTGGATGTCAAGGAGTCAAAGACGGATAGTGTTAGAATCTATATTCCATGTAAATATTATATCAAAATCAATACAAACACATAAAGGAGCTTTTTTTTCTCTCTTTCTTTTGGTAGAGACTAGCTAATAACTAATGCACAACTGAACACTTCTATCTCTCGAGATAAAAAGAAATAAATAACATTCTTACATCAGTATTGGTGCAATATAGCTTCCAGCCACTAGGGGCAGCGCTGCTTCTGCACAGCTCTTCACTCTGTGAGTGAGGAAGAAATCTGCTGCCATATTTAATTGACTTTAATGGAAATCAGAGTAAGTGTTTTGGGTTTTTTTTGTTATTTTTGTTTGTCACTTTAGACCCTGCCTGATATTGTTTTTTTCATCTCTTGCCTTTTAAGACAGTAAGATGATTACCTTCACTCTGGTGAGTTCATGCTTGGTGCAGTGCTACACGTATTTGGAGCAAACTGTAACTCAGTGTTTGCACAGGCTGTGTAGCAAAAGCAGCAGCAGCAGCAGCTTCAGAGTGTGTTCAGACTATTGAGCGCAGGTCATTGCCATTTTGGCGGCGCAATACACAATCACTGTTGATATGCCCGCTTTTCACACACACATATAGCGCAAACTATATTGATTAAAACAAATGCTCTGCCGGAGTCGTAACTGGAAAACATGCCTGAAACACTTTCTGTGTAGACAAGCTGTAATTCCACTCTACTGCATAAAGGCACATTCTGACACTTTGCAAAATCCTTCATCTCACCAAGACTCACAAGAGAATATCAACATTTATGTTATTTATTTGTATTCATAAATAAGTCGAGGATATGTCTAAGTCTGATTCATAACATGTATCGTGGTCCTGGATTACTATCAAAAGAAAAGGAGTTTTTTTTATTTTTTTGGGTGTAAATTTACACGTAGTGGGATCATTATTTACATGGACCCCTTGATCTACATCATGCGCCCGTGTGTACAAAGAGGAAATGAAGTGAATCATGAGGATGTGGTGAAACGTGTGTTTACAATTTGGAGGTTAAGTTAATCAGCCCTGTGGATCACATACCCTTAAAAAAAAAAAAAAACCCCGTCAACATACAGTATGTTGTTTTTACCTGCATTTGCTGTCAACTCCTCAGTAATTATTGGAAGTTGGCATCAACCTAGATAGGTATTGCCACATCAGGTACGCCCACTGTGTTAACTGAACCTACCTACTGCGTGCTGTGGTTAAAGCTGGTGATTTTTTTTGACGGTTAATGTCTACATCTGTCTTCTTTTCCGCTTCTATCTCTCCATGTATCTCTCTCTCACTCTGCCTCTCTTTCTCCTTCACCATGTGTGGCTTAAATTACAAAGCTTTCACGCAGAAGTGACTCATGTTGGGAGAATGCGCTTCTTTTTTTTTTCTTTTTTTTTTTTTTCTTCATATGTCTTATTGCCTCTCAATCACACTCTCCCTCTATTTCTTAAGCTTTCAATATATTATTTTCTTCTCAGTTCCCAAGGCCATGTCAGTGTGTCTCTCTCCTGTGCTCTCTGTGTTTTCTCTGAGCGATTCAGCTGATGGAACAAAACACCTTTTTTTCATACCTTCCTCTATGCTGCAGCAGTCCTAAAGTGCATCTTTACAGACTGTAACAGCACATATCCTCATCCTACCTTTGCAACACCATCACCCAAATCACAGCGACTATTAGATCCAGAAGGGGACAGTGTTGTGAGATATGAGGGGTGGAAAGAAGAAGCACAGAGGTAGGGATCGGGAGAAAAAGGAAGATGGGCAGACATGAGCGGATGGAAATGGAGAGGAAGGGAAAATATAAAAAAAAAAGAGTACAATTAGTCATCGATTTCAAAGACAGCATATAATGAAACATTTCCCCCTTAGGTAAACCTGGTGAATGCAAACACGAATTAGCCACCCACGCTTACTCGGTGAATAAGGCTAAAAGAATGCACGGCAGCCCACTCATCGAACATCACAGAGCCACTCGCTCTCCCTCTCACTCATTTTCTCTCTCCTCTTTCCGCCGACACATCTTATAATGGGTTTCACCTCCACCACTCAAACACACACACACACACACACACACAAAAAAAGAAAAACATTCATTTGAAAGTAAAATTAAAACATTGTTTTAAAAAAGGTCCACGCCTGAGAAGTAACTGTCAGTTTTTTGTTTTTTTTTCCCCCAGCTGCTGGATTCATCGTCAAAATACAGTAGCAACACAATGACGAGGGCGTGACAACCTGGTGAAAGGGACTGTCGGTTTTGAATTCAATGAAAAGCACCATGTTTAATGGAAATAGAAGAATGTGCTTGGCGGGGAGGGAGACGCAATCCAAAGAAAGCCCCCCCCCCTCTATCCATCCCAAAAAAAAAAAAAGAAAAGATGTGTTGACAGCAAAGGCCACTAATGCTACACAACCATACAAAATGATGATGAAAATAAAAGTTGTGCAGGAGCACTGTACATCAATAATATAATAAATGAATGAAAGGAATCAGGCTGAGCTCACACAGAGAGTGAAAGGATTAGCACAATGATGTACAGAAACACATGTTAGGGTGCGTTATCCGCATCCACATGCATGCATAGTTATTATCATTATCATTATTGGATATTCACTTTTTTTACACTGATACTTACCTGAATGTGTTTTTGCTGTTACTGCAGCGACAAGCAAAATTTGCATTCAAGCATGCATTTTTCTCTTGGTGTCTCTCTCTCTCTCTCTCTCTCTCTCTCTCTCTCTCTCTCTCTCTCCCTCTCTCTCTCACGGCCTCTTTGATACACAATCAGTCACTCATAAAGTCATTGTAGTCTTTGCACAAGCTGACAATCAGCAAATACTGACTTGGGGGGTGGGGGGGGAGACAAAACAAAAGAGCGAGAAATTCAAAGGCAGAATTTCCCAAAACCACATAGGCGTTTTAGAGTGTCAAAAACGTCAAAACTGTGACAGAGGTTAAATAAATGACGGCTTTTGTGCTTGTTACTTGTGCGATTTTGTGTGTGGGCACAAGAAAAAACCCCAAAAATCTCAGAAGCAAAACGATGGAGCGACGGTGCTGCGATCTGTGCAGTGTAACGGGTGAGCCAGAGTCCTAACATCTGACTCACATCACACAACTGAAGGCTCTCAATTCTATTGCTATCTCTCTCTCTCTCTCTCTCTCTCTCTCTCAAACTCACACACACACACACACACACACACACATGCTCAGCTATGTCTGTTAGAGATAGGGGAAACCACAGTGAGTCAGGGACAAACCACAAGCACTAGTCAATCCTTTCACTGTGGGGAAGCACAGTGACAACATAGTGACCTTAAACATGCTGATGAGCTCTGCACACACACACACACACACACACACACACAGATGCATGACTGTATTATTATTGTACATGCAAATACATAGTCTCACCATTCACCTTTCCAAATAAATGCACTCTCAATCGGAGACCGACTAGAACTGTTTGTCCTCATAAAACGGCACACTCCTTGTTTGACTACAATATTACTTGTGAGAATATTCTCCGTTTCTTCCAAAGTGAGACTGTTAATTTGAGAGTTCTCAATGTACTCAGCTGCAGAAACTATGAACTCACTTTCCGTTTCCCTCCAACTTTCAATCTCTTGTTTTCAAGTAAGCTAATCAGCATCTCTTGCATTAGTCACCTCTTTAGCCTCTCGATCCCTCTCCCTTTTTCCCCGCCGTCTGCCTCCTGTTAGCGCTGGCACTGTTTGGCTGTGTAAGTGTCCTTTTGACTGTCATCTTGTCTGGGGCCTCAAAACACTTCTCCCGCCTCCACATTCTCTGCCTTAATGCGTATGAGTCAGGGTCTTAAGCGCAGCTTTTACAGTGGTAAGTGTTGAGGAAGGCTTTTTATGTGTGTACGTGTGTATCCGTATGCTTGTGTTTTGCATGCATTTGTGTACGTGTTTGAGTGGTGTGTGTGTGTGTATGTGTGTGTGCATGTCTGTTAATGCCAATGGGTACCATTATCCCCCCAGTACTTCATTAGAATTAAATGTCAGAGTGATTACCTGTGTCTGTGACTCACCTCTCAGCCAGGTGCTTTCTCTCTGCTCCCACATGCAACCTGCACATCAGGAATCCACAGCATGCAGATACTCACACACACAAGCAAACACACACACACACACATGCGCTTACACTCCTGACAAATTGGAGAAAAAAAAACGTGACATACCCTATGGCCAAACTGCTCACCCACAGATATACCTGACATACCACAAATGAATCCGTGCTATCATCACCTCATACCAACTAACAACAAGCTCATAACTGCTACCTGCTACCTCAAGTCCAGACTCATACCTTCATCTCCATCTTACCATTTTAACCCTCGCTGCTCCCATCCCATCTGTAACACTCTGACGTGGTGCATTTTTTCAGGCAGGCTTTGAAGTCCAACTGAAATCAAACTGCATTCTTTCGCAGTCATATGCAGAGAGAGAAAATGAACAAACCTCTTAGCACACGATCTCTCCACATCTCTATCACCTATGGGGAGCATAAATCGTATTAGGACTTGTATGTCTGACCGAGCAGATAAATAGGGAACACATACACAGGTACACCTGAAGCCCCTGTCAAATGGTCCAAGACGTCTGTAGTATTTACACTAACAAGTTAATAACTTTCAAGTAGAAAACGCATGACTACCATTTGATGAATAATAATTTACCGTAAACATTTTCAATAACTGGCACGCTTGCTGTATTATCACAGGTCCACCTTGTTATCATTTTGCTGCTTTCTGCATCCTGTCCTATCCGACCCTTGACAGTGTGGCCATTACTCGGCTGCACCAACTCTGCTCAACAGCATCCTCAGTTGACAGTACAATACACCAAATAATTGCCCCCACCCCCACCCCCACCCAATTTGTGGTGCCCCATCAAGGTGAGGATTATTATGAGATGTGTGGGGGTGGAGGGCTACAGGGTGACAGTGGTAGGTTGAGCTGAACTCAGAAGCTCTTGGCTAAGCGCCAGAGGAAGAACTGTCAGTGCAGAAGTCCTGGTAATTGACGATCAACAGCATTCCTGCTGTTAATATATCTCTCCTCTGCCTACCAACACTATGCCGCTCGGCCCAGCCACCTACGCAGACATAAGGCTGCTGTGTATCGAAGACCTTGAGCTCACCAATCCAATATTCTGCGGCTTTAAAAGAGCATGTTTTCACAGCTTCTCTCAGGCCCGATTTTTTATTTTTTTATTCCCTTTTACACATTTTGTCAGAAGCCTCATATTTCTTTCACCTCTTCAGAACCTTTCTTCGTGTTTAACCCTGGTACAAACAGTATAATTGAACAGGACTTAGGCACAAGGCTCACTATTCACACACACATGAATCTATTTTTTTTTGTTGTGTTAATCGGTGCAAATCGGATGCATGCAAGTCTAGAAAAAGGAGGCTGTGAGATCCGGGGAGTTCTTGTAGCACAAATGAGGCAGAAATATGCCTCCATTATTTCAAAACACATCATTGACTTTACATCTCTCTGCATGGGGCAATGTATGTCTCTGATCTCAGCGGCTTCATAAACTGCTTCCTGTAGCATTCACTGCCACGCACGCATCTGTAAGATTAATTATGAGTTGATGTACAATATATATAGCCCATTGCTTAAAAAATACGGCATGTGGTGTAAACATGCAGACAGGCTTTAGAGACATATACACATACAGTATGTGCTTCATGGTTAACACCCAAACACGATCATTTGTGTAGAATTTGCCTGACAGTTGTTCATCTTCATCGATGGCGTTAACTGTGGGAAACGTTGTGGAATTTCAACTATTTTAATCATGACTGATTTTATGACCTTTCTATTACCACTAAAAGACATAAACACACCCAGGTTTTGGGTTCATGTTGGAAGTAACATTGCCGGTGGGCACTTTTACTTCCTTTAATCTGTAGCCCTCAGTGCAGTGCACAGAGCGATATGTTTCTGTGTGCCAATATACGTGTCTGCTTTGAGTTTATAGCATTTGTTATAGGTTCAGAATACGCGTGTGCTCGCTCCACTTCAGTCTCGTGCCAGTTATCAAGTGAACTGTTGATATGCACGGCTGAACGTGAACATGACAGACACGCGTTTTTACAAGTTATTAAATAAAGACACCCTATTACTGGCAGATTGTGCAGTTTTTTGGGGTTTTTTTTACATGCAGTATAACCATGCGCCTATTTAAAAAAATGGTACATTTGAATATTTCTGCATGCTGGGGGTCCCTGAACAGTCGTGGAACTGCATAAATTAGGTGTGACTAGAGAACTGTGACTCTTGTGGATTCAGTGAACTCAATTGTATTCATGTGTGATGAGGTTTGTCCCCATAGCAGCAATTTTGTTGTCGAGAGCAATTTCAGAATTGCTCGTCCATCCAATCAACAAAAAATGCAGTTCAGCTTTTCAGAAAGCTTTTTTTTTTTTTTTTTTTTTACATCAAATCACAACATGGATTTTTCTGTGGTGTTCCTCAAGGTCTTACTGTCTTAATATTTTGAAGGGATTTTGACCAGTTTATCAATTCTCAGTTAGTAAAAACTGGTTCAATTTTGCACCGAATTGCTGCAAACAACATACGAGACATAATTGAGCATGGAAATAGCCGTCATATACTTATACATCATAATGTTCTAAACCCTTATACACTCTAAACTTTCAACATTTGAATTGGCTCCCATCTCCTCCTAAAGATCCCCTGTGCCTCTGAAAACACAGAAATTGGTCTGTGGTAGAGAGGGGTTGAATGGAAGAAGTTAAATACATTAAGGGATTAAAAAATTAATAAATTATATATATATATTTATAAAGCGTGTCTTATCAGAAAGTATAAGATGTAATTTTGAAAAAAAAAGCTGCTGTTATTAATGGTTTACAAATCCTGTATATTAAGAATTAAGAATTAAGAATTAATTAATTATATCATAAACGTGGTACAGATATATTGTTTGAGTGAATCCTCAAGCTGAACATCCTGTACATGATCATTCGCGTCACTGATGATAAGTCAGTTACTTTATGTATCACTAGGGCTGAAAACACTATTGTCAGCACAGTCATGACATACAGTATGTTACCTCCTGGTAATTTACAGGAATAACCATGACTTGATGCTGTATAAACATTATTAATCATGCTTATAGGCCTCGTTTTGTACTTTGTGTGCTTGAACGAACAGACACAACTTACTTAACAGCACTGATGCGCATTTCAACAGTGATGCCAATGATGGAAAAGGGCACACAGTCAGTGATGACAAATCTTTGTACTGAATTTACAGATACGTGAATGGAAAATCACTCATCCTTCATAGAAACATAAATGCCATTCGGACAGGTGTGAATTTGGTTTTGCAGCAAAAGCAAAGATCCCTTGATATTATTGTTATTTTTTGCCGATACTTCTTTTATTGCTTATACTTCTTTATTTCTTGTAACTCTGGCACACTAATTTCCTTCGGGATAAATAAAGTTGTTCTAATTCTGATTCTGATTCTGATTCTGATATTTCTACACTTTGGTTCTCTTTGGTTTAATGAGACATTGGAATGCACACTGAGGAGACTCATCTAGCACCCAAAGATTTTAGCGTGGAGACCCATTTGGAGGATTAAAAAAAAACAGAAATCACAAATCCACGTCTTGAAATTTCCAGTGGTGGAAGACATGCATGGCAGCATTCAGGGCTGCTACTGCTACTATTACACTGTGATATTTTACATTTCAGTCAATCTCTGAATCCCAGGAAAGTGAGTGAAACAAAGATTCATTACAGTTTGTACTAACGGGAAATGATGCAAGGACTGGAAACAAGCTGTGACTTCAGACCCTCTACGCAGTTTCAATTTGAAAAACATGAAAAATGGCAACAAAGGAAAAGAGCTTCTCAGCGGATCTACTCATTTCACCCGGGATATGGGAGGATAAGATCTACCTTACGTGTGATTTTATTATAACATCACAGACTAAATCGGTTAATACATTTGTCATTTTTGGATGGAAAACTGAAATTAATTTTACAAGAGATTTATGAGACATGAGTGACTGTATTGTACAGTATAGTGTGGTAGGCTGCATACAAAAAAATGAAACGCCAACCAAGGTGAATGAAATATAATTATTAAAAAAAAAAAATCACAAAACGTTGTTATTGAAAGGTCAGTCAAATAAAGTTGACTGTTGAGCTGTTGATCCATCAAGAAGATTTTGTGTTTCACACTGTTTTCCAAGAACAGTTTCAGAACAAACCTTTCCCAAAAAAATAATAACGGGGGAAAAATTAATATATAAACAAAGTATATTGCTCAAGTATTTCTGTTTTAGGTGAATCATTTTACCTTTGAGTCTGGGATTACCCTGCCTGGTTCCCCATCGTCACTGCCGACCTGCTGATAGTCAAAACAAGGTACAATATGTACAATATGGCCGTGAATTGATCGGTCCCCCACCCACACCTCTTTCCTACTCAGCCAGAATGCGAGCCAAGCCCAGGAAGTGCACCAGCTACTGCTGATATCAAAATATTTACATATCAAAGCAGATTTCACATTCATTTCACATGCGACAGTTTTTCAGTTTAATATTTGTGATTGTTGCTTTTCTAAACTGGATTTATGATTTTTTATTTATAATCTTTTATTGATCACTGTATAGAAACTGCTCATCGCTACTGTCAGCACTCAGTTTGATGGCTGAGGCGGGATTACCTGTCCTTAATGGGTTCATTTTAATTTCTCTTCATTCAAGGGCAGCAGTACTTGAGTAACACTGCTAGGTGTGATTGCTGCGGAGCTGAATAGGAGATGGAGAATAAAACAAAAGATTCATAAATACATGCTACTGGAGGCTCTGTCAAACCGCACACTCCTACACAGTGCCGCCCACACATGTACACACTGCCACTACACACTAATGTGTATGCACACATTCAGATGGTGCACAAAGAAAGATAGTTGGATGCACACATGCACAAACAAACACACACACACACACGTACATAGATAAACACGATGGCCCAGAGGCTTCTGTTGAAAATCTCACGATTTCTTCCCCTATCTTTCTCTTCGGTAGAACCATATGGGGAATGGGAAGAGAGAGAGTGCAACAGAGGTGCAGGTTATCTTCATATTTATTCATCAGGGTTCATCTCTGTCTCCCTGCAGACAGCACTGCATGAGAACATCAGACTGTGGGTAGGATCCACCTGCTATTCTCAGCTACAGGCTTCTCAGAGCCTGAAGTGCTGAGGTCCCAAAGGCTACTTCAGGGCCCATGGTGGAATAACCCTTTCCTTGAGACCGGAAAAAACACATCTAAAAGGATGTGGGACTTTAGGGATTTGTGCAATGAGCTGGATTCGTATCATATCGTGCATATCACAAAGCAGAAACATTTAGCGCTGTAGATGCTCAGTCTTTAATGTTTGGATGTCTGCCTGTTTGCTGAACCTCAACTCGTCTCCTCCATTCACTCATCGACTCCATATACTCCACCTCAAACTGATAAATCCCCTACTATAAATACTTTTAATTTTAATTTAAACTATTTAAATGTTTTAATATCTATTCTTCATAAATGTGTGTTAGATTTGTTTTTGTTTTTTTTTTTGTTTTTTTTTTACACTTCTTACACTTGTATTGCAGAAGTATGTGTGTCTGAATATGTGCCTGCTGTTATGTATGTGTGTATGTGTGTGTGTGTGTGTGCGTGTGTGTGTGTGGGACTGAGCAGTAGAGGCGAAGGTGAAGTCTGCGTTAGCCGGGCTGAGTGGATGGATGGAGAACATCCGCGTTAGTCGTGACTGCTCAGGCATCTGTAGGAGGATCTGACTAGCGCTCGCTGCTCCCTTATATAACACACTGGAGCACATTGAGCACTGATTATAAGGCCACAGGTCAACTCTCTCAACACCTCTGCAATAACGTGCATGCGTGTGTGTGTGTGTGTGAGTTTGTAATATTTAAGATTATATGATTTTAGTGTGTGTGTGTGTGTGTGTGTGTACTGACCCAGAAAACAGCTGAAATCAAGATGATTTGAAAAGATAACATATGTTGAAAACTAGAAACATTTTACTAAGCAGTGAAAATTATTCAAATTGATGCATCCATCATCTATTTCACTATTTTACGCACCGCACTCGGCATCCGGGATAACTTGGAGGAACACTTTAAGAACGTGAGAGAAGGATTAACAGCAACATGGAAACTGGAGGTGATCTTCCACACATTTTTTTAAGGAGGCATTTAGATTTTTACCACAATAGTTACAAGATGATATTTTGATGAAGAGCTTTTAGCAAATCCAACGGCTACTGGCTTTTGTGGATTGCCAGTAGATTTAGAGCACTTTCATGTTCCCCAAAAGGATAAATTATGATAACTTCATAATCTAACATTTATTCTAGCATCACCAAGAGGTTGATGAAACTGTCTAAACAGCTACTGAATAGATTTTATGGACATTTTCTGCTTCCGTTTACAAGATGAATTTGGCACTGAAAGAAATCATAATTAACAAGGTCATATTTGTCATAGTCTGGAGAATAAATTGCAGCAGGCAGCACAATTGTAATTTCGAGTATATTTCTATTAATGAAGTTTCATCCAGCACTTTTCACTATGATGCCTGTGCGTATCTTTTTCAAGCGGACATTTCCACACGTCAGAGCAGGAAAAGCACAGTTGCCATTAATTTGCTGAATAAATGGATGAATCCAGGGTTCACACGATACGTCTCGCTTCACAAAAGCGTTATTCCCATGGCAACAAGGTAAGCGGTGTAACAACCTGGCTGCCTATTTGAGATTACTCGAGATTTGAACTGCTACAAGATTTAACTTTTCTCACTCATGACACATCGATGACTGTGGCACCTTATCACACGATAAGCTGACAAAAAAGGCCACACTTAGAAAAGGTGTTGCTTGACCACATTGCTTAAAATTTCATTGTGTTCATAAATTAAGTGTAACAGTCACTTTTCCCTAAATGGACGGATTCTTCAACGTGGAACGCTGTATGTGCAAATGGATATGATGCAACCCACGAATAAAATCAAAAACATCCACCAGAAGACATTTTTCACACAAATTTTACAGGTCGCTTTTTAAAATTCAAGATTCTAATATCACCTTCTCTCTGCGTGTCTCTCTCTGTGTCCCTTTCTTCTTCTTCTTTCACACTCTCTTTCACAGTAACTGTGTGTCCAGATGGAGTGTGTACAATGCTCTCAGATGGCCTTCTGTCTCATCATCCCCCATACACCTCCATGTTGCACTCCACTGCAGGCACACACTATCTCTGTCTCTTTCTGAGACAGATACCGCAGCAAAACCCTTTTCTCTTCCTTCCCATCAGTCAGCTTCCATGGTGTATCTTTGACATTTCGGTTTACAGCTGCAGCACGCTATATTGTGTACAGCGGCAATTCTAAATCTGTGGGACTGTGTGCTGGTCGGTGTACAATCTGTGGCTGATCATTTGTATTTCTAGTTGTCAGGAGTTATGAGGAGCAGAAAGTCATATTTTTCTTTTTAATTCCTTTAATTAATTAGTGTCAAATTACTGTTAAACGTAATTATGTTTCATGATATGACAACGCTGTGGTTAAAGTCTGGTTAGGCACAAAAAACACCTTTAAAAGCTGTCCTGACTCAAGGTTGGAAACAAGAAGCGAACAGCGGTCTCCTGCAGCAAAGTCCACTAAGGCCATCTAACCGGCCACCCAACACACCATCATCTTATATAGAAGTCATCTGAACTGCGCCACTCCTCTGGATCATAATTAAAACAGAAGTTAGATGGCATCTGTCACTCGAATGTACAACCATAGATCATTTTCGGCGACTGACGTTACGACCTATTGTATTGCCGTTTTTCGTGGGAAGACGGGATCTAGGGGTACACATGGCTTTATGGCCGATCTACCTCTGCAACGAAGAGAAGAAACGAGAGGGAGTGAGATTTGCTCTCATAAAGGCTTTCGATTACAGTGAGCTGTGATTGTGTGTCGGAGGGGAGGGTAAATCCAGACATATTCAGAGAGGTCATGCGGGTCAAATTCCTCAGGAAGAGAATGTGGAGACGAAGGCAGAAACATGGGAACTCAGGAACTCACCCTGCAGCTCTTGCTGCACCCAGCGTTAACTGTTGCTTAGAAACCAAACAGCGCTCCTCACTTTTTTCCTCCTTTCCTTTCCTTTCTTTCTTTCTTTTTTTTTTGTGGCTCTAAAACCTACAATTTTCATTATGATAAGCTGTTAAGAGAAGCAGCGCTGAACTCTTGAGGTGAATTGGTCTACTGATATTCAGGTATAACAGCGGCATTTGAACAATTGTGTTCTGATTGTAGCAAACATTCACTCTAAAAAATTATTGAACTAAAATACTGGGTGTGGCTGGCAAATGACTGATGAGTGATATGTGTGTGTGTGTGTGTGTGTGTGTGTGTGTGTGGTAGAAAAGAGATAAATGAAGATAAGGAGAAAAGGGACCGAGAGAAAAGCATTGAGTGATAGATATAGATTATATTGTATATAGGGGATTCCTCCTGTCTCATGTTTGCCTTCTTTCTCAACAAGCTTTCATCAGATAACATAGAGTAAATGTAATTCAGTCAATACTGTACTGAGTACAGTCATTGCTGGTCTTTTTCACAAAACTACAGATTTAATCGGCAATCCCTAAGCACGTCTAAACATCCTGTCATCCTGCCCTTTACCTTCAAGAAGCAGGTAAGTATTCAATTTTGTGTCAGACTCTTATTTTGAAGCAGTCAGGCTTCTCAGCCCGGTGATATGCATTATCGCTTAATACCACTTTTATTGGTACAATGTCAGGCAAACTAAAATCGAGTTTTGCTGAAGAACATTACAGTGAGCACAAGGTAAAGTGTGTCTGCCAAAAAATACAATTACATAATGTTACGCAATCTAAAAATCGAAAGGGGATTTGAAACGACAACCCTCTGATAGTTCTCATGCTCTCCGCTGTGTTAAATTTGCACCACATCTAAAAGACACGTATACTGTATCCCTGTGTTTCCCTCTTTGATGTGAAGTGTAGAAGAGGGAGGAGGAGGAGGAGGACCAGAGAAGGAGGAGGAGAGCGACGGGACGGGGAAGGATGAGGGTGGAGGGTGATGTAGGTGTAAAAAAGCAGCCGGGGAGAAGAGGCAGAACTGACACTGTCTTCTCTCGAGTCCTCTACCTCCTCCATATACATCCACAGAGTGGCCAAGCCCCGCAGCATCCGGCAGCTGAAGCAAGGATTTCTCTGGCTATTATCTGTGTTGACTCACAGAAAAAAAATACAGATGAGATACAAGGTTAAGTACATGGGGAGTAGGAGAAAAATCCGACATTATACTGTGTAATATGTAACCCTGGGGAGGTGGTGGGAGAAGTAAGAGTACTAACGTTGGTGTGTGTGTTTGTGTGTGGGTGTGTGTGTGTGTGCGTGTGTTTCTCTCCGGATAAGTGGGCAACAGTACAGGTGTGCCCCTTAAAATTCGAATGGTTTAGGATTACAAGTAACTCCTCATCTATTTTGTCCTCATTGCAGATCAGGACATCAGCAGTCGTCTTTCAGGATCTGAAGCAGATCTGTCGAGCTGCAGTAATGCTGTGCACTCAGAAGCGCTGTGAGTTTACATCCAATCAAATAATCATCCACATTCATGTACAGTCATGCCTTGAAAAATGCTTTGGGCCCCGGGAAGGTAATGAGACAGTTTTGACAAGTCAGTTCAGTTTCAAAGTCAAATAAAAATGAACCCTGACCTGTTAGACTTCAGTGTTAGCGCAGGGCTACAGCTTTACAGTCTACAGTTAACATGACTTATTTTTTTTTATTTTGCTAAACACAAAATTAGAATCTCAGTTTCATGGAGTTGAGTAAAAAGCCTTTACACTCAAGACGTTTTGGCTCATCACAGCCTGACGCCTGTGTGTCACAAATAAAATGATTGATGCCTCCGTTCCTCTGAAGCCATGCCAGTGAGTCAGTATGCATAAATACCTGAACCTGGCAGATCTACTTTAAATGGAGCCATTACGGCTCATTAGATTTGTTTTTCCTGCTGTAACTTGTCAAAATGTATACTGTAGAAAAAGGCGTATGGATTTATGACTGTCCTTGTAAAGACAAACAACAGAATCTGTTGCTTCAGCACCTCTGCCCCAAAACTACACATTTATGTTCATGTGACAGGAGCCCTTTAGTGGCTGTAATAATGAACCTTGACTACAGCATTGTCATATCTTAAAGGGAAAATTCACAGCTGTGAATATGATCATTTCTTACATCTAACTTATTCCCCGTATTGCTATTAAGGGAGAATCCTACAACGTTGCACGTGGTTTCGTCCAATCAGACTGACTGACTCCACTGACGGTGTGTTTGTGGCCAGATTACCAGCAATGACAAAATTAGTACTCTTTGATGAGACTGGATATAATGGATATAATGTACTGATGTGCATGTAAATACTGTTTCTCGTACCTTTTTTTGTTACAGGTAACACACAGTTTCTTTCTAATTGTGTTCTGTATATAAAATCATCAAAGTTTATATTTCAAATATATTTACTCTTCAACAGTGTTTTGGGAGGCACAGCCATAATATGTTGTCCTGTCAGTTACTGGTTATATGGACGTTAGAAATCAGAAAAAGCGTCTACGTCTATGTGTAATTGTATTCCCTCATGGCAGGGTTGTACAGCTCTGGAAAGGTCATCATGGCGGCAAAAAGAGTTTCTCTCCCGTCTTCACTGAGTCCTATGCTATCCCACCCCCGCAGCAGAAGTGCACCACCCTCAGTCAAGTTAATGGTAGGGCTGCCATTTTTTTTTAAGCATTGCTGGATACGGTCTGATCGCAGCCTAACACAGGTTTCATCACTCAAGAAAAATAGAGCTGTCTGCTTACAGCAGGTGTAAGCATTCGACTAGTCCACTCAAACCGTCAGTAAAACTGCACCAGTGGTTGAACATGTTACAGACACCTTGGCTACATATCGGCTACATAGAAAAAACAACCACATTCAAACATTATTTAACATGTTTATCTTTTTAAACTAATGGGTTTGCATGTGTTTGATGGAGAAAAGAGATGATAGTAAACTTCCAGAGGAGAGCATCCCAAGTCACACCGGTGAACATCCAGGGATCAGACATAGAGGTGGTGCAGAGCTACAGATTCCTGGGTGTTCACCTCAACAACAAACTGAACTGGACTGACAACACACACGCTCTCTACAAGAAGGGCCAGAGTCGTCTCCACCTGCTGAGGAGGCTGAGGTCCTTCGCAGTATGCAGGGCTCTCCTCAGGACTTTTTATGACTCTGTGGTGGCCTCAGCCATCCTTTATGCTGTGGTCTGCTGGAGAGGGGGCAGCACGGACAGGGACAGAAGCAGACTGAATAGACTTATTAGAAGAGCGAGCTCTGTCCTGAACTGTCCTTAGAGGAAGTGGGTGAGAGGAGGATGTTAGCTAAGCTGACATCCATCATGGACAACTCCTCTCACCCCCTACATGACACTGTGGGGTCTCTGAGCTGCTCCTTCAGCAACAGACTGTTACACCCACGGTGTAAGAAGGAGAGGTTCAACAGGTCCTTCATCCCTGCTGCTGTGAGACTTTACAACACCTGCACCTGAATGTTTGTAGTCTCCTATTGTTCTTTTTTGTTCTTGTTTGTCTTGTTTGTTCTTCTTATATCTGCACATTTTTAATGTAATACTTTTCAAAGTCAAAGTCAACTTTATTGTCAATGCTGCTATGTGTACAGGACATACAGAGCATCGAAATTGCCTTTCTCTCTTGTCCAAATATGTAAAAAAAAAAAAATCTTTTCAGCTGCTTGTAATAAGTAAATTTCCCCGTTGTGGTATAAATAAAGTAATTGACTCGACTTGAACAGTGTGACATATGGGTGAAAATATCAGCGTGAATTAAATTTGGAAGTCCTATCTCTGGCTTGATGATTACTGATGATCTAATGGTGATTTCCCAAAACTCATGGGCTCAAAATTCAGTAGTAGAAGAGGGGATTTTCTCTCGAATGGGCACAGAGGTATGGTAAGTAATTGTAAAACAATGATGCATTCCTAGAAACAACTCAGTATGATGCACCATTTTACATGAGGTCAGGTGAAATGTAACAATGCTGTGTACAGTGCCAATCATGTGACTGGTACTAGTACTGGTGTATTTGTTATAAGAAAGAATGACTAGCGACGGACGGGTGGAGTTAATCAGTACGATAATAATGTCTCTATTTATTCAATAATTAGATGTTTCGTAAGTTACAAATCGGTCAGTCAATAAATATTTGCTAAGCGTTTCATCAGAATTTTGATCAGTCCCAAATTTATCCTGCAGCATGCAGCAATGACCTCAAACATAGAGCCAGAGTCATAAAGAACGATATACAGCGACAAGAAGAACAAGGAGTCCTGTAGCAGATCCCTGATCTCAACATTATGGAGTCAGTCTGGGATTACATGAAGAGACAAGCAGCTCAAACGGCCTGAATCACAGAAGAACTGTGGAAACTTCTCCAAGATACTTGTGCAGGTGAACTGAGGGGAACTGACTGTTTTAAAGGCAAAGATCACACCAAGTATTGAATTTACTCTTAGAGCCTAAAGCTTTTTGTACTGTACTGTATACATTTTGATGCATTCACACATGAATTTCACACTTCAGGGATGCAAACTGCTGGGGCAGAAGGAGAAAGGACAAAAGAGATGTGAGTGAGTCATGACAGAGAGAGAACGCGATGTCCACTGAGGATTGTTGGGTAAAAGTCACTTTTATTTTTAACACAATCACCTCATTTGCTTCCTCTGTTGATGAAACTATTGTGGATTATTTTGTAATGTTACGCCATTTGAAACAAACAAAAAAAATGATTGCTTTTTTTAAAAGTTTGATTTATGGTTGCGCATTAAGGTCTTACAGCGCATTACACAAATAAATGACACAAATATAAAGTCTATAAATCTTTTTTTTTTTTTTGACTCACAAAATACAAAGAGAAAAACAAAAGACACAATTCTGCTGTCATTTGTTACGAACAGTAGAGTGTGGATCCAAATCCAAACACAGAGAGCAGGAGACAGCAGCAAGAACTGAAAAAAATATTTGCAAAGTGGATTTAAGAGCAGAGCAAAGCACCAAACGGCACAGACTACACTTGAGATCCAACAAAGCTGAACTGAAAAACAGGACCAAAAAAAAATTAAAATATGAACCTATCAGGAAATGGGGTACAAGTTAGTGGGCAGAACACAGGCAGGGAGCCAATAGGCTGGGAAGACAGAACAGGACAGGGCTGCCAAGGGTAATTCAGGTGTGGAGGAAAAGTGTGGAGGGAACAGACAGGGAGCCGATTGGTCGGGGAAAACACAGGGACTGATAACGAAGATACAGGGCAGGTGTGGAGGGAAAAGCGGCTGGGTGGGAGGAGCGCATGAGGAGAGAAAAAAACACAGTGCAAACAAAACCAAAAACCCCGAAACACAAAAAGGCTCAAGAGAGAACTCAAAAAGCCAACAGAAGAGTGCAAAACAAGACAAACACAGGAAAACCGAAACAACAAAAACACAAGGAGTCCAAAAAGCATGCGTCCATGTCATTACCAATGCACCCCTCAAACAATATGAGAGACCGTCTCCTTTTCAGTAACCCACATCTCAGCCGTTCCATTGCAATCCACACTCTGTTCAATGAAAGAGCGTAAATATGGTGACTGCACAAAATAGTTTCATATTCACTAATAAAACAAGGTGGACCTTCCCACTGTGAATCCCGTCACAAAGTAATCGAAAGACTGTAAAGCCACCTGATCGCATTGTAATACTATACATCCTATCTTGTGTTGTGGGAGAAATCCGAAGCTGAAGAAAATCCATCTATTATATTTTTCCCATTATTCCAGTTTCTCTGAGATTCATCGTGTTCATCAGTAAGCTATTGCAGGAAGTTATGTGCACAAGAGTTCAAGAATGAGACACAATACATTTCAAATTCAAATTTTGTTTTTAAGCCCTGGGCTTTGATTACTATCACCTATTTAAGGAAGTAACTGCAGTCCTGGTACACACAGTACACAGATAGATCTTGGCCTCTGGCAAAAATAGTTGAATCATAGACAGCTGACGGGACTCAGGTGGGGGAATTCCAACAACGGCCATACACACACCTGTCCACCTGCACACAGTTATTTCTCTCTCTCTCACACGCACACACACACACACACACATATACTCATAAATATGCATGAATCAAAACACTCAGTGGTGGGTAATGTAATGGGACCCTTTAATGAACCAGATTCTCCTCAGACAGGATGGAAAGACTTGGACTTAGGGTGTAAGAAAAATAAAAAAACACTGTTGCTCTACATCACGACTGCACCAACCAGCAGCCAAGTGACGAAGGCGAAATAGAAAGAGGCTGTTAAGATCAGTCCACGCTTAAATGTGAACGTCTACCTTCTGTGTCCATACCAACCAGTTTTGCGTAGATCTCACAAACTTCGTCTGAACACATCTTTCACAAACACACTATATTCACTCAGCTGAACCAAAATGTCACTCGGCTCTGTAGTGCCCCTCTTGGGACAACATCCCATTGACTTTTCTCTAGTACCTTCCTCCATCAGGGCGGTAAAGGTTCAACTCGCTGCGTCATAATGTGCTTATGGATCAGCAGGGACAAGGACACTTGAAGTTCTATTACACAGTACACAATTTTGGCCAAATGGCCTAAAAAAAAAAAAGTTATAAATCAGCTACAATTGATGTAAAATTTATGCCGATGAGCACCAGAAGGGGAGCACACATTAAATGCATTTTATTTGCACGAATTCTCTCGCATACCAGTGAGGTCATTATCCCTTTATGTACCTACGGAAGCTGAAAAGCAATGTTTGGGGAGGCATAAGTGACAAAACCGAGATGTACATGGTGATGACGAGACATCAACGTTTTGTATTAGAAGAAGGCTTGTAAGTTCAAGAGCAGATGATCAGAAAGGTTACCAGGACTCAGAGTGAGAGGTGTGCTCACTGCCAGGAGAGACAGTCCCCTCTGAAGACACAAAGTTGAGGGAAATTCCCTGTTCAAGGTGAAGGGAAATCACACACGCGCATGCAAACACACACACTCTCTCTCTCTGTCTCTCTCTGACACACACACACACACACATGCGTACATGCATGTACACACACAAGTGTTATTTCTTTTCCCACACTGGTATTGGCATTTCCCCGTCACTGTCACAACCTTGTGGGTAGTTATATGAATATGTGTTGTATGGCTGTAACAATCGTATGATGCATATAAGGTGATGGGTAGTGTGTGCACATGCATGCGTGTGTGAGTGTGTGTGTGTGTGTGTGTGTGTGTGCTCTGGGTGGGAGAAAACGTTAGTTTGTGGTGAGTGTTTCCTGTCAGTGACAAGATGATTGGACCACCCTTCTCTGAGAAATGAGGGGAGAAACCCCCCGATTCCCCATGTGTGTCTCCTGATACAGAACTAAACTCACTGCGGCTTACTCCAACCACAGCTCCATTTGGAATCATAACCTGCAGCTGTTTATCTCAGAAATAAGACTATTGATAAGATTACATTTGTCTGTTAATCTAGTGTTTTTCAGTCAAGGACATAAAAAGATTCTGTCAACCTATTAAGTACGAAAACTAGTGGCTACATCGTCATCATCTTCATGCTGCGCCGCCAAGGGTTGCTCAAACCTTAGTTTTCATACCAGTTATATTAAAAATAGATTATTAATATATCTGCAATATTTTATATATTAATTTGAGTTAAAGGTATATAAAACATTTTATTTCACTCAATGTGGGCATCATGTAGATAAAATGAATATATATATATTATTCATATTATTATTGAGAAGAATTCAAAATTCCTTAAACACTCCATATCACAAAACAAACAACAAAATCGACCAATAAAAAAAAACCTGCATCCATACTTGTTCTTGTATACGCTACTTGGATCTAATGGCTAAAGTTGTTTTGGGGAAGTACCACTCATGGCACTGGGAACCCCAGTTGTTACACAGTATTTCACACACTGTACATAAGATACTGTTTGTTTTCTGCATTTCAAGAAACTGAAGGGAAAGTTTCAATGGAAACTTTGAGGCGTTAAGAAGTACCATTCATTAAGGTTTATGCTATTTGCTGCTTCATGTAGGCATCACTTTTTGTGAAATGCTCCCTTGTTTTTGTTTTTCTGTCGAACAGACACTGACATTAAAATGGTCACAATGAACACAGGGAGATGCGTGTTGCGACACTCATGAAAACTTTCACTTTCTTTGTGCCATTTAGTGACACAATAACCATCCTAAAGTTTCCCATGGACAATCCCTTTATCGAAGACTTCAACTGTACAACGCCTCGGCATTAACAGGCAAAGCAAAAGTCCCTTTCTCTGCTCTCATAATATGACATGCACATATAAAAAAAAAAAACCCAACAACATCGCTTTGTTTCCTCTCAGCTGTTTCTATGTATTACTTCAGTGGAAAAACAGATTTATTACTTTATTTAATTACTTTATTGTACCACTGAAAGCATAAAACATATTTAAAGTTTTTTTTCTGCTAAACACCTCATGAATTTCTTGACTTTCAAGAACTCTTCGGATTATAGAGATTTTGTTTGTAATCTGCCTATACCAAGAGCAGGATGAACAGAAACGCGTAATAGCCTACGCCAGCCGAGGTCTGTCGCACAGTGAAGCCAGATACCCAGCTCATAAGTTGGAATTCTTACCCTTGAAATGGGCTGTCGTTGAAAAATTTCAAGACTACTTATATGGGCATTCATTTACTGTTGTGACTGACAACAATCTGCTTCGGTACATACTCACCACGGCGAAACTAGACGCGACCAGCTATCATTGGTTAGCTGCCCTGTCCACCATCTCCTTTGACATTCAGTATCGTGCGGGCAAGCAAAATCAAGATGCTGATGGTCTGTCAAGGAGGCCACATGGACCACTGGTGAATGACAACTGCTCAAGGGAGGAAAATCTGCGGATTCATCAATTCATCTCTCACCACCTAACTTCTGAGGATGTTGTCAAGGCTACCTGTCAATACCATGCAGTCGTGAATGAGGAGTCACCGTCTCATTGCCTCATAGAGTCACTTCCTATGCATCCGGATGCCATTACGCCTGTGTATGAGAATGAGTCAGAGTTGCAAGGCCTCTGCTCTGTCCCAAAGCACGGCGAGGGTGATATAGCCAGGCTACAGTGAGAAGACCCCTCAATCAGCATGATCATCAAGGCGCTTGAAGCTGGTGAGCCTGCACTTCAACAGGACGTACAGTCACCAGAGCTGATGCTTATGCTGAGAGAGATGAGCCGCTTTGAAGTCAAAGAGTCACTGTTATACCGGAAGCGACGGTGTGAAGACAGGACAGAGTACCAACTTGTTCTTTCACATGTTTTGAGGCCATCCGTACTTACCAGTCTCCATGACGAGATGGGTCATCTCGGTATCAAGCGCACCCTTGAGCTGGTGAGGTTCAGGTTTTATTGGCCAAAGATGTCAGCAGATGTCGAGTCCAAGGACAAAACCTGCCCAAGGTGTGTGAAGCGCAAACATCAGCCAGAGAAGGCTGCGCCGATGGTCAGTATCCAAACCAGCCGACCCATGGAACTGGTCTGTATGGACTTCTTGTCCCTTGAATCGGATAGCCACAACACAAAGGACATATTGGTAATAACTGACCATTTCACAAAGTATGCTGGCCACCCACACCCACAAAAGATCAAAAGGCCATCACGAGCTCATGAGCTCATGTTTGGGGCCAGCCCAGATTGCCCGTCGACATAGCTTTTTGTTTACCAGTCAAGGGAACCTCATCCACGTCACACTCCCAGTACGTGAAAAACTTAAATCCTATTTAAAAGAAATTTACAGCATTGCCATTAAAAATGCAAAGAAAGTAGCTGAAAAGAATAAAAAAAGGTTTGATCTGAGAGTGAGAGTCATGTCTGGAAATAGGGGATTGAGTTGTTGTGCGTAACCTCAGACTTTGCAACAAGCATAAACTTGCTGATCGATGGGAGCCCACTGTGTATGTTGTACAAAAGAGAGCAGGAGAGCTACCAGTCTACACGGTGTGTCCTGCAGGTCAGGATGGACCCACCTGTACTCTACACAGGGATCTCTTACTGCCATGCGGGTTTCTTGCTGAGGAAGACGCGGAGCCTGAACAGCCGGTACGAGTCTCCAGACCCAGAACCAGACAAAGTACTCCTCAGCCAGCTGAAAACCCTGTTTAATCTGACGAAGAGGACTATTCATTGTCATATCCTCTACGTTTTGAGGTAGAGACAAAAATCATCAAGAGTCCTGAAGTGATGTATCCGACTGAGGAAGCTCCAGATGCTACACAGCCTGAAAATGAACCAAGTCTTCCGACTCATTCGTCAGCTATAGCTGACAACTTGCCTGAAATCACTCCCGAAGTTCAATGCTGTGATATAAGTTTTTTTTCAGCAGAAGAAATTGACCTTATTCAGTTCCCACCCGATGAACCAGTTGATGCTGAACCTGCTGAAAGAGAATTTCTTTAGAACCAGAGCAACATGGATGCAGAACCTGAGTCATCAGTTGAACTTAAAAGAACAAAACAAACAGAAAATGATCAGGAAGAAACAATTACTCTAAGTGAGCCGAAGTTGGCAACTACCTCTTCTCAAAAGCTGAATACCGTAGTTGTTCAACCTGGAAGAGTTGACAATGAAACTCCATTGCTCGATTTATCTGACTTGACAGTTGTTCCCAACACTGACAAACACCCCTGTCCTGAGTCAACTCATGTAAAAGGTCCAGCCGGTGTTGGTGGAGCCGTCAGTCGGTCGAGCTGACGAGAGCCAGAGAGTTTAAGTTTCATTTTTGTTTACCGAGCAACCAGCTCTGTGACTGATGCATGTTTTGAAGATCAGAAGCTTTGTTTCATCGAGTATTTCTTTTTTTTTTTTTATTATCGTCCCGGTAAGACAATTTATCTTTCTTTTACTGCTGAAACTGGTCTTATTTTTCTTAATACTTCGGTTAAACTTGAGAATTGTATTTTTTCTTGTTAATATTTGTTGTGGGAATTTGAAAGGGTATATTTAGGTTGAAACAAGTAAGTTTTAAGCTTGAAATGAGCTGAATGTATTGCACATACGATGAAAGGATTGAGCGCGTCCTCTTGAAATCACTGTACTTGGTAATGTTTATGTGTAATTACCGTATTTTCAGTATGCAGTATGTTGTTATTTCAAAGTATTCATCCTGTTTACTTGATAATGGTAATTTAACTGAACAGTTTATTGCTTTTTTTAGTATGAAAGTGTATGCAATTTGCATAACTTATTTTGAGATGATTGAGTTAAATGTTGTACAACTACTTAAAGTTTAAACAGTTTGATTATATTTGAAAGGAGATTTGACATTTGGCCTGATGTGTATATCATAGCTTAATGAAGGGTATGGTTACACAGGTCAAGTTTCTGGGTTGGATCCGGACTTCGTGGAAGATCTGATGTCTTCATTTGATGGCGAGCCACCCGTTCGAGTGTGATCCTGTTGTCATTCCCTACGGCAATATCTGGTAGGATTGTGGCCAGCTCGTGTCACATTGTTGACTATGACTGACTTGACTAATTGACTTTTAACACGTTACGAACTGAACCAAGGATTAATGCCTTGAACTGAACTACTTGGAAGGAACTACTTTTCTTTGAACAACAGCAAAAGGGACATTACCACCAATTTTGGGTTAAAGGACTACTACCCAACTTTTTTGAAGGAAAATTTCAGTTGTATTTATTCATTTTTAAAAAGGGTCTTTTATTTGCACTTCTGTTCACTCTCTCCAGAACCTAGTGTCTCTAGTTTAGTCTAGTAAGAATCGGGCCTACCATGGACGTGTACATACTCTGTAGTGGGTTACATTTTGTCAAGCTTTCATCTGATTGTTCAATTCCAGTATAACTGCTGACACAACCGACAGAAAAATGATCAGGCTGTTTCTCCTGAAACTTGCGTAATTTAACTGAACAAGTAAATTCATCGTAGCAGCTTGGCTGGATGGTTGCCTTTCCCTTAGACGCAGGCTTTTTTACTCTCCCACGGAGTGAATTCATTCTCCCATGTGTTTGGATGGCACTCAAGCTCAGTCACAAACCGGGTGCCACTGCCAAGCAAGATAAATTTCTTTGATAACCAAATGATACATTATGAAATAATATCCAATTAGTAAACAGAGACATTTAATTCTTTACCGTATACTTTTTTTTTTTTTCTCTTTGGTGGCAAAACATGTTCAGAACATTGTCAAGGACTTTAAATGTTTACTTTCCAGTGTCAGGATTTATTCTAAGTGGCTGTGATCACAACAACCTCTTGATGAGTAATGTAAGAAAAGGAGAGACTCAGGCTTATATCGAAAAAAGAGGGAAGGAGAGAAAGACTAAAGAAAAGCAAGAGTAGGGAAAAAATGAGTGAGGAAGACAGGCAGAGAGAGAGAGAGAGAGAGAGAGAGGTGCTAGGCCTTCATCATCATTCGCCCACACATATTCCATCCACTTCTCCATCACTCCATTACCTCCATGTAAATGACAGCTTTCTGTGTCCCGCAGAGGGGAGAAAAAGGCCTATTAACACCACAGCAGAGAAAGCCCAAGCACTGTTCAGCCCACGCAGAGTGGTCCTCCTTCACCCTCACTCTCCCACACACACGTATACACACTCATACACAGCTGGCCGGGGGAAGAAGGGCGGATGCAAAGAGGACGTGGGCATGCAGGATGGTCATTCAGTAGAAACGCTGCTCCCGAAGAGTTTGTAATCTGCCGCACAAAAGCAGCAAAATGAAATCACTTATCGCTTCTTGATTGTTGGCGGGTGTGGGGTCGGGCAGTAGGCAGCATGCCTCATGGGTAAATTAAGCATTACAAATACACCTGCCTGATAGCTTTCTTAGTTCTCAGTTTCAAGCCTTCTTGTCTAATGTGTTCCATGGTGGCAGACAGACTAGTGTGTCTGTGTTATTAAGTGACATTACGGAGGAAGTTCCCACTGTTTAGACGTCACATCGGCCATAATTTGTGTCAAAGACGAGAGGCAGGAAAAACAACAAGGCATGTTTGACAAGACGCACAAAAGCCCTGCTCATTCGCACTGGACTGTGACTGCCGTCCCTTCACATGCAAAAGCACCCAGATACCCCATCCACTTCCCTTCCATAATATTATGGAGCCGGTGGAAACATGGGATAATATTTAGCAGGGGGGGAATGGAAAAGACAACGGCAGATTATGGACAACATTCATCTCCTCTCACAGACCCCATGAGCTGTGTTTGGCTTGCCACGGCCCTACTAAAACATGTTTGGATTTTAGTGATTGGAACGTCAACGCAAGTATGTGTTTTCTCACTTTCGCTGCATCCAGAGAGCGGTGAAACTCATAGTTAACGGATCCTAATGAGTGTGTGACTGTCAATCATACAGCATACCTTTTTATAGGCAAAAAATAAGGCATCCATGAACAGGATGAACAAGGATACAGAGCCAGCAGGAGGTCATATGATAGAAGAAGAAAAAAAAAAGATGTGCAAAATCTGCATGCACAGAATAATAAACTGTAAAGTAGAAAAATGATCTGGGAGAATATGCGGTCATGGGAACGAGGAAATATGGGCGTCAGACTGAACGGGTCTAAGTGGGCTGGATACCTTTAGTTTCGAGGCACTCTAATGTGGCATTTAATCTTTAAATGCTCTAAAAGAAAGTACAGATGAATAATTGGTGTCAGAAAAATAGTCTGAATATAATAACCAGTGTGTCCAGTGTGCTGCAGATGATAGACTGACGTGCAGCCACTCACAACGGTGTATTATTATGCTAATTTAAATTAGACACTGTGCAGGTCCTACTTGATTGTTAATGTTTAATTTATACGTGAGGATGAAGTTCAGGCCAGGAGACGTAACCTGTGCTTTACCAATGGCCAACATGACATGTCCTTAAAAAATATAATGCGTACTATTCATTTTGCAACAGAAAATACATCTTAACACAAACATAAAGCTGCCTGGATTACGTTTGTTTTAATCAATGTCATTCACAAACAATATAGGCATAAAAAATAAAAAAGAATTCCAGCACACTCCAATAAAAGTCAATGGATCATCACGTTACAGGAGGTTCACTCATCCCATGATCAGCAACAAGCGCGTGCAGCCAGCTTGATGGTGACTCATGAGAGCCGATGCTTTGTTCGCTCAAGATTTGTAATTGTGCACAACTGAACTAACAAATGAAGGCGATCTAGACTTGATGGGAATGGAGGACAAGAAGCTGAGTCATTGTCGGTTAATTATCACAAGCGTGTTTGTCGCAAAGTTGCAAAATCATCACACAGAACCGGTCTGCACATACCCGAATGTTCCCTCAAAACGTTTTTTTTAATGGTTGGCGTTTAGGAAAGTCCTAGAGAAAGATTGCATGTTTGGTTCAATACCGAAAAAGATAATGGTGAGCAAAAATGTGTTTGTCTTTTTATTTTTTTAATCTAAACCGTCTTTCTCCGACTTCAACCAAAGTGTTTTTGTAGCCTAAACCCAACAACATGTGAGGTTACAGGACATGAACCCTGGTCTCTGGTGTCAAATTCCTGCCGTTTATATAACGCCATCCTCAACCACCTTCCCGTGACTTGTGTTGTGTGGTACCACGTTTAGATATTGACAGTTGAATTATGCATTGAGTTTGTTAGTTGCATTACATTAAAGTAATACGCATTGCTTCACATTTCTCTTTTGCATCCTCCAGCAATGTTATCTCTTGAGAGAAATATACCATACAAATAAAAAGGAGGTGGGATTTCACCGTCAAGCCCAATTGTGCCATGAAGGTGGAAGTATAACAACAGCACAACAACAAGTCTCGTGCATTGACATAAAAGACGTTTGTGTATGTGCGAGTGAGAAAATGAGAAGGAAAGGAAAGGTAGACTAACAGAGACAAAGTGGGAACACACACACACGTACCATGCGGCATGGGAGGAGTAGAGAGACATTCATGTCAAGGCTGGCTTTAAAGATCACTCTCACTTGTATAAAGAGGGACAACTTTGTTTAATAGAACCTGAGAAGAAGAGCGAGATGCAAAATGAGTGACAGAGTTGAGTTTTCTCTCTCTCTCTCTCTCTCTCTCTCTAGAAAAAGCAGAGAAGTTTGAAGAGAGCGGTGCACAGTGAGAGAAGAAGGCTTGTAGAGCAGGAGACAGGAGAGGGGAGGAGAGAGGGAATGAGAGAGCGAGAGAGAGAGAGAGAGAGAGTGTGGGGGGGAGAAAGACAAGAAGAGAGTCGCAGAGAGACAGACAGATGGAGGAGAAGCATGCAGCAGAGAGGAGGAGAAACAAAGCGTGTTGACTGAGGAAGTGTGCATGGCATGCGGGCCATGTGCTCAGGTAGGTGCCATCTACATCCACTCCTTCAACGCAAATCTCCGATTCTTCAATTTACAGCCTTTTTCTCATTGCTTCTGTCTCCCCGCGTCTCTCCATACCAACAAACAAAGTCAATCAGTTATAACACAAGGTAGGATCGTCTTTTCCTGTTGGTTTTTAGATGCTTAGTATTCAAGACTTGCAATTGTGTGTGTGTGTGTGTGTTATTTTATTATATTTTTTTTTACTCAGTAGTCTCTTTTCACTCACCTTGTCCACTTTTCAAATCCAGTTTGTTTGTTTGTTTTTTTGTTGTTGTTTTTTTAAGGTTTGATGATGATATTGTCAGTGTAATTGTTTGTTGTGTTTAAATGTTGCATGATATAATTTGCAAGCAACGTTTTGAATTGGTAATGTTAGATTGATGCCACAGATGTAGTGCAAATGAGGAGATTTTATTCAGATATGGCCTTGCTGTTTTTGTGTGTGTGTGTGTGTGTGTGTGTGCGCGTGTGTGTGTGTGTGTGTGTGTAGCTGCAATGGTCTGGTATACTGGTAGGATATTGGCAGGACTGAGGAATGTGTGAGACTTCGCCCCAGATCTCTTTGTTCCCTCTCTCTCATTTTCTTTCTCCTTTTTTCTCTCCGGGGTTGCACACACCACACACACACCACACACACACCACACACACACACACACACAAACACACACACGCACACCCACGAGTCAAACCAACTCTTGCAGAAAACCAGTTGAAACTTCCCACCGGCAGGAGAGAAATGTCTGGAATGTGATTATCACGTATTTGTGTTTATTTTATCACTGCGGGTCGCTCGCAAAGCAAAGAGGAAACCAGATCAGGCGCATGCTTAGTGTGAAACTGTGTGTGAGTGTGTGTGCATATATATGCATGTGTGTGTGTACATTTGTGTGCTCAGTGATGGTGGTGGGTGGGTAGGGGGTAGGGTGGGAGGGTAAAGAGTGAGAGCTATTTGGCAGTGCACGTGAGTGTGTGGGTGGTTGTGTGGGTGTCAGGGTGAGTGGGTGCAGAGCTCTCTTTGAGTGAGAGCACATGTGACTTGAAGTGTGTGTGGGTGTTGATTGTGTGTGTGTGTGTGTATATAGAAAGGTGAAAAGTATATGTGTGCAAAGGTAAGGTGATTGTGTGTTTCCGAGTCCAACTGAGCACCTTTTGCATCGAAGGCAGGCGGAGGAAGGGAGGGGGAGAAAAAAATGGAAAAAAAAAAAAATCCACTTCCCTTTCCAAACCTCTTCGTCTTTCTTTCTGTAGTATGCTCATTTACACGCATGTGCATATACACGAATACACGTATACACACACACACACACACAGTTCAGGCGCCTGTCAAACCCAGTGCATTCCTGAGCGCACGAACACACTGAGTCTGAATGGTGGGATGAATGCGGGGAAATTCAGCTGAAACGTGAGGACAAAAGCCAGGGGGACATTTAAGAGGGTTTAACTCTGCAGAACCCTGGGAATGAGGGAGGAAACACACACACACACACACGCGCACACACACACGCGCGTGCATGCTTACTTTAACGCATGCCTACACGCGCACAGAAATGCGAATAACTGAACTCTAAAGTGTGTATACATCATGACGCGCACACACACACACACACACACACACACACATATATGTACAGCTGCGGCTCCAACAGGCTGTTAGAGCCTGAAACAGAGGGGAATTCCCAGGGAGGAGACAGTGAAAACACTCGCTACACCTCTGTCTACACAATGGGCCTGAGAGCCATCATACCAGCAATGAAACACACTGTTGGAAGCGTTGTATCTTTACTACCACTGCGGTACACCAGGGACCTTAACGCTGTGACACATTCTCAAAGAATGACCAGACGTCTTGTTTGTTTGTAGGCTTCACGTGTAAAAGATCAACCAGGAGTGAGTCGTTCAATTGCCTCGTAAAAAGCGAAATTGGTCGAAACTTAAGGGTGCCGAGGAGGATTATAGCGATTATAACGATTGAGATAAAGCATCATAACCCCCCAACAAAAAAAGCGTCACTTTATGAACTCCATTAGCTGTGGAAAGAATGCTACGATTCCCACTGATGTTGAAGTTTACAATGTTTCCAGCAATTACATCAAACTGAGATTTATTTATTTATTTATTTATTTTTTACCGTTTGAGCCCTCCAGAAACACTGTGTGGTTTCATCTCTTTCTGCTGCAGTCATGAAACAATATGTTATCAAATGTTGCTGCAAAAAAAAAAAGCATGCCCTCGCAAACGTCTTTATCTCTGACTTCAAAGCGAGTCCGGTATCTCAAAGTTGATTTCATCAGGTGTTTGTCGTCTGTGTTCGAGGCTCACAGAGAAGGAACTGCAGGTCAGTGGACCAGCGGCACCTGGGCGCATTTCTGTTGACCTGCGATCAATATTGGTCACTCACAGTCAAATCAATACAGACACAAGTGTGTCCACGTGCTTTAGTTTAAGATGGATTATTATAATCGTTTGAATTTTTTTATTTTTATTTTTTGCAAATCAAAGTCCATTCAAAGTTGCTATAATTGAAATCACTTTATTAAAAAAGTGCGCGCTGTTCTATAGATATGGATATTTATTGTTGGTTTTTTTTGTGTGTGTGTTTTTTAGGGGAGGGGGGGACTGACGCAGCAAAAACATCCCAGTTGCATCTAATTTCCTGCTTATCACGACAGTCCATGTTAACTGTTAACAGTAAAATTAAAACATCAAAATGTCAAATTCAAATGACTTCCAAGCAGAGTTGAGGTGAATGTGATGTGATCTGCCTTCTCAGTTCAGTAAATAGAAGATGACAGTGTAACAGTTCAGTCTATGAGTAAGATCAAACACAGCTCATCACAGAGATATGTAAAAATTAAAAAAAACCCTGTAATATGCCTTAAGTTCTGTAAGATGTCACAATATGACGACCAACCCCTCTAACATGTAGTAATGCGAGGGGATAAATATAAAACTCTTACAGAAATTAAAATAAAAAACTGTACAGAATATTTCTGGGAAAAGTTTACATTGAAAAAAATACCCCATCCCAAATACCAGACACGGTGCTCATAACTGTACTCATAACCAGATAACAGAAAGAGTGGGCACAATAATTTATTCAGGGAATTTCACAATATGAAGCTCGTCATCGTGCTGGTAATATTGTCAGTGTGGTTTTAGAGAGCTCATACCTCCTCGACCTGTGCCAGTGTGGAGTGAGACAAAACATTTGTTCATTTCCCACATCGCTGTAGAGCAAAATCACTCTCACTCTCAAACTGAGAGCGACGAGACAGCCTGCGAGAGAAAAGAGGGGGAGAGAGGGGGGAGGAGGGGGAGAGAGAGAGAGGGGGGGGGGGGGGGGGGTGAGCAGGTGAGCAATGACAGATCATTTCACAAAATTTCATAGGAAATTTATACAAATGTAGACGCATATATTTAACTGAACAGGTACAATCCCACTGCAGGTGTATTTCCCCAAAGGGACGGAGGTATGAGGCAGATTACTTAAGATTTTAAGATTTATTTTTATTTATTTTTTTCTGCATTTATTGTACACATATATCTGAGGAGAGATCTGTTGCGGTGTTCTGAGCTGATTGTGTCTTTTAGTTCATTTGTAAATCTACCCTGCTGAGCTCGGTTCTTTACTTTACAATCTGTTATTTATGAGCAATTATGATTTGTTAAAAACTCAGGAGGGGGGTAAAAGAGAAATCAGAGGCTGGTATTCAAAGATAAGTATTATTATTATTAATAATGCCATTTTGTGACATTTCTATAGGTAAAAGCATGTGTGGAGATGATGTTGATAACTGTGGCATTTCATTCATCTCTGACTTAAATAGATGCACATTTGATAATTATGTCTGGCTGCGGAGGAAAGCCGCCATTCACCTGTTGGTTGCTTGAATGTGGCTTCACCTCAGTCTGCTGGGACCTGCTGCAGCTTTCTCAAGGATCTCTGGAGGTTCTTGGACCTCACTTTGGGAACCATTGAAAAAATATATATATATATTTTTTTTTGATCATCTAGTTTAAAGACAGTTGAGAAGAAGAAATGAGAAATTTGCTGCTAATTTATCTTATTGTCTCTGGTTTGTTGCTGCTATATGAGGAACATGTCATTTATACATCCGGTATAAGGCTGATAAATTATAGACCTTTTTTAAGTTTTAGGAGTTTTTACTCTTTTATTGTTGTTAATATTAGTCCTACGCTATAATATGGCGTTTTACTTCTGTTTCTTCCCCGTTATTTTTTAACTTCTATGTACATTTCGACATCAGTACTCATCAGGGACTGTCCCCGGACCGTGAGGAGGTGGCGGGGGGATTTCTTGCAGGTCGGGGTCTACTTTCGGCTGGCTTAGGGACGACTCTGTGACTTCGGGTCAGCAGCAGAGCCAATCAGTGGCATTTCCGAGCGATCCGGTGAAAAGCCCCGCTGGCAGTGACACAGATAGATAAAACACAGAGAGAGAGAGAGAGAGAGAGAGAGAGAGAGAGAGAGAGAGAGAGAGAGAGAGAAGCGACGCGCATCATAAGTAATAGAGCAGAATATCACTACCGTAACTGCGAGATCGATCCTCCTCCTTTCTCCTGCTTATATCTGCGTCTTGTTCACGATCACTTCTGGTTCAGCGTCGTGGGTGTTCAGTCTTTTGCCTTTTGTGTGTTTTTAGTGTGCCGGGTAGATCCAGGAGCGCTGCACTCGAGGAAGGTGCCTGCAGATCGGCGTCCTCGCCCGCAGCTTAGCCCCTGACTGCCGTGCAGGGACCAAAGGACGCAGGTACTGAAATGAACATTGTGAATTATGGTTTGCATTCGCAACAGACGTTTTTTTGTTTTTTTTTTCTATCCTTTTAAACAACATACAAGTAAAAAACATAATGCGTATATGGTTATTCATGCATCAGCAGCTTCGAGTAATTGTTTAATTTGACTGTATTATAATAATAATAATTATTATTATTATTATTATTATTATGTGTAAGTTCTGTACGTATTGTTTGTGTGATCGTGCAGCAGTGAATTGAGACTGTTGAACATGGCACTGCAACAGTGTGTGGTCTCTGGCTCTGGCAAACCATTGTGCGTGAGTGCGCGCGCGCGTGGTCGTGTGTGTGTGTGTGTGTGTGTGTGTGTGTGTGTGTGTGTGTGTGTGAAAGAGAGAAAGAGAGAGAGACAGAGAGAGACGAGATGTGGTATGTGAGTTGGGCTGGAGGAAATTCTTGTGTTTTGGAATGCGTTTACCCCGGGGGAGACCCCGTGACTTAGGGATAGACAAGGGGAGCTGAGAGAGAAAGAGAGACGTAGAGACATACAGAGAGAGAGAGAGAGAGAGAGAGAGAGAGAGCAATATAGTACTTTGAGTGACTGACCTATTGTGATTGTGCTGGCTTTCTAAGAAATCATTGTGTCACTGATGTGCAGCAGTGCTGTTTGGTGGTAGTGCATCTTCCTGTTTGCACTTTGTGATGAGGATGCGTTCAAATGCAGCGACGCAGACTGGATCATTAGACACATTTTTTTGTTGTTATTTCGTGTGTATTATTTTTCTCTCAGAGGACTAATCAGAACCATGCCTCCATTTCACATACAGTGTTTCTGTATCCAACAGGGGGCACTTGTGACCCGTGTAGCACAATTGGAGCAATTAATGTATGGAGTTGGGACACTAATGTCAGCTGTCAGTGTTTATTTATTTATTTTTGTTTTGTTGTTGTTGCTTTTTATTACCAAAAAAAAAAACCC
Source organism: Pampus argenteus (assembly GCA_036937835.1). Taxonomy (NCBI): domain Eukaryota; kingdom Metazoa; phylum Chordata; class Actinopteri; order Scombriformes; family Stromateidae; genus Pampus; species Pampus argenteus. Next base: position 16,357,419 of record CM072872.1, on the reverse strand, counting down.
CAACATTTTTTGTCTTTCTTTATTTTCATTGATCAAGTATTAAAAAGATAAATTAATATTTTAGTCTGTTGCGTTGTTAATATTACCAGTAATTGGGTTTAGACAGGGACTTGTTGTTGTAATCCTGTAGGAACAACGTATATCCAGAAGGTCAAGTTTTAATGGGTTTTAAGAGCACTTTTAAATAACCCAATAGGCTTTTAAATGGTTTATTTAGTTTTTACTTGGACAGCAACACTGTACAACACCAGGTTCTTTTTGCTTTTGCTTTGAGAGCCATCATTGCCTCATGCTGCTCTGTCCACCTTGTTGCTGTGGCACAGCTGTTGAGTACCATCCATACCATGTACATACCTGCCAATAAGATCAATAACATGATCTGTATATAACTTCTACAATCAGGCAAAGTAAGCATAGAGTGTTCAGTGTGGTATGGTTAAAAATACAGGAACAAGCAGAGCATTTGGGTACAGTTGATGTGTATATATATATATATATATATAAAAAGTTGACAGTATGTCATATACTGTACTTGAAACTTGGACAGAAGTTGGTGCTTGGATTTACTTTTTTTTTAAGCGGACAGACTGGGGTTAGGATCTCGGTTGGTATTGGACAGGGAACAGTGTTTCTGGAACAGTGCTGAAGACTAGAGGGAGAAAGACTGCTTAAAGCTCGCCCACACACAAATGTGAGATATTCTAATGAGCAATCTGGCCCTTCTGAATATTATTCTGCTTCACAGTACAGGCATCCTACGACGTGTGACATTGTGCAAGTCTATCAGTTTCTTGTTAAAAAAAAATAAAAAATCTTAATATCAGTTGGATAAAGGTGTCAGTGATAAAAATATCTAAAAAGGCTCAGAATGATGTGAGTGACGTGCTCCTCTGCCACCTGTTTTTCACAGCTTGAACTCCTCATCATGAACGTCAGTGACAAAGCGGCAAAGACCGATGATTGAGGCCTCCTGTCCTGCTGGTAAGAATCACACATTGTTTATGATTTTCACTGGCGCACAAGTGTGAATTAATTTACTCAAGGGACAAATTAACCCTGGCAGAGGAGATGAGAATCTTCTTGTCAAATTCAGGTCCTCATTAAACTGAGATAATTTGTTAATGGCTTTTTGCACAGTGCAACGTGAGTTGGTGCAAATGGTTAAGTTTTAGATCAATATTTTGACAGAAAATCCTACACTTTCCAATGCATCTGCGAATGCAATGCAACCAGTGTTGTTTCATTTCATATTGAAATTCAAACGCCTGTGGCTGTGATTTTACTACAGCCTCAGCTGCTTTACAGCAGCCAACAATACATGTGTACATGAAACATTTTAGTGTACTTAATGTACACGAAAAAAAAAAAAAAAAAACGGCCCACACACACTCCCACGTGTTTCCCCTGCCTCTGCTCCCTTCAGATGTAAGGCACATGACATCATTAAAGAAGTGCTCTAAAATCGGTGTGGGTACTGCATATGTGGGTAGGGAGTGTGTGTAGTGTGCGTTTTTTGTTTCTGTGTGGGTGAGGGGAATGAAAGCCAAAGCTCCAAAGCCGTGGGCCTGTGCTGGCTGTGTGTGTGTGTGTTTGTGTGCGTGTGTGTGCCCAGCCGGAGGCTCTGGTCCTGGGCTGCGCTGCCTCCCACGCCGGGGTACGGCTGGGGCTGAGTGGGAGGGAAGAGTGGGCCGGGGCTGTGAGTCAGCCTGCTGCGGACCCCCAGACGAGAGACCGCTAAGGGAAGAAACACACTGCTAGATTCCTCTAGATTTCTCTCCCTGCATCTGAAGAAAGATGTGTTGTTGTTGTTTTTTATGAAGAGTGTACCTCATCCTGGAGAATCAGCGAGAGAAGAAGAAGTAACTGCTGACAGAGATGGTGGAGAAAACAGTCTGACAAAGTGTCAAGTCCAGCGAGTCGATGGCTGATAGGTTTGCAGGCATGGTTAGGAAGTACAGTAGATGGCAGAGGACATCTGGATGCTGTCTCCATTTCTGCTTGGTTTTGCATGTTAGTGATGCAGGTTTAGAATTATTTAAACATCACTGTTGTTGGTATCAGACAGTTCTGCAACTTCCCAGATTAATGTAGGGTTTAGGCTTGAATATTCACATATAACCACAGTATAGAGACTTTCTGCTTCATACATACTTCATACTCATTTCCCTGCATGTCTCAGACAGATGGCCGTATCAGGCCGAGCCCCATCTGCTGGAACCACTTGCTCTTTCTCACTCTGTCTGCTCGCTGAAAGAAGAAGCCGAGAAAACAGAACGCCGTGCTGTATGTCCATTTAATCCTCTGTGAATGACATGCACACATTCCACACTTGTGCATGCATATGCATGGCCTATTAGTCATAAGTGAGAGGGAGCATTCGTCATCAGTGATTGTGCCGGGTTGATAAGCACTTAATATT